>CM060961.1:31211304-31721304 GCA_030765045.1 Tenodera sinensis | reverse complement strand
TGTATACTTTAGGTAAGTGATAGAGCAAGTAACATGGTATTACTGAAAATACCTAATATATTAGCACGCCTTTCCCTACTGCGTAAGTATCTGGTAGGCAGAGGAAGTATTGCAATTCGTCCAAGAATTCAGCACCGAGATTTCACCCGAAATAGTATTTCGTGGCTCCTGGAATAGAAAAAAAAAATAGAAAAGAGGCATGCACTTGTAAGTGTGAACAGTATAACTCGATACGAATATCGGATAAATATTAAACTTGGTTTGAGAGGTAGAACTGGAACTTAAAAATTCAATGCTACAACTGGGATTTGAACCACAGACCTTCCGCTTACCAGGCGTCTGCTCTAACCATTGAGCTATTGTGACAAACTGCCAGAATGGCATTAAATTCTCAAACTTTGCCCACACATGGCTTGTGTGTTTAAAAACACCAACAGTAAGTTTGTTGGCATAAATAAATAATAATTAAACTTGGTATTTAAGCTCTGTATATTCCAAAGATGAGATATCAAGGGTTTCATGAAGATCTCTACCCCAAACTATCCTGTACATACATATCCTGTTTTCACAAAACGAAAGAAAGACAGGCAGCAAGCTGACGCGGTGGCACCGGACATCTGAATTAAAGGATGAGCGCGACTGGCATTCTGGTATTCTGCAACGTAAGAGATCTGCGTGCAATAGTGATAAGGTAATGATCAGTAAATACGAGATGCTCTCATCGACATTTCGTGACTGAAATAAAGCTCACGTACTCCGCTTCACAGTGGATATACGTCACACAAACCTCTAATACTTGAGCGTGAAGTAAGTTTATCGAGAGAAACATTTGCAGATACTATTTCATCACACATTTCGTTGTAGATACAAGAGAGATCCAGTAGACCTAAGCCATAGTCAAATGTTTAAATGTGAGTCAATGTATACTGGCTTTCAAATCCCATACCTCTTCCATGACATCGCGAGAAACAATTGAATAGAGACAGCACTTCAAAAATGACAAATACTGAAAAATTCAAGCCAACAATAACGAATATACATATCGGAAACTGCTAATGGCACCAAAGAGTTATCTTAATTAATTGCATAAAACTTCTGCACGTAAATAAGCGATTAGGATGAATTTTCGTATGCTAAATTCAGATTTGATTTAGTTTTCTTTATCACACATAGTGTCCTCAGAATATCAATGTTATTCTTTGTTACAGATGATTTGATTGAAGTAAATTTAAATCTGAAATGCAACAGGGAAACTTTCTCCTCTATGTGTATTTTGAATTCTGGGTTTATTTCTCCAACGTCGGAGATCATAGATAGAATTTAACATATCTTTCTAGTAGTGCCATCGGTGAGTTTCCATGCACTTTCGAAGAAAAAATATTGGATCAAGTGGCACACTGTAATGGCAGTTACTATAGTACTGTGTGGTGGTTATGTGAAATTTGTGATATATGTATATTCTGTCAGACACTTCTGTGCGAAATGTCTAGACAATGTTTAAATAAACCCTATATGTGAGTGGTGTGTGTGTATGTGTGTCTTGTTACTTATGTGAGGAATTTACAGCGAAAAGCCAAAAGCATAATCCTACTCATCAAGTTAAGGCATATGAGTTGTATCTTGACTGGAGAGTTGAGGACCTAGACAAGCATTTCCTTTCTCATCTTTGTTGTGGCACATGTGCAAGTAACTTGCGTAACTGACTTCAAGGTTCTCGAGCATCAATGCCATTTGTGGTCCCAATGGTATGCCGCCGACTGCTATTTTTGTTTGACCAGAGTTAAATGGTATTCTGCAAAATCAAAACACGTTATTCAATACACAAATCTGCCCTCAACCATTCGACAGTTCCTCATGATACTTCTCCACCTCCTACGCCACCAAGTAATTGGATCATTGATGAAAAACGTCGGCAACAGTGACAATGAAACAGCAGCAGCAAACAGTACAGCACGTGTTGATCCGAATCCGGAGTAGGTATTTGCCATCAGAATATCATCCCATCGATAACAGAGAAGAACTTAATTACCTTTATAAGGACTTGAATCATTCACAGGCACAATCTTGAGTTATTGGATTCGCGATTGCAAGGTGGAATTTGTTCGTCCAGGATATTAAACTGACTTCATTTAGAGGTACCACAGCAAATTTTAAATCTTTTTCTCTTCCTCCGAGTTTGTATTCCTTAGTGATATCAATGGTTTATTTGGGGCACTGCGGCATGTTCGTAATCCTGAGGAGCAGAGGCTTTTTGAGTCCTCGAAATTAAGTTTAAAAGCAGTTCTCCATAATGGTAATAAATACCCTTCAGTTCCAGTCGGCTACTCAGTAAAAAGAAAGAGACTTCTGAAGCTATGAGATATTTACGTCATTACTTATACTATATACTATGTACATGTAGAAATTGTGTGCAAATCTCAAAGTAATAGGGCTACTAACTGTTATGTGAGCAGGTTACACGAAGTAGGTAGTGCTGTTTTCCTTCCGAGGGCAACACTCACAACAAAAAAATAGAATTACCACACAGAGAATACCGCAAATAAAATCTCTATACAAGTAAAATGAGTGTGTTATATAAACCTTTAGTACATAATGAAGTTGAATATCTCTCACTCGTGCACATTAAGATGAAGTTAATTAAGGCATTTATACAGAGGTGGGCAGAGATGGAGAAGGTTATTCGTATCTGAAGACATTCGCAAAATCAAGGATGCAAAGTTTATTGTAGCCCAAATACAACAGTTTACACTAGATACAAATTTTATCGACGTATTAAGTGATGCTGGAAAAGATGAAATGGATGCCTTCAAGTCACTAGGAAATCACAAATTTAATGACTATAAATGTGTTGTGAATAGTATGATAAGCTTTTTTCGAAGTATGAAGTGCCACATGTCACCAAAATGACTTTCCTTGATTCCCATCGTGAATTTTTCCCCTGAACTTCAGGATGAACAAGGAAGATATTTTCGCTAGGACATTGTAGTAATGGAAAAGCAACTGTAATCTGCAGTATGCTGGCAGAATATTGTTGCTCCTTAGAGACACTGCAGAAGATAATTACGAAACAAAACGGCCAAACTATCCTTCTAAGCTTCTTCTTGAGTCAAATACTTCTCTTTTTATGGTTTAAAAAGCATGTATTTTTTGTAAATAATGAAACCTCTATTTTGTGAAAACGGTATGTCGTAGGACAGTTTTATTTTCAAATCCTTATTTCTCATAATCATGATAACTGAAACCCAATTATTTTATTCAGAGGGTCGACAAAACGTTATAATTTATTGTAGGTAGGTACACTGTCAATTTGTGTGTTTTAAATATACATCTATACATTTTTGTGTAGCAGTTTTTGCCCCTCTGGTTTACCAATTGTATTCAAGAGGATTTCACAGGCTATTCCAAGAAAATTTGATATATACATTTCATTATTCATATACATATCTTAAAAATAAATAGTACCTAATCAAAATCGTTAGAGCCGTTTTTGAGAAAATGAAAAATTAGACAATTTTCCTATACAAAGCTGAGTTTGACGAGGGGAGGATTTTCTAGAACATCTTGGTGTCTCATCCCCGGAATATACTAAACTTATACAAGAAGTTTGTCATTTAACCACTTACCCTGGTTGAGTTAAGCTGTTTACAAACACACACACACACACACACACACACACACACACACACACACACACACACACACACACACAAACACACACACACAAACACACACATTCACAGAGGAAATAAGGGTATTGAATTTTTGTTGGGATACAATACTTTTTTCTACTTTATGTAGATAAGAGGTAGTAGAGAAAGTAAAAGACTTGTTTTACGCGGTATACCTGCAATTCTCCTGCACCTGAAGAAACTGCGCTGTTAAATTGTTGATTAAGCTGTTGACCTCCTATTGCATTCCGAGCGTAATGTTTAGCGCTGCAGAAATATATTGCAACATTGGAAGGTATTTCTATTGTTATTTTTGATTCTGGAGTAACAAACAGGAAGGTAACTATTTTTAAAGACATCGCTATACAGATTGCTGGCCGCATGCCCGCACTGTTAGTGGGAAAGTCCCTCGCGACTCCTCGGGCCAGAAACAGGTTATACTGCGAACACGTTTCTTTCAGACAGTGAATCCCCAGGTGTAGATATCGTAGGTCAACGGTGTAAGAAGTGACGTCACAAGGAAATAGCACGACTCTTCCAGTATAGCAGAAAGCAAACCACCAGACACTTATTACATTTGGAATTACGCCATTGATCAAATACCATACAATTTGAAATTAATGGCTTAAATGAATGAAACTCGATTGACAAAAATCTGCCTCCTCAAGCCAGACGTACCAGTTTCAGCAGGAGCGGAGAGTCTTCTAGAGTCTGGAAGTGTAACTCTGAATGTATTTCGTAGCGAAAATGGACAAAAAAAAATTTTAAAACATCTACTACTACAACAACTACTCCAGTAGTTTTTCAACAAACAATATATATTTGTTAATTAACGTCCTTTAACTTGGTAGGTCGTGTAGGAATTTGAACGAACAGATGAAATGATGCTCAAATGTGCCCGATTACATAGAGCTTAAAGTCACCCAACATTTATCTTCTCAGAATAAGGGAAACTCCCGAAGAACCTCATCCGGATAACCCACCCTAACCGATATTCGAACTCTGGATCTCTTGTACGTGAGGCAATCACGCTACCCCCCCCCCCCCCCCCCACACAGAAGCAACGTAGCAAAGTATTGCAAAGTAGAGCCATTTTTAAAAAAAAAAATCACAAATAATAAGAATTTTCTTAAAAATCCTCGTGTCGCATCTTTGGAAGATAGGTAACTTAAATACCAAGTTGGGTATTTATCGGTCACTTTGTTGAGTTAAACTGTTTACACACACACACACACACACACACACACACACACACACACACACACACAAGTAAAAATTTTATGTGATTGTGATTTATTTTCTTTGACCCCTCTTCCAAAATCTATTTTTATAAAAGCTTATTCTTCTACCCGTTTCATGTTAATCGAGATAAATGTTTGTAGGAATGGCTTTAGTACAATTTCATTGTGGGTAATTAAAAGGTGAATACCCTATAAGCGATAGTCAGCACTGTTAAAAACTTTGTTTCACTATAATTTTTCAGCTATTCTAATACCTTTTTCTGTGTTGATTTAGAGGAAATTAGTGCAACAATAAACTACTTTATGTTGTTATTATCTGGATAACAGGCGTGAGAGATAAGACACGAAATGCGAAACTGAGGCAGAATGCAAGAACTCAGTGAGGAATTTAACTCTCAGTCTCAACAGGAAAGTTATGTAGTGATGCAGTCGTGGTGTGTGCTGGGAAAACGAAAGTGGGTGATGTAGATATTAACGTGCTCCCGATGTAAAAGTGTTATAAAATGTAATCTAGCACACTCTGCCGGTGCAGTATAAGGAAAAGTAGGTACACTGTGTTTGGCGGAGATAAACTTGTTATCCGAGAACTTCACATCGTTTCTTTTGAACATGCCACTTCTGCTTTACGCAAACAAGGGGTGATAAAGTCAGAGGATGAGGGTGGTCGTGTTTTGAAAACATCTCTGTTTACGTCATTGAGAACTTTACGGAGCTCCTTCAAAACCCTTACGACAGCATGGTGTCTGCTGCCCATTTAAAATGTAAAAATGTGTTCCATTCATATGACTTACTCTACTGTCGCACTAATCATTCTTACAAACTCTTATTCTTATATCTTCTTCGTGTTAGTTGATATAAACATTTTCAGAAATTATCTAATTTCCTTGTAGGTGCAAGGGGAATATGGGAGCCTTTGAGCTATATTCAAATCTTTTAAAGCTGGTCGCTATATGAAAGCTTTAAGATTCCGTTCTCTTTACACGGCGAACAGATAAAAAATGAATGACCACCTTCCATTTGAGAAAAGTAAAGTATTGCAAAACTCACACAAATAACAAGGAATATCTCTGAAATGGTTCACTCGATAGTTTCGCTTTCAGCTGTGTGGGAATGTGTGCAGACGGCGAAGTATTCGTTGATACATGCAATCATTTGATTGGTAGTTAGTATCGTTATGAAGAGGTGTATATATTAAGGTCCATTACAGTGGCGTATAAGCGCTACATTATGTCATGTTCGAGCATAAAACAATGTAGGTATAAACCAGAAAAGTAAAAGTGAATTTTCCTAAGGAACCAAATGTTTTGTTTTATTATTAATCAAACTAATTTTGTATTATTTAATATAATGCAACAAATTAAGCAACACATAAATAATAAATATAATAAATACTCCATTAAAGTATTTACATTCATACCAGTGCTGTTATTCGTATTTCAAAGTGCAGCAGCACTCGGCGTTGAACTAGTTCAAAAAAATCATAAACTTTTATTTGCTTCTCTGGTTTTTCCTCGCGGTAGTCAATTATATGAATTAGTCACAACAATCTGTCGTCATGGAAATCATTGTCTACTTTCTGGATCTTGAATGTCTCATGCACACTGGGTTCTCCGGTGTCCCACACCACTCATTCCACCAACTGCTCCATCATCACCTTTCCAGCCAACTATTTCGCCTGCATTTCATATTATTCTCTTCCTCACTATCATACCTGGTGTTTGGCTGAACACCCGCTTCCAGGTCTTCACTCTGTGTGGTCCAGAGTTTCCTCTGTTACTCAACGGGCGTATGTCCCTAGGCACAGGCTTGTAAGTCCTAGGGGGTGTAGGCAAGTAGGTCTTTCTACATAAGGGGATGGTAATCAGGTAAAAAAGATGTTATTGTTTCAAATAGACAAACATTCCTTTAAAAAATACAAAATCCTGGTGGTATGAAACAAGCAGTGAAAAATCTTAAAATGCTTCTCTTTTCAGTCTAAAAGGGACCAATCAGCAATCAAAAAACTACGAAAAAGTAATAAATAAGTACCGCCATTTTCTGGGTACAGTGACCTAAAATGAACATATGTTGGGTCTCGTCTTCAGACACTCCAAAAGAAGAGGATTTTCGACTTCCAAACACTTAAATCTGCTGACATGCACGTGCGTACGTATCAAACACACCGTAACTTCATGATACGCAACATTGAATTGTGCACTTCGATCAGTAAAAGGCATAACAAAGAGATAATTCCAGCAACTTTGACATTGCTAGATAAGCTTACGCAAACTAAAAGGCAATAAAAAAATAAAATAATCGCATTTAAAAACAATGATAAAAGAACGATAACATGCAAATATTCTAACTAACCAAAAGAAGAATAAGAATTTAGGAATTACCAGAAGTTGGCGTTGTCAGTTAATGGAAACTAGAAACGTTCTCAATTTATCGCTGTGATAAGTGAAATTTACAGGTGTCATAAACGTCAAGTTCAGACATAAGTAGAGTGCTACTCATCGCTTGAAACACGTTCACTTCATGTGACCGAGTGGGTTGACTCAGGCAATAGTGTCTGTGGCCTACCTCCCTGACCTATGGGGTTATTCGAGTGTTTTCCCGGGTCCTCAGGAATGCTGGGAAGAATAATTATATCCGTCCCTCCATTTGCTTTCATCTTCATTTCCATCGACGTACCCCGACCCGAAGATTCTAGTGCTCCCGCAAGTTCGGATTGGGTTGGACTCGGCGGGCAGTGGTTTCCGATGCCCATGGGCGATTTGGTACATCTAGCCGATGCTTAGGTAAGACTGTGAGGCGCCTCAGAGTTCTCCGGCACTAACCTGGAGTCTAGTAGATGTTTGCTGGGTACTGTCACCCCAGCGAGGTCTCGATAGTCTTCCAAATGAGCTGACGTGCATAGGCAGCGCACCCACTTCCGTCCTATCATAAGCTAGGGGTTGGTGGCATATAAAATAGGTACCATCTCCTAATGGACAAGACCCACGGAGTGTTGGTTCCCGGGGCTCTTGTTGGGCGGAACTGGGTTACCACACTTGTCCCGATTCTTATGTATGGGTGGGTGGGCTGGTTGTCGAACCCTACTGTTGGTGGCTGCACACGAACCCCGGCGACGGAATGAGAAATCTCCAGCTCACGTTAGGGACCTCATAGGAAATAAACACCTATTTATTATATTTGTACTGTTTCACTGTCAATAGTTTCAGTTTTTACTTTCTCTACCACGTATCTACAGGTCATACGCAGGTTAAGTAGGTACTGCATTACATACACAAATTCTACACCGAGATTTCAGTTGAAATACACATTTTGGGGTACTCTGAATTTAAAAAAAAAAAAAAAAGAAAAGAAAATTAGAAAAAGGCCTGTGTACATGTGTCCGTGTTCGTATGTGTGTGCATGCCCGGATGTGTGTGTGTGTGTGTGTGTGTGTGTGTGTGTGTGTGTGTGTGTGTGTGTGTGTGTGTGTGTGTGTGTGTACGTGTTTGCAACAGCAAAGCTCAAAAATGAAAAGTCTGTTAAATACCAAACTTGGTATTTAAGTTCAGCATCTTCCAAGAATGCACGGCGTCGCCGTGGCCGGGCGTTAGACCGTTCACCTGCCACCAGGGCGGCCCGGATTCCATCTCAGGGACACACATGTGGCATTCGTGGTGAACGAAGCGGCGTCTGAGCGGGTTTTCTCCGGGTTCTTCGGTTTCCCCCGCCACTCATTCCCCAATTGCTCAATCATCACCTTTCCATTCATCCATTTCGCCTACATTTCATATCATCTTCCTCACTATCATAACTGATGCTTGGCTGACCACCCGCTTGCAGATCTTCACTCTGTCCGATCCTTAGGTTCCTGTGCTCTCCGACAGGGCCTGATCCTATGCACTGACTACATAAGGGGAAGGTAATGAGGAAAAGAAAGAAAGAAACTCTTCCAAGAATGCGACACGAAGGGTTGCAAGAAAATCTACAGACTACGCCTTACATGGAACACTTTTCGAAAATTTTGACTTTTTCGAAAATGCTCCAACGATTTTGATTCAAATACGATATGTTTAAATATTTTCATGGAATATTCTCTGGGAATGTCCTCAAAAGCTCTCTGCAGTCTGGGTGACTTTTGCACATCTGGTAAACTGTAACAGGTGGACAAAATCCTACTACAAAAAATGTAGATTTCGTTTAAATACACAATGTAATCACTTCCCCCCTATTTCTTTCTTCCTTCCCTCCTTACTTCCTTCCTTCCTCCCTCCCTCCCTCCCTTTCTTCCTTCCTTTTTTCTTTCTTTCTTTCTTTCTTTCTTTCTTTCTTTCTTTCTTTCTTTCTTTCTTTCTTTCTTTCTTTCTTTCTTTCTTTCTTCTTTTTTATTTTTGTAGTAAACTATTTGGGAAAAATTTCTTGATATTTGTCTGAATTTTGCAATACTTATACTTTTCAGAAATGGGAGGTCGTTATTCATTTTTTGTATTTTGGCCATAAATATAGAAAGGAATTTTAAAACCCTCACTTAACGACCAACTTTAAAATATTTGGCTATCACTTAAAGCCTACATACTCGCTTTCCACCTACAAGAAAATTAGCAATAAGATAACATGTACATAGAGAAATAAGCGTTTGCAAGAATAGTTTGTACAAGAGTGGAGAAAATCGCGTGAGTGCAACACATCAGATGTTTCCTAATCCTAGGTGAAAGTGATCAATGGCAATGAACTTTCGCGGCTCGACTTCAATCAAACTAATATTTTAAAACAAAGTTGGTCATGATGAAACATGTAGTATTTTTAAGATTGGTGCTGGCCAGCCATTTTGACACTTCGTCAAGCTGTTAATGAGCAACAAGTACATAACATTACGATTAACTGAATTATCATCGATAGCCCAAAAATAATATGCAACTATATAACAGATTCTTGACTTCGTCTGTATTTTTAAGCTCTTCAATTCGTTTTTATCATTATGTTGGAATATGCTATTTCTTGCATGGGTTCATTAGCAATATAAACTGAAATGAAGAAAATTTTAATTTGTGATTATTTCTTGTTTTATTGTGAATAGTCATTTTAAAAGACAGAGTGAATCAAGCATTCACTCATAATCAGCCATAACCGAAACTGCTCTAAACTTTCAAATTGGAGTGAGCGTCAAATAAGCTACTGTTAGAGCTCTTCGAAACAAACACATTCTATAGGAAGCTTTTTAATAAATCAGAGACACGGGTAAAAATAGCGCATCCAAGTTCCAAATATACAGATGCACCAATTCCACCATATTGGGAAGTGTTACAAAAAATTAAAATTAATGTTGGCAAAGGAAGCTCAGGTTACTTTACACAATTGAATGACAATTGAGTGTTTTGTTTCCTTTGTTTCCGTGGTTTATTAAAAGTTAACAGTGATTATAAATGCCTTACTTCTAATATAATTATGGTTTTCCTAATACGTTGATGGCATTGGGCTACCATGCGCATTGCGCTGAGATATCCTCAACTGTCATGCGTCTATTGGCTCTGCACAAGCAACTAGAAAACTGCAGTCTAGCCAAAATAAAATTATACACGTACTTTTTGCCTTCAAAGCACATGAGTTAATGAAAACGTTTCCTACCAAAGTTGTCTTGAAGATCTACTTAGATCTATCCAATGGTATCCAATTTGACACCCATTCACATTTGAAAACTTAAAGCAATACGCCAGTAACTCCACTTCTGGCTATGGATGATTAAACAAAGTTCAAGTTAAATTTCACATTATTTTACTTGTATAAATATTTTTGTCTCGAACATTTTAATGGTGTATTTTCCGAAACACTGTTGCGTTCATCCTGTATACAAGTACAGGTGAGGTTGTAATGAGTAGGAAAACCATGAAAATGTTAGGCTTCAGACATTGTTTACATTACATTAATATTTATGTTTTACATTATTTGCACAAAAGAAGAATTCGAATATACCGAATGAGACGCATGCAAAGCGTTAGGACGTTCCTAATCCTTCTGCAGTATCGAGTAAATGATGGGATCACACTAGAGACACGATCTGTGAAGTCATTAATATCAAGTAAACTTCCCATTCACTTGCACCAGATGTTGCTCCGCACACTCTTCTGTTTGAAAGTGCGACCCACTTGAGTGTTTCGTACAGCATCATTAAAACAAACATGCAAATATGAAAGTGACTAATGTGTCAGCGAGACAAAGTCTCTAAGTAGAGCCACACGAGTTTCATAGCGATTTCACTAGCTGCTCTTAATCCCTAGAAATTTGTGAAAAAATTCTGATGTGCTGTATTCACATGACTTTCTCTAATCACTCTTCTAAAGTCGAGGTCATACTGAACCTATTTCTTCTATATAGTTAATCAAGACAAACTTTCATACACATTTGCACTTGTAGGTATATGAAGGGTATAGTACACTAAACCTATAGTCAGATTTTTAAAAAGCGAGTTACTGTGTAACTTTGAAGTTACATGTTCCTTGCATGATCACTTGAAAAAGTTAAAAGAAAGGCTTCAAAACAACTTTATGTCGAGGGTATGTGAGGAATGCAACGATACAGGGGTCTACTGATTGCCGGAAGCGTTCGTTGCCATAGAAACACTTCTAAGCGCACCTGTGCACCTAGCTGTCAGAATGGACTAGTAGTAGTTTTTTGAACTGTAACTCTTATTGTCGTATTGGGCGTTTTGTCTTGAATAACTCATAGATTGCAGGTTCTTTGACGTTGAGTTTTAATCATTTTAGCTTGAAATACGCTGACATTCACTCTCACGTGCACACTTCCAGACTCTGTGGACGAACTTAAACAGCGTATGCTGTGTAATGAAAAGTGTTTCAAATAGATTATTAAATGTTATAACCAAGTTCGTGCCGGATTTCACTAATGATTCCTCTAACCAACAACTTTTCAAATACTTTTACAAGATATACATTCGGTAATAGATGACGTCAGTCAAATGATAATTCAAAAAAGACAATTTTATTTATATCATCTGTAAATAAGGTTTTCATAATCCCCATTAGCGAGACAAAAGTTGTTTTTATGCTATAAATACATGAGTTAGTATAACCAAATTTAGAAAATAAAAAAATTCAGTACACATTACCTGCTCTCGATGATTTTTATCGTTTGTTAGATAAAAATTAATTAAGATAATAATTATGGTGCAATATGGAAAACAACGGAACTATAAAATTGAATTATGATTAAATTTATGAAAATAATATTTTTATTTGATAATGAATTATTGCATTAGATAAATTTATATTCAACTTAAAATAAACTTTCTTTATAACTTAAGCATTACTGCAAAGACTTTTAATCTGTAAGTGGGATGGGAACGTTTATGAATTAGACAAAGAATGTGTTAACGTTTAGTATGGACTGTCATTGTAGTGAACGCAAAAGTAAATCTTGCTTTCTTTTTATTTACAATTTTATTTTTCATTTTTATGTTCATTTATTTATTATTTTACTTAAGATGTTACTTTGTCTAATACTGATAGGTATAGGTAATTATTGTAAACAGTGCACTCCATTTGGTAGTCATAATGGCCCATTTTAATGAAATTTCATTTCTTAGATGCGTTTTTTGCATGATTAAGAATCTGTTATTCTTGTTCTTGGAGTTATTAAGTATTACTGACTCCACAACTATAATGCCACGTATACTCATATTTCCAAAACAGTGTTAAGCAGACGCAAATTTGTTACAAAAGACATAATCAAGCCAAGTGTTGTGTCAATATAGAAGACTGGTAGTTTTATTCTATGCTAATATATTGGAGACCCTGCCACTAAGATTAAACAAGTAAAGACAGAAGCACATTGTTAAATACTACCATTAACACCTACCACTAATAATAATAATAATAATAATAATAATAATAATAATAATAATAATAATAATAATAATAATAATAATAATAATAATAATAATAATAATAATAATAATAATAATAATAATAATAATAATAATAATAATAATAATAATAATAATAATAATAATAATAATAATAATAATAATAATAATAATAATAATAATAATAATAATAATAATAATAATAATAATAATAATAATAATAATAATAATAATAAAAAGAAGAAAGAAGAAAGAAGGAAAGAAGAAAGTAGGGCACTCAATTATTTTTCCTTTAATATGTTAGGGTTACAGATATTTTAAAAAATCTGATGTGTTGCACTCATATGACTTTTTCTACTGTTGTACTTACTATTCTTACAAACTCTTATTCCTCTGTCGTGTTCATGTTGGTCGAGATAAACATTTTCAGAAATTATCTTATTGCTCATTTTTCTGTAGGTGCTAGGGGGAATACAGTAGATTTTGAGCAGTCAAATCTTTTAAACCTGGTCGCTATATGAAGGCTTTGAAATTTCCTTCTCTTTGCACGGCCAAGAGATAAAAAAGTGAATAAAGGTCTTCCATTGTAGAAGAGTTCAGGTATTGCAAAACTCACACAAATATCAAGGAATATCTCCGAAATGGTTCACTCCACACAAAAATGCATTTGGACATAACTTTTGTGTTTTAACGAGATCTACATTTTTTGAAAAGTAGGACTTGGTCTATCTCTTACGGTTTACCAGTTATACAAAGGTCATCAAGAGTAAACAGTACTACATAGGCTATAGTCAGAAAATTCAAAACATACATTTCATTTGAAATAAAAATATCTTAAACATGTGGCATTTTTAATTTAAATCGTTAGAACCATTTTTGAGAAATTCAAAATTTTCGAAAAATTGTCCATGTAAAGGGTAACTTAGGCTGCAGGAATTTTCTTCAATTTTTTCATGTCAAATCCTTGAAAGACATTAAACTTGGCCTTTAACCAACTTTTAATTTTTGAGTTATACTGTTCACAGATAGACACATACACAGACACGAGAACACACACACGCGCACGCGCTGAGCTGTTTCTCAAGCTGCTTTTATTTTGTATTCAGGGGGTCTCAAAACATTAATTTCCGATGAAATCTCGACATCGAAGTTTTGGATCGAATACAATACTTCCCCTACTTACTATAAGTAGTAGAGAAAGTAAAACTGTTTAAGTTTACAGCGTCTACAGAAACCGGGACGAGCCCGCATCTGGATAGGTGGTGTAAGACGGATATAGCTTTTTTCGGGGTTTCTCCTTATTCTGAGAAGACTGTGTATGTTAGATAGTTCTAAACTCTAAGTACCCCGGGATCATTTCACCCAGTTCTTTCATTCATCGTCCGGTATGACCTAAGAGGTTAAATAATGTTAGAACTTCAAGAACGAAATGAAAAACGCCCCGAAAGCCTTTGCTGGGAACTCTAAATTTGAGGCTAAAAAACGGGACTATTCCAGATTTCCGGGATCTTTGATTGCTCTAGGCTAGGATATCCTCAGATGTTATACATGTATGCAACATTGACTACATCAAGAGTTAACCAGTGGAGCAGTCCAGAACAACTTCCTTGTTGTGGTCGGAAACATGACATAAGCCATGAGGTAATGCACGTCAGGTGTGTAGGTTGATAAACGCTGTCCTTCATGCTAACTAAAGTACCTACAGGCAGGATGCTGCTTCCTGCTCAACTCATGTTGTTTTCATGCCGCTCACAAATTAGCTTTTCTTTTTACATTAGAGTTTACAATTTAACAGAACCAAGCACAGCTACCGAGAACCAGCAAATCTTTGCGAGCAAATTTCGAACCTGTAACAAAATAATTCACTATCTCTGCTGCCTGTCTACAGCTGGTCAGAGAGTATATCGCTCAAAACTCCATGTCGAGATTTCACGTGTTTTGAGGTCCACTGGATAAAAAAGAGCATCTGTACTTCTCTACTACGCATATTAAGTAGGCTTGTTGAGATTTCACCAGAAATATATGTTTTGGTGCCGCCTGAATCCCAAAAAATAAGCACTTTTAGAAACACCTCCGTGTGTGTATGTATCTGTGTGTATGTGTGTATCTGTCTTTTAGTCTGTCTGTCTATCTGTCTGTCTGTCTGTCTGTCTGTCTGTCTGTAAATCTTGAGTACTGTATACACATTTGTATAGATATCACCATTTTTACTTTCTCTACTGGTAAGTAGGGGAAGTATTGTATTCCACCCAAAAATTCGATGTCGAGATTTCACCGGAAATATATGTTTTGAGACCCCCTGAATCCAAAAAAGCATTTTTAGTAAAAGGTCCTTTGTGTGTGTGTGTGTGTGTGTGTGTGTGTGTGTGTGTGTGTGTGTGTGTGTGTGTGTGTGTGTGTGTGTGTTTGTTTTTTTGTGGACAACATAACACAAAAACGAAAAGTCATTTAAAAACCAAAGTTGATATTTAAGTTCAATGTCTTTCAAGGATGCGACATAAAGATTAAGTTTTTGAAGAAAATAGCCCCACCCTAAACTACCCTTTACATGGAAATTTTTCGAAAATTGTGATTTTTCTCATAATTGGCTTTTACGATTTTAATTAAAAATGCCATATATGTAAAATATTTTTAATTTCAAATGAAATGTACATTTTGAATTTCCTGGCTATAGCCTTTGTAGTCCCGTTTACCCTTGATGACCTTTGCAAGACTGGTAAACCCTAAGAGTGAGATATAGCTCTACATATATTTGCTGACAGAGTTTCTCCAAATTGAAGCCGAAATTGTGAACGCCATAATTATGGACATAATACTGCGTGACATGGCAGAATTAAATAATCAGGAAATGTTAAAATGATTGCGTGTATAAAAGGTACAAAATCTGGGCGGATTGGTTACGGTTAAAGGCACGGAAGGTTGCAGACAAGTCATTAGGGGCAAGCGTCAGGTAGTCAGGTGAGGCCTGGTAATTCCAGTTTTCCTGGAAATCGCTTAGTGCAGGTGTTGGAGAGGAAAACAAGGGATAGTCGCGGAGACTTCTTCGAAACCCGCTGCTGTCGTGAGGGGTAATTAAGGGGTGCAAGGCATAGAGAGCGTCATGACCACAGACGCGTCATGACGCACTGACACTTGCCTTCCAGAACCCGGAGAGAGAGGGTCGATGAGGCACTTGCCTGCCAGAACCCGGAGAGAGAGGGTCGGTGAGGCACTTGCCTGCCAGAACCCGGAGAGAGAGGGTCGGGGAGATACTTGCCTTCCAGAACCCGGAGAGAGAGGGTCGGGGAGACACTTGCCTTCCAGAACCCGGAGAGAGAGGGTCGGTGAGACACTTGCCTTCCAGAACCCGAAGAGAGAGGGCCGGTGAGACACTTGCCTTCCAGAACCCGGAGAGAGAGGGCCGGTGAGACACTTGCCTTCCAGAACCCGAGAGAGAGGGTCGGGGAGACACTTGCCTTTCAGATCTTGAGCGAGTAAGTCAGTTAGACTTACCTTCCGGACCTCGAGTGTGAGGACACACGACAGTTTCGAGTAACAATCTTCGGTCTTAGTAAAGACGCAGTAAAAACGTAACAAAATTCTAATAGCGATCGGCAAATCTAAAACGTTACTGTTGTAAGGAGAGTTCCGGCTTTTATTGCAAATACTTACGCATACCCTGAGGTTAAGATCCATGCCGAGAAGTCTGGAGCAGAAATCAACTGAGAGCAGCATTCCGCTTAGGATAGCGGAATTGAGGAACGGGTAATCCCGCATCAAAATTGAGCTATATTAAAGGTTTGTACCGCAATAGGTTACGCGATGATCACTTATTGGATCTTCTAAGGCTATGCACTTCAACATTGTTGAATATTGATAGACTTCTTAAACGTAAGCATTACCAAAGAAGTCACTAATGAACAGAAGTTTATCGCATAAGATTTGAAAGTGCTTTCGTTAATCAAACGCAACATACATATAACCAAACCGCCACTGCAACACAATTGAGTGTTTAAAGAGTGGCACAGTCCGCATAAAGTGGAAGAAGGTAAGTCCAACCTCCCTTCTTACGCAAATTTTACACATGTAGCTGGGCTAAGCCTTCTGACCACGCTCTTGTTCCAGTTTTATGGCTTATCTGAGACTGGAATAAAACACTGAGTGCATGAGGGATTACGCTGCAAACACTTAAGACCAGATGTATTTAGCTGATTGGTAACATGCACGATTACGAATAGCCTTTTAGCGTGACACTTGAATTGAAGGTTTTTTACTTTGCTAAAATTTCTGACAACGCTCCTGTGGGTTTATCTGAAACTTAAAATACTGAACACATGATCAATAACACCGCATGCACTTTAAGTTCAAATGTATTTAGCTGTTCTATTTTTGAAGTATTTTAATGCTTCACATTCTTCAAGAAAGTCTTTTTATTCTTCCACTATTTAATATGGACATTTAAATATTAAATGAGTGGCCTTGGGCCATAATGGCTAACACTTTTTCGCTTTCAGATAGTCTTGTAATTTGCCACTAAGCTTTCCTTAAACTTAAACTTCTCAACAGTTTTTATCTAACTAGGCTAAACTGTACAAAAATGTAGTAATAAAACTAATAAGCTATTTCTGTTTAGATGTTAATATCAATTAATTCTTGTGTTACTGTCACTAACATATGGAGAATAACGTTTTAAAATAATTTCAGAAAACAAACATTTGTATATTGTGACATGAGGCTGGTAAGTGCAACATTAGAGAATTGAGGAACAGATTGAAATGATGAGACTAAATTGTCATTGTACTAACTATTCTTACAAACTCTTATTCCTCTATCTTATTAATGTTAGTCGAGATACATATTTGCAGAAATCATCTAATTTTCTTGTAGGTACAAGGGGAATATGGGAATACAGTAGCCTTTGAGCGATAGTCAAATCTTTTAAAGTTGATCGCTATATGAAGGCTTTAAGATTCCGTTCCCTTTGCACGGCGAACAGATAAAAAAATCAATAACCACCTTCCATTTGAGAAAAGTAAAGCATTGCAAAACTCACACAAATAACAAGGAATATCTCTGAAATGGTTCACTCCACAAAAAATGCATTGAGGCATGAATTGTGTGCTTTAACGAGATCTAAATTTTTGGTACAGTAACATTTGGCCTCTCTTACGGTTTACCAGTTATGCAAAAGTCATGAAGAGTAAACGAAAGTACCTGAGCTATGGCCAGAAAATTCAAAATATACATTTCATTTACCATAAAAATATCTTAAACATATGGCATCTTAATCAAAATCTTAGAGTTATTTTCGAGAGAGGTGAGAGGAGACACCAGGCAGCTAGATCCAGACATTGGTACAGACATTGACAGAGATCCCTAAGGTTTACCAAGTTTAACGACACCTCGAGGTCTTTAGGTCTTTCGAATTCTTCCAGGCGAACCCTGGTGGTGTCCAACGCCCCCATATGCCGCCCCTCCCCCCTACCCGGATTTCACGGATAGCGAGGGACGGAAAGAGTTCCCGTGCGCATATCATCCCTGCCAAGCTGCACCTAACGCCTTTGCTTACACTTGCAATCCTGAACGAATCAACGGGATGAAGGACGAATGAAATAATCAATGAAGTGAAATGGAAGGGCAGAAAATTCGAGGTATGCAATTACCCTTCCCAGCATTCGCCTAACGACCGGGGGAAACTCCTGAAAAAAAAAAACCAATGGATGAGGAAGGTCGGCCATAGAATCAAACACATGACCTCCGAATGTACCTAAGCCTCACACGTTACTGCGGAGCCATCTCGCTCGGTTAGTCTTTGCATAACTGACCACATGAATGTGAGTGTTTGGGGTTTAACGGCCCGTCGACGAGGTCATTTGGTCTCTGACCACATGAAAACCATATAAAATGCCAGATCATCAGTAAGAAACCACCGCAGAGTACTAAAGTAAATGTGGCCTTTAGTCAACTGTCATGTGCATACTGCCAAGTAAGGGAATGAAATCAAAGTAGAGGTCGTCCGGCGCTATGATGCATATAAAAACAAAAGGCCCATCTTTGAACACAGGAGTACTAAAATGACGATTCCCTTTCATTTTCGACATTCAATAGGTTATATCTCAATACAGAAGCAGACATTGTTTATATTCATATGAGCAGACACGTGCAACATGGGAACTGCAGAGGGCGGCAAGATTTTGAGGCGACAAAATGTTGCCATCGAAAAATTATGTTTTAAGTATATTTTAATCTGTATTGCATCAGCCTTCAGGCATTCAGTAATTTATTGGCAAAATTTTTAACAAATATTTCTACCTATCTTCAAACTCGTATTCTACTAGTAGCCCACTGTATATCGTCTACCGTGAACGAGCGCATTAGCCTCGTATGCTATGATTCAAGATAGCTCCCACATAATCGCGAAGTCTATGAGAAGTTATTTAATTCTTCATCCATTCATATTATGTTGGCGTCATACACAAGACATCGCTCCATGTGGTTCTCAGCTTAAAATTAAGGTACGTAATTCGAGTACTCACTGGTCATGACGAAGTTGGTTCTGTTGTATTTTATATGATCAAAGTATGTTCAGTTTCCAACACTCTACATAGCCATTTTTCAGTTCACAGTAGCGGTGTGGATAGATGATCTAGGTTAAGAGGCGCTGCATATCGAAAGAAAACTGAAGAAAAAAGACAGAGGGATAGTAAATTTTTACAGAAAATACCGCTACTGGACTCACATTTTAGTGGTAATAAGAAAAGTGAACCGTGTGACTCTGAACAGTCAGGTGAAAGTTGCGGTTCAAAACAGTAACAATGAACAGTGCAGGCAAAATTAAGAGTTCTAAACGGTAAACCGAATTCAGAAGTCCTAACCTCCGGAGTTCCGGAAGCATGTCAAGAATCTACATGCTCTAAAGCAGAGGATTCTCCTGTTCCCAGTAACGACCCATTTTATTGGGAAAACACTGACCAAACACTGGATTATTTAGTTAAAATGGTATTAATCAAAACAAAAATGCTGATTTTTCTATGTTCTCATGGCGATACGCCGAAGAATCTCAGGAATTGTGCAGCAATTGTTTCAGAGGGTTTTGATGAATGAGGGAAATTACCAACCATGGATATCTTGTATATTCTTCTTGCCAAGGATCGTTATTCTGTGCATGTTGTAGAGTATTCGGTGGTGCATCTCAATTTGCAACATATGGTTAAGAACAATTTCAGAAAATGAGAGTGGCAGCTAGATGTGAAGCTAAAGGTCTTTTTAGAAGGTTAAGCAGTGTTGAGGTAGCTTTCATGACATCAGTGTGGGGTTGTATTCTGCAACATTTTGGCAAAGCAATGAAAAAGCTGCAAACTTTGGATGTAGACATTTCTACTTCTGTTGAAATGCATGTCTCTCTTGCAATATTTTTAGCCGAACTTCAGACATATTTTTCAATTCAGAAGGACTCAGTTAAAAAGAACTTACGGAGGTCAGGAATTCGAATCAGTTCCAGTTCTTTCAACTGCTGAGAATCAAAAAAGGAAACACCAAATTAAACTCAAGAGACTCTGATAAATCATCTACTCAGAAGAAGAACCCAAATGTCCTGAAGAAGAAACAGGATCAGATTGTGTTGTGTCTGTAAAAGAATAAAACGGTTATACAAACCCTTTAGGATGAGTTAGGGTTAATTCTACAGAGAATATGGGTTCATTTCTTTCAAATGTCGCCGAACTAGAAACTGTTCAAATGTATGATACTGCAGAGAAGCTTTTGTCATTTATAAGTCTGTATGGAGAACAACTTTGGTGAAGAATGTGTATCTACATTTTAAAAACTTTTATCTATGAAGAAAGATGGCGGCAAGTTGTCCTCTCTTCCATTCCTTGTAGAATGTTGGTGATATCTATACAAATGTGTATACAGCACTCAAGATTTACAACTGTGCTCCAGCAACAAACTGTTCTGCTGAAAGCCTCATTTCTGTTTTAAAGCGGATTAAGAGCTACCTCAGACAGCAGAAAGTAAAGAACGACCGGTCAGTCTCGGAGTACTAGCCATGGAATCAGGCATGACAATCGCTCTAGGTTTTGAGGAAGTGATAGACGAATTCATAAATAAGTAAAAAGGAAGTAATTTCTCTAAGTTCGCTCGATTTTGGAAAAGGTCAATAAAATGTTAGGTATTGCATTATGTATTTCGGACAGGTTGAATTTCACATTTAAGGGAAGTAATTTTGGTAGAGGGCATCAATCTGTAGTGATTTTTCTTTGCATTTTGCCATGTATTGTGTTTTAAGTTTGATGTTTCTATGGTAATTTGGCAGTAAAAGGGACTAGTGAACTGTATAGTTATTTTACAGTATTTTAATATTTAACTTGCACATATGTTTTGTGTTGTGTGTTATTTAAACACTTCAATAAAGTTTAAAATTGCATTTAATGATTACGCAGCTTTATTGTTGGTAGTCCATAAACGAATACGAATGCTAAAGTACAGGAGGGGGGGGGGGGGGTAAAATAAATTGTTGTACAGAGGCGTCGCACACACTAAATGCAGCCCTGCATATGGCAATACTATTTTTAAACAGAAATACCCTTCGGAGATGAATATCATTACGTAATCAGCAAATATGTTAACGACTTCTTGATCACACACAAGTTATCAGCCTGTCGTCCATTCTGTAGATGAATAACACTGAATTACAGAATCATCTAATCCTCTTGAGGCAAGAGTCTTAAAACACAGGAGAAGGGGGACTTCTTCATATCGCATATTTGTAAAATCCTGAACTTCAAGTTTCGGATTTATCCGACATTTTGTTTTTGAGCTGTTGTACACAGACACAAACACACACACTCCCACCCATAGCAGGCAAGCGCACCCGTGTGTTCTAATTCGTTTTTACTCTGGTGTATTAAACATGTATTTCCATTGAAATCCCGACATCGAATTTTTGGGTGCAATACAATACATCCTCTACGCGTAAAAACGCTCGAACGTGGATTTATTCGTATGTTCTTATTAATATTATTTTAGTCTGCAAATTTTAAACCAAATCACCAAAACCGAGAAAGTAGGCTCTTGGTAGTCTTACACATCTTCACATTCTTTAATTAACATAGTATTTTATTGTTATAAACTGTGTTAATTATCCCTATTCGTGCTCTGATTTCGTACCTGATTTACTCTAAGAATGTCACGCTCAGAAATAGCAAGTCACTACATTTACACGCAGCCAAGTTCAAACACGTAAGGTAAACAGATGTCTTGTATTAGTCTTTTCTTTATTGCTAGTATAAATAGACTTAATAGACTCTGATCTTCCATTGTGCATCATTGCATCACAATACTGCTTTTAGATACGTGGGGTTCAAATGTGAAACAGTAGGCTTTAATAAGACAATATCAAATTTAAATGTTAGATAATACTTTTTTGACCACTTTGCTTAAACTGACTTTCATTGCATTATGGTTGATATTCTGGTTCAAAAATACATTACCACTTAATACCGATTATGTAAAATGTAGACATTTCATGTGAGTTTTTTTTTTTTTTTTTTTTTTTTTTTTTTTTTTTTTTTTTTTTTTTTTTTTTTTGGGTAGTGTTTAACGCCCGCTTTTACTACTGCGGCTCACGTTCAAGAGGTCGCGAGTTCGAATCTCGCTCAGGGTAAGTTATCCGGGTAAGGTTTTTTCCGAGGTTTTCCCTACCTTGAGAAGACGAATGTCGGGTAACTTAAAGCTCCATGGACCTCGGGCTCACTTGAGCATCATTTCACCCATTTCATTTCATTCATTCGTCCGATATGACACAATGTTGGAGGACGTTAAAAAAAAAAAACTACTGCGGCACCGTAGGCGGTGACACTGACACATGGAATGAAGATGGAGCGCCGGTGGAACGAGATGGCAGGGGAAACCGGAGAACCCGGAGGAAACCCGCCCCAGCGCCGCTTCGTCCACCACGAATCCCACATTGGTTGCCTCTTCGCTTTGGTGACTAGCGAATGGTCTAGCCACTCGGCTACGGCGCGGCCATATGTGAGCTTTTTAAACGTAGAATAAAACTTATTTTTTCTAGGGATGCTAATAAAATTAGAATCTAAACAAACGGCTCCATAGTATACAAACTTGGGTGTATTTTAATGTTTGTTATCCTATCAGAACTATGTTTCTCGTGCTCTGTGCGAATAATATACAAATGACAGAAAGAAAACCTGGACAGGACTTCAAAAATGACAATCATTGAAAAATTCAAGCCAATAACAACGTACATTTCGAAAATGGCTGATTTGAAATAATTATGTGTTCTAAAGAGACCTGCATTTTCTGTATGGTTTTGTCTATCGCTACGGTTTACCAGCTATACAAAATTATACTAACTTGTTTCCGAATGAACAGGCTATGAACAGGCTAGTCCCATTTAGTTAACTGTTTTTTGTTTTCTTTCTTTTTTGTGTGTGTGGTTTCCCTAATTCGCCAAAGTAAATGCCGGATTGAACATTTAATATCGCAACCCAAAGTTCCAACTTAAATCTATTATAGTATAAATGAAAAATCTGATGTGTTACACTCACATGAATCTTCGGTGCTGAACCGAAATACCAAGTTTAGTATTTATCGGGTATTTCGTTTTGAAGTTATGTTGTTCACACACACAAACACACACACACACACACACACACACACACACACACACACACACACACACACACACACACACACACACACACACACACATTTCTAACAATTTTTTTTCGAGTGGCATAAAAATATGAATTTCCGGTGAAACAGCAATATAGTATTTTTGGTTTGAATGCAAATCTTCTCTACTTACTAGATACATGATGAGAAATAAAAAACACAAAATGTAAAAATAAAAAATTCTCCAGAAAGAAGGCTCACAAACACAACTCAACGAGGCAATCTGCAAAGCGGAAGGTATTTACACAGTAACTAAAGTTTGCTTATTTCACGAGTCAGTCAGACATTATTGTTTAAAAGACTACCGCAAAGCTATTATCTGCGTGCGTGAGCATTTTAATACAGTAAAACGGAATTACTGTATAAACCTCAGTAAATTTTCACACGTTTATAAGACAACTTGTTACGTAACCTATCCACTTCCTTTTAGCACTGCATAGCACTAGAAGAATGACGTTAAATTAGTTACATATATAAAAATCTATATTTTTATCCTGTTTTTCAATTTTATACGCACGATCTTCTGTATGGTTTGAACGTCTATTAATAAATTTCCGAGTGAATATAATTCCGCCTTTCACTTATGTTATTTCTAGAATGTGCGTTCAGTGATTGCGCGGAAGGCGCGTTTGTCTTTTCTTCCTAGTGGACATTCCTTTATTTTACAAGGTAATCTTATAAACATCTGCAAAGAATCGCTATCTGTTTACTTTTTCTACCACGTACCTAGTAGGTGGAGAAAGTATTGCATTCTACACAAAAATCAACATAGATATTCTACCATAAATATGTGATTTAGCTGTCTGAATTAAAAAATAACTAGTATGCATGAGCAGTATAAGTAAACAATGAAAAATCGCGTCAATACCAAATTTGGTAGTAAGTTCAGTATCTTCCAAAGATGCGACACAAAGATTTTCAATCGAATCTTCTATAAATTACTCTTTACGTAGAAAAAGAATCGGTATTATTTTCTGAAAAATTACTGACAATTTTGATTACAAAACTACATAGTGTTTAGGACATTTGTATCACTATTTTATACATAGAGGCATTAAATTATCATAAACGAATTATCGCCTGGTCATTCTTTTGTTTTGCACAAATTATCGCTAGGTCATTGTTTTGTTTAGTCAGTATCACTAACTGTATCCCTTAAATTGCTGAAAAAAATTTTAACAATCAAAATAACACTCCATTTCAATTTGACAACCATGTTTTTAACAACTTTTCCTTCAATAATAAACGCATTTTTGCAGAATAAAGGTTATTTGTTAATGTTAAAAATAAAGTGAGATTTATTAAAGATTATAAAATGGTTTCTATTGTAAGAACAGGAGAAGATCGAAATAAAATTACTGGGTTTTGTTTTCCTCAGTTGCCAGTACAGAATTAGTGCAATTACACCAATCGAAATGAATATGTTTTAAGTTAATGTCATAGAATTTAATAGTTGTTTGGCCAAATGTTTGTGATATAGTATTTAAATGCACATTTTATTTATGAAATAATTAGTCCAGATAAATATCATTCGGTCTGCCTTCTCGCTCCGCTCGAGAATTTATCGATTAGATCAGACGTCATATGATATCAGTTGTGATAGTTAAAATGTGCATCTTGAATTTTCTGTAACTAGCCTATGAATTTCTCGGGGATTTTGTATAAAGGATTAGCTACAAGAGACCAAAAACATAATAGTACAAGTCTAAAACGGATAAGTTATTTCATTTTTTTGTCGCATCAGCCATTTCGAGATACCCGTTGTTCTTTATTGGTTTGAATCTTTCAGTACTTTGTCAGTGCTTTAAAGTGCTGTGTTGTTTCTTGAAATGTGATACAAATAGGTACTATCAAATTGCAAGGCCAGCAACTAGCTATCACTCGATTTCCTCTATTCCCTTATACTTGCAACGAAATGTGCATTGAACAAGTTTTTATCTCGATTAACGTTAAGTAGACAAAAACAAAAGATTTCGATGAATAGTGTGTAGAAGATGTATTAGAATAAACATAATGGGTAGAGGATGGCATGTAAATGTAATACATGTTATTATTACAGTAGAATTTTAATCTCACACAAATAATATTTTCTATCACAAGACCATTCCAGAAAAAAATGCGAGCTCAAATAATTAAATTGTTTTTGATTTTTTAAACCTTAAGGCAAGAGAGGTACAAAGATCATCCAAGAAATCCTTCAACTACCATTTGTTTTATATGTGCTGTTGAGTGTCATACAGGTTGCATATTGCTCCTAGATTTAGGCAATGCTCTTCAATAGTAGTAAATTCAGTTTTCAACACTATCATATTATGATAGGCACAGTGTGAAAAATGTTACTCAGCTATATGTACTTTTTTTTCCTGAATATTGATAGTTTTATACTTTTATGTTAATCGGTTTAGTTGTAGATCAAACGTGAAATTTGTATACTTCATATTTAAACTTCATTCAGCTTGTTGAATATTTGCAATACCTGGAACATTTTAACTCCAAAAAAAAAAAAAAAAAAAAAAAAAAAAAAAAAAAAAAAACATTGAAGACGTTTTGAGAATAAAAACAGCCTATGTGTTACAATCACAGGACTTCCGCTACCCATCTTCGTTTATTGTTATACAGATTACAAACTATTATGTCGGTCTGGGTAGCTCAGTTGGTTCGGAGCTGGCCTACTGATCACAAGGTCGCGGGTTCAAATCCGGCTCAGACCGCTGATTTTTAAGTGTGCTTAAAAGCGACAGCTCCATGTCAGTAAATTTACTGGCATGTAAAAGAACTCCCGCGGGACAAAATTCCGGCACACCGGTGACACTGATATGATCCTGGCAATTGACAGCGTCGTTAAACAACAAAAAAACAAACTATTCTTGCAAAAGCTCATTTTTGTATCTACTTCAATTTAATTGAGATTAACTGTTGTGTAAAGAGTTTTATTGAACATCTCGTTATAGGTTCAAAAGAGAATAGCGACAACACTTTAAAAATGATTAGTATTGAAAAATTGAACCCAATAGCTTATACAACAACAAATTTATTTATTTCGAAGAAATTGTTTTAAAGAGCTTTACATTTTTGTGAACAAAGATTCTATGTCTTATGGTTTACCAGTTATACACAATTAGTCAAATGTTAAGATACACCCTGGAAATTCAAGATATACATTTTATTTGTCCTGTAAATATCTTAAACATGTGGTATTTTAATCAAAATCGATATAGAACATTTTGGGGAAAATCGAAAATTTCGAAAAATCTTTCATATAAAGGGTAGTTTGGGGTGGAGGGACGTCCTTGGAAATCTTCGTGTCGCGTTCTTTGGAAGGTTTTGAACTTAAGTACCAAGTTTGGTATTTATGAAAAATGTTTATTCATGCTGTTCACCTGCACGCACGCACACACTCACACACACATACACACATACACACACGCGCACGCACGCACACACTCACATAGCACGCCTTTTGTAAGCATGCCTTTCTGGAACCAGGGGCCTCAAAACATGCATTTCCGGTGAAATTTTGACATCAAATTTTTACGTGGTGGTTTTAGAATTTGAGTATTTCATTTCTGTATAAAGCATTTTCAAGATATTCGTTTTATAGGAAATTTATCACTTGTTATACCTTTTGTACATCTGACCGAAACCAAAATAAAGGTGCCACGTACACTTATAAGCTGTAAAAGCTATTTTGAATTTGTTCACGGTTTCTCTCCAAATTATGGTCACCAATTTAAGACAGTGTTTTAAGGTCAATACTGTCTCTTTTCAAAGAGGCAATATCTTAATAGCACGGCTATGTTTCGAGATAAAACATTTATTTTCTCGAAAGTAATAAGATGACTTGGAGGAAAAGTAGCTTAAGCTATCATATTCCCCGCTCTCAACCTCAATGTGTGTTTATGACAGTCAGCTGCTTTCCTTCTTATATTTAATCCTTTTATTTTTTCCCCTTTCCATATTTATTAGTTTTATTAGATTTTTGTTAGATTTATTAGTTTTAAACACTTGCCAATGGCTCGAATTTTGTTCAGGCAACAATAAAGTATAAATATTCGGGTTAATGGCTTTGTGTTTCATTAATTACTCTCTGAGAGATAAAAGTATCACTTTGTACCGATATGTCAGTCATTTGTACTACGTCCTCTACTTTGATGTAAGGAGTAAACAAGGAAACACAAAAACCGAACGCTTCGTCAGCGAATCTTTATCACGAGGAATACCAGTTCCATTCGCGCCGCGATCGGAATATTATCTATAATTACGGGATTATATTCTCCACCTCCGATTGAGCATGCAGGATAAACTACCTTTATGTGAGATTGAAAGCAATGTTAATTGTCATTATCTCTGAAACTATTTAAGATATTGCACTGAATTACAGGTTGTAAATGCATGCCTTCTAAGTTTGCTGATTTACTTTTATAGACAAGGTATGTTTACTAAGGGAGATAGGATATTTTATTAATTACACATTTTGTTAACATTTATCATAAATTAATTCTTTGACATATAACTAAGCGACATATTAATACCAAATCAAATCGTATCAGTAACAGCAGTAAGTTATTGTTTATCGTATCAAAATTGCATTTAACTATATTCAACAATTGGCAAGAAAATGGTTCACTGATATCAGAAAATGTCATTCCGAGAAAAAATATAGAAAATAAAATAAATAATTTACAAAGGAAAACTTACATTGTTTAAACACACGTTCAACTTTTATTTTTATTTCTACCTACTCCAAAAAGTATAGGAGTTATGATTTTTTCTGTGAAGTGGTGCAAAACTCAAGAGTTGAAAATATCAGGTGCAGTATCATTTTTAAAAAATCTGATGTGTTGCACTCACATGACTTTCTCTACTCTTGTACTAGCAATTCTTATAAACTCTTATTCCTATATCTTCCTCGTGTTACTTGAGATAAACATTTACAGAAATGATCTTATTGTTTATTTCCTTGTTGGTGCAAGAGGAATATTAGAATATACCTAGTAGGCTTTGAGCGATAGTCAAATCTTTTAAAGCTTTGAGATCCCATTCTCTTTGCACGCTTAACATACAAAAAAATGAACAACGATGTTGCACTTCACGAAAGTTTTAAACTGACACAAATAAGGAATATCTCCGAAATGGTTCACTCTACAAAAACATTTATTCGAACATAAATTTTGTGTTGTAGTGAGATCTACATTTTTGTATAGTAAGATTTTGTCTATCTCTTACGGTTTACAAGCTATTTAAGTCATCCAAAGTAAACAGGACTGCATATGCTATAGCTAGAAAATTCAAAATATACATTTCATTTGTTATAAAAATATCTTAAACATATGTAGTTTTAATCAAAGTCGTTAGAGCCATTTTCAAGAAAATCAAAATTTTCGAAAAATTTTCCATGTTTTTAACCAACTTTCGTTTTTGAGTTATACTGTCCACATGCGCGCGCGCGGGGAACTTCTTCTAAAATTATTATTTTTTTTTAATTCAGGGGCTCTCAAAACATATATGTCCCGTGAAATCTCGACATCGAATTTTTGGGTGAAATACAATACTTCCTCTACTTAGCAGTAGAGAAAATAAAAATATATTAAAACATAAGTACTGCGCGTACAATTATAAAATACATATAAAATTAAAGAACAAATTTCAATTTATAAGACTGCACAAAAATCTGAATATTGTCTTTTTTTTTTTTTTTTTTTTTTTTTTTTTTTCAATTTCCATCATTTATATCAAGTCTTTCCTTAAACTACATAAATTGTTGCATATAACGTTTCACGAAGAACTTCACTTTATAAAAGCATATGTCACTGTGAAAACACTATCTCCTTCGACTTGACCAATCCTAAACATCCTGTATATTAATGGTTACACCAGTTGCCTTATAAGGCTTATAAGGACACGAGCTATACAATAGATATCATTTTGGTCAATGCCAGGTGTCATCCTGTGAAGTCCTCAGGGTTATTGCAGAACACGTAGTACTATCAATGCTGAGCACGTGACGAAGGTTGTCAACTTGATAGCACAGTTGTCAGTATTTAAACATGTGTTTCTGTATATGCAACCTAGTTCTGGCTGCCTTACCTGGTTTAAACATCCACGTTATTCCTTTCTCTACTAGTTACCTGTAAAGTAAATGAAATGTTGGATTACACCCAAAAATTCTATACCGAGACTTCACCGGAGGTACCAGGGAGTACGTGTGCGCGTATGTTCTTCATTCTGTATGAGTTCAGCATAACTCAAAAACGAAAATCATTTTCCAAAGATGCGACATTAAGATTTTCGAGAATCTCAAACCACCCTTTATATGGAAATATTTTCGTAATTTTTATGACAAAAATAAGTATAACATTTTTTATTAAAATACCACATGTTTAAGATCTTTACATGACAAGTGAAATGCATATCTTGAATTTTCTGGGAATAGCCTGCGAAATCCTCTACATTCTAAATGACGTCTATATAATTGGTAAACCATAAGAGATACACAAATGTTATTTCTCAGAAAACGAAGAGCAAGAACGTTAAAGCACTTAATTTATGGCATTTTATTTTGCGAGATTTTCTTTATTGATTTAAATTTTCAAATGCGTGTGATTTTTCTAAGTGGTAAGTCAGAGGTAACTAGGTAACTAAGATGACTGTGTTTCACTTATGCCAAAAAACATGCAGATACCGTTGTGATGTGGCTAAAGTGAGCTTAGATAGAAACTCCACCCTCCAAAAAACTCTATTTTATAGTACGATAGTATAGATTTCTACTAAATCAAAGTATGGATGTAGCATCATCACATGTGGATTTGTAAATAATTCGAAATAAATTAGGTATGGATGCAAACTATCCCCAGCTGCTATCCTATTGTAAAACATTTATTTTGTCTACATATGCCGCACGAAACAACTCCGGAGCCGCTGGACGTACGGTCTTGATATTACATACATAAGACTTAAAAGAAAATATGTTAACGTGTCATTGAAGAAAATAAAGGTGATCTATAAGGAGAGTGTTTATTGTTTTTTTTTTAAGAACTGCTGCATGTATAGAATTGAAAATTTTACACATTCGAGAGTCTTGAATCAAGTTTGAAGAAAACATGTTTGAACAGCCTACATTTGGTTGGGTATAAGGGTACGAATTTCATAGTGACAACTTGAAAAACTTACGACTTTTTAAGCAAAATTATTAAAATTTATTCATGAGATTAGAGAAAATGTATTATTGATATTGGTACAAAAGTAAGCTTACTGTTTTAAAATTGTTATCAATGCTATTTCCGCCACTAAAGGAAAGCGCCTGAAATTTAACGTCATGCAGACGTTTATATCCTGTTTTAGACTAGAAACTCAAGCTGAAAGAAAATACATGCTAGAGAAAATACGTCTTTAACACACAAAAATATCTTCTAAGGGAAAACATGTCTATTAACATTAGTGTCACTAGAAACGGCCAATAAGTTTTGGGGCGAAATAACGAGGCCGAGTAAAGCATTTGATCAACACTTGACAAGATCCCTGCCTACCTGTATCAGTAACAGCACACACAAATTTGCACAGAGATGAACTAACTGACCTTTCGGTGGAGGAAGGTCGGTTTCCACGATCTTGACCTGGCTACTGTGAGGAGCTGAATCTGGCTTGCCCATTGCGTTCCTCGCGGCGGTCAATCTCACAGAGTGCGGCTCGCACATCGTCTAAGTCCTCTTTTTGTTTCCATTCCCCCCTCTTCTCTCCTCTCCTCTCCTCACCACCCCTCCTACACGTGCTGGGGAGTGGCATGGCGGCCACGTGTTGCATGTGAAGGGTACCGGCTCGAGACCCAGTGCCAGGCGGAATGTCTTCCTCTTCCTCAGACGTCAGAATGAGACTGAAGTGAGTCTGATTGCGACCAGGAAGTTCCAATAGATCTCTGGCTACAGGACGTGGTGGGGCACCATATCACTAGCTTGACAGTTGCTGGTGTCCATCTCTCACTGAATCGGGTCACAATCCCCGCTTGACACAACAAAAGGGGGAGTTTCCCTTACACTGCACTGAAACAAGTGATTTTCTAAAATGTGGAAGTCGGAGGTTTAATGTTTTACACAGGCATTTCCAGTAATTATAGAAATGCGTGTACCAAATTTCATTCCAATCACATTTTTTATATACTAATTCATTTATATAAATTTTACTGGGTATAATCAAAATCTATTTTCTGCAACAGGTGTTGAACTACAAAGTTGATTTCTAATTATATTTCTTATTACCTTTGTAACAAATTAAAGAATGGAAATTTTCATATAATGAATAGTTTTTCTTAAAAAGTTTTAATACCACAAACTGTAAAAAGTCAAAAATAGCGCATTATCATATTTTTTAAAAATTATAAATGGACATTTTAGTTCCTATATTCTGAACTATGTTGGAAAAAAATGTTTAGATCTCTAGCTAGATTTTTATGGGAGAAGATTGATTTTGAATATGAGAAAGTAACAAAAAATTGTTTCCCAGAAAAATGCGTTTAAAGTTGAAATAGAAAGTGTGAGCATGCACATTTAGAAAGCAGAAGCGCAACACTTTAAAAATTGCATCCAAAAGATGTGCTCCCCCCTCCCTAGGGGATTAATCTTTAAGGTATTGTGCGTTTTTGCAATAAACATCCAAAAATCGATTTTTCTGACCAAAGAGGCTAAAATATCAATTTGGTGTTCCCTTAAAGGACCACCATTGTACCATTTGTACAAATTATCTTATTGCTTATTTCCTTGTCGGTGCAAGGGGAATATTGGAATACAGTAGGCTTTGTGCTATAGTCAAATGTTTGAGATTCTGTTGTCTTTGCACACTTAACATATAAAAAAATGAACAACGATGCTCCATTTCACCTGTTTTCTGAAACTCACATACATAACAAGCAATGTCTCCGAAATGATTCACTCTACAAGAAAATTTATTTGGACATAAATTGTGTATTTCAGCAAGATCTACATTTTTTCTACAGTAAGATTTCGTCTATCTCTAACGGTTTACCAGTTATGCAAAAGTCGTCCAGAGTAAATACGGCTACAGGGGCTATAGCCAGACAATTCAAGATGTACATTTCATTTGCCATCAAAATACTTCAAACATATGACATTTTAATCAAAATCGTTAGAGCCATTTTCAAAAAATCAAAATTTTCGAAAAATTTTCCATGTAAAGGATAGTTTAGGGTGGGGTTATTTTCTTCAAAATCTTCGTGTCACATCCTTGAAAGAAATTAAACTTAAATGCAACTTTGGTTTTTAACTGACTTTTCGTTTTTTAGTTATGCTGTCCACAGACTGGCAGACACACAGACTGACACACACACACGCACGCACGCACACACACACGCACGCACACACACACGCGCGCGCGCGCGTCCGTGGACCTTTTTCTAAAAATGCATTTTTTGGATTCAGGGGTCTCAAAACATATACTTCCGGTGAAATCTCGACATCGAATTTTTGGGTGGAATACAATACTTCCTTCTACTTACCAGTAGAGAAAGTAAAAATGTGTATCTTAAATTTTCTGCAAAACACAGGTGAATGCGCGGACCGTTTCTAACAATGTCGTTTTTGGGCCTCAGCATATTTATTTTCAGTAAAATATCGATATCAAATTTTTGGGTGGAGTGCAATTATTGTCTACCTACTAGATACTTGGTGGAGAAAATAAAAAGAAATTATACATTTCGATTATTACTCAGTTTTTCGAAAAATGTGTCAACAACGTTTATAAGGCTAATGTTATTGATAAATTCGTTAAGTACATTATTTCTATAACATAAACGTATAAGAAGTGATATCAATTTTTCTTTAGTGTTATTCGTGTATAACTAGTACGTAAACCAGTCCCCACAAGAAAGAGTACTACAGTTCCATTCGAAAAGCAACCTCTAAGGAAGAGACACAAGTGTTTGTGCCTTATACCTTTTACTTGCAATTTAATTTGTATCAACATCTCAGAAAAAAGGCTTTATTGGTCATATTCAAAACATCGCATGAAATTATGTAAGTCGCACGAAAGGAGAGATGGTAAGAGCGAGGAAGAGGAGAGAGTTGGAGAAAGAGGGAGGCACAGAGAGGGGAAAGAAAGGGAGAAAGTAGGAAAGAGGGACAAAGGCAGAGATGGTGGGGAAGAATGGAGGAAGACAATGAGAAAGTGACAACCAAACAGAAAGAAGAAACTCGCTATTTAACGTATAACGTAAATGGAGCTGCGAGGGAGTTTTCGCACCCTGATCGGAAATCTCCGTTAAACGTTATTCTGACGTCATTAATTCTACGTCCAATGAGAAGCCAGTACGTTCAACCGCTTGAATAACGTAGCGCTTAACCGAGCGGCCAGGTACGGTTGTAATGTGCACGAATAACGTGGGCAATTACGGAGATACGTTAATCACCTACAACTACTGTGTCTAGTACAAGACTTCGATTTACAATAAGTGACATCAAATTGTAGCAAATGAACAGTGCTGCCAACACATGGCAGACCAACATCCAAAAATCGCTCAAAATCCGTATTTTCATTCAAAAATAAAAATTAAATTAAAACTTCTATTAAACGTGACACCCGTTACCTTGACTTTGTTTTCGCTCGGACAAACATTTAAAATCAGCCAAACTCCGCAAAATATAAAAAAGAAAATAATAACTACTTCATATCTTATCGTAACAATAACAAATAAATTTAAATATATTTACTCACTAGTATTGTTTAAAATAACAATTCATCCACATCGTCATCAGTTTGAAGTGTTGGGTTTTTCTACTCCTCGGTACGCAGACGTCCTGCCCATTTTCATCAAAACATTTTCTGGTAGGACATAACTATGACAGCACTTTTTCTCACGCTTAAGTCCGACCATTGGTTCTAAGTCTATTCCTGAGGGAAGTTTTCACAAACGAAATAGAGTATTGCATCTCTCGATGGCTTGTAATTGCAATGAACATTGTAATATTGTTGTTATTACTTTTAAACAACGTAATTCGAGCCCTGCTTGGTTCTCGCTGAAACACTTGGATTCTCTTCTGTTTGTCTGTGTCTGTCTCTCTGTCTCTGTCTCTCTCTCTCTCTCTCTCTCTGAGCTAAAAGATCAAATTAATTTATAATTTAGATTTAGATTTTTATAGTTGTTTTAAGACAACGTACCCGGGAAATTTAATAAAAAAATGTGAACATTTTCGTTTTTTTATGCTTATTATATATACTTGTAACTTCGTACTGTAACTATGGGATGCACAATTGGTTTTTACTTTCTCTACTGGTAAGTAGGGGAAGTATTGTATTCCACCCAAAAATTCGATGTCGAGATTTCACTGGAAATATATGTTTTGAGGACCTCTGAATCCAAAAAAAAAGCATTTTTAGAAAAAGGTCCGTGTGTATGTGTGTGTGTGTGCGTGTGTGTGTGTATGTGTGTGTATGTGTGTGCCTGTGGACAGCATAACTCAAAAACGAAAAGTCGGTTAAAAACCAAAGTTGGTATTTAAGTTTAATGTCTTTCAAGGATGCGACACGAAGATTTTGAAGAAAATAGCCCCACCCTAAACTACCCCTTACATGGAAGATTTTTCGAAAATTTTGATTTTCTTGAAATTGGCTCTAACGGTTTTTATTAAAATACCATGTGTTTGAGATGTTTTTATGGCAAATGAAATGTATATCTTGAATTTTCTGGCTATAGACCCTGTAGTCGTATTTACTCTGGACGACTTTTGCATAACTGGTAAATCGTTAGAGATAGACCAAATCATACTATACAAAAAATGTAGATCTTGCTAAAATACACAATTTATGTCTCAATCAATTTTCTTGTAGGTTGAACCATTCGGAGATATTCCTTGTTATGTGTGTGAGTTTCGGAAAAAAATTAAGCTTTCATGAAATGGAACATCGTTGTTCATTTTTTTATATGTTAAGTGTGCAAAGAGAACGGAATCTCAAAGCTTTAAAACATCTGACTATCGCACAAAGCCTACTGTATCCTAATATTCCCTCTGCACCTACAAGGAAATAACCAATACAATAATTTCTGCAAATGTTTATCTCAATTAACACGAAGAAGACGAGTTTGTAAGAATGGTTAGTACAAAAGAGAGAAAGTAACGTGAGTGCAACACATCAGATTTTTTAATTTTAACATTTTTAAAGCCAAAACTAGTTATTGTATTCGTTTCCTTTTCAGTTAAACAAACGATTCCTTATTATTTGAAATTTCATGGAGAGCTTCGCAATAGTATGCTATTAAAGAAATTAAAATTAAGAAATATTTAAGAGGTGGAATCAGGACTGAAAAATTCAATGCCATAGCCGGGATTTGAACCACGATTATCGAGTGGCTGCTTTAACCACTAAGCTACCATGGCCAACTTGCCAGCACGACATTAAATTTCCAAGCTGATTCGTACTTTTTCCTGGTTAAACCACAAGGGAATCTCACATCAGAGATAAATACCCCAAGGGTAACTTACAATTGTAAGTACTTTATGTCCCGGGTTTAAGTAACCTTTAGATGGTAATTATTATTTATTTATGCCAACCAGTTTACTGCTGGTGTTTTTAAACACACAAGCCATGTGTGGGCAAATTCATAACAAAATTTTATTTGTTTGTATACTAAACTCGAATTTAAAATTTGAGATAGATATAATAAATTGTAGGATCCAGGCAGCATGTAATATTATCATATGAAGGAGTGATTAATTATGAATAAAGAAATTAGTAACTTAAGGGATTGCCTTGGCAATGTGTGCACGATGTTTTATATTCTGGGTTTCTGGCAGAAAAAGCACAGCAATCAGTAGAAAACTATACTTTTTTCACAGCTGCATTGCCTTAAATCCACTGGCATCCCTTCTTTGAACGCCCATTATATCCATTAGCTACCACTGAAGATATAAATTAGAATAAATTCTACCACGCGCTTCACAGCTGATTTTGATATGTAAGCATATGAACAGCTGTATTTGTTGGCTGTCGTCAGGCGTCATACAGGTGCTTCAGCCTTCAACTGTTATTATTGAACAGATGTTGACACTCAAGCATTATTAAAACAGTTGCAGCAAATGAACCTTTTTGTTCCACGTTTTCTGTGGGCACCACACGGGCTATGAACTTCAGAATACAAGATGAGATCACCTTCTTTCCTCCGACCTGACCTTCTTTGTCTCTCCTCAACTTTCTCCTGAGGCAATGCGGTTTTTCCCTGCAGATTTTCCTCCTTCAAAGACGTCATCAAATGGGCACAGAATTTTTGCTTTTTGATCACAATTCAGTTTCGTTTCCCAATACGACAGGTGTTACTTTTATTGAAAACATAAACGTGCATTCCTGAAATAGTACAGGAGTACTAAATAATTACTTACACATGAAATTGTTATACAGGACTTTTTTTATCTCATATTGCTAAATTTGCAGTAAACATAGCTTAGAAAAATACGCTTATTTATAATTTTATTGTTCCCGTTTATGTTTGAAAGAAGTTTATAGAAATGCTTGACCTGCTAAACCAGGCATGAAGAACTGGAAAGCAATTGTGCTCATACGTCAAAAGCCAAATACGTCATCTATCCCCTCTACGAACGCCATGGTGAGAGGTGTGTAATTCACATTGCCATTCCCCAGTCGCTTCTTTAGTAATATAAAAACGTCATAACCTATGCAGGTTTTATGTCTTTTACCTCGTCTTTCTTGGTTCTGTGCTGCACCTCTCAGCTGTCAAGTTATATGATGCTTAGCTGTCGATCATTCAATCCTACTTTACTGTGCAAGCCTCTTATATTCTTCCCTCTTTTCCTTTTCTTCTACCTCTTCCCATAAAACAATTTATTTTAGTGTGTCTATCGCTTCGTGTCTTTCACTCACTGGTGAAAATCATAAAACGTGACATTGCTATCAAAATTTAGACCTTAGAAGTGAAATTAAGTTTTTATTTTATGCTTTTACTCTAATCTTATACTTTACATTCTCCTTCTTTCTTTTCCTTCTATTTTTATTTATTATTTTGAAGAGTTTGTATAGTTGTATTATTTTATATATGTAATATATAAATGTAATTATGGTGTGTGAATAAATGTAAAGTTTGAATATGTCCAAATGTAGTAACCAAACTGGGTTAGTATATTCAAATTTTATGTATTTGTTTGTTTATGTGTTCATAATATTGAACTGCCATTCTAATCTATTTTAATCATTTTTCCCGAATTTTATATGAGCACGATAACAGAGCTGTAGGCCTAAGGATGAACGAACATCGGGATCCTTATTTCGTTGTGACATTGGTTCTACTCTTTAATTCAATGTAGGGATTTGGATTTTCCCATTCCAAAATTTAACACTTTAAGGAAAATGTCCTTCCCACTCCTGAACTTGTATTGTATAATTTTGTAATGATTATTGTCAGGATCAGAAGTCGTGTCTTTCTTAGAAAGAAGAGCAATTCAAAAACATTAAAGAAATACTGAAGTAAAACGTGATTGCCGTTGTTAGAAGATATGAATTTATATTTAAGCAGTTATAGCATGTTTGCAGAGTTATATTCATTGGTATATCTTCCATAAAATTTAAGGATAATACTGAAGGTGAATGTATAGGTAATAAAAAAATTTAGAAATGTTTTATAGCGCTCCACATATAATAGGGAGAGATTTCTGTTTATTCTGTTACAAAATAATTTCCGTGCTATTCTTTTTCTATTTCATAATTTTCTTTGTTTGAGCTTGAATTTTAGTGAGCTTAATGAAGTGTGCGCAATAGAATTATTCCTGTATTTTTTAAGGGCAGCCTTTCTCTGATGAAATATAATATTGTAGTTGGTGTCCCACCAAGGTAGAAAAAGTTTGCTGCTCATTTAACGGGGCTCATTTTCTGGAATTGTGACTGTGAAGCATATTCAATAATGGACGTTAATTTGCCACAATGATTTGTGGTTTTTCTCCAACAGTGCAATGCCTAAATATTCCTGTGTTAAAGAATTATAAGATAACCAATCTTCCATTTTAATACTTCATTTGTATAATGGAAATGTGGTTTGAGATCTATAGTGGTCGAAGTTAATAATTATCGGAAGATCATCCGAACCTAATGGTTCACTAATTTTTTGCCAGCTGAGCCACTGAGAGAGAGCAGGAGAGCTAAAAGTTAGATTGGAAGTAGATTCTTGATTGCGGTTTACAAATTTTGGTTGCGCTTCCACCATTGAAAAGAACCCATTATTCTTCATCCAAGATCTCCATAACAATTTTACCCATATTATCGATTGTAACACATTCACACAGTTGACTACGTTCATTGAAATTGCCCGTCACAAGAGAGTGAAAAAATTATTTTGTCAATTTCAAGATTTTTTGACTTGAAATTATAATCTTAGGTGCTTATTTAAAATAACTAGTGTGTTGGAATTAAATTTATATTTATTTAAGTAGCATAAGCTTCTATTTGAATATCAGAAAGGTCAAGACAAATTGTATTATGTGTTATATTTCTTTTGATAAGGAAGGTAACTCCTCCATACTTACCTATGTTCACGATCGCATCTCATAATGTCATAGTTGTTAACAGAAAAAGTCTGAGAGGTTTTGAGCCAGGTTTCATAAGTGCTGCAATTCTTATAAGTTATATAAACAAGACTATCCTTAAAATATGATCTGAAGCTTTCCTGGCGACGAACATATTTAAGATGTTCTCGGGCTTCGAGCTAGGTTTAGTGATGAAGAGCCATCGACGTTTCGGGAGCGTGCATCTCTCCCATAATCAGGAATGACTAACAAGGGTGAAAGGACCAATCTCCAGGACCAATAAAGGAAAACCACAATCGCAACAAACATCAAAGTCGACCGCCATTGCCTGCATCCCATAGACTGGCAATCTATCCGGCAGAATCAGTAGAATTGTCGCCAAACACAATATCAGAACCATCCACAATACGCCTTTGAAAATCAAACACCTGGTGAGACCGGTAAAGAACAAACTGTACCTTAATGTACCAGGGGGTATACCGCATCTCCTGTGAATGCATGACGCCGTACATAGGGCAAACCGGCAGGACCATTTCCACCTGGGTCAAGGAGCATGAACGGTCCATACGCTTAATACAGCCTGAAAAGTCAGGGCTGGCGGAACACTGCTTTAAAAAAGACCACAGAGCTAACTTCAAGGAAACTACCATTGTGGCAAAATGTAGCGGTTTCTGGAAACGTAGGGTTAAGGAGGCTCTGTCCATCTCCTCCGAGAAGAGTATACTGAACCGTGACGCCGGTTTGCAGTTCAGTCCCGCCTGAAAACCAGCCTTAAATTTGGGGATCGACCGGCTCAGAAAACAGATTCCAACGGAGTGTTGAACGTCGATGGCTCTTCATCACTACACTTGGCTCGAAGCCCGAGAACATCTTAAATAAGACTATCCTTATTTGTTTTCAATGATTTAGAGTTCCATTGCAATATATTCCTAGATGTTGCGGCCATTAACTTAAGTAACAGGCATGATGGCAGCAATGCGATCGCTGAGGTTGCTTGAGTTAGCAGGAAGTATTTTCGTTAACAACAGCTCAACAGTGTCGTTTATTAATGTTCAATGTACATAAACCTGTGTGTAGCTCACGAGTGATATTGAGTCAAGTTTTTCCAGAACGGATAAGGCTTCATCCTGAGATGAAATATAAGAATTAAAATTTTGTTTGAAGTGGAAGGCTGACCGATAGAGTCATTTACTTTGTCAGTTTCTTAAGATTCGGAGTTTGCTAGTCTTGGAAGTTCTTCCTAAGTATGACATTTGTTGATATTCACCGTAACAACAGATGGTAACGAATGGATGTTGTGTGTGACGAGTGTTGGAAAAATATTATTGTCCTTTATTTGTGGAACAGTAGATACATGATTTGAACATGTGTCACCACTTTCTAACATCAAGGATTCTTCTAAAGTAATGTTATGGTAGGCCATGTTTCTTTTAACACAGAGCTGTTTTTTATATATTCAGAGCTGATTTTATTTATAGCTTTATGATGGCCATGACATCGTAAACCTATAAAAGATTCTTGTATTTTTACCCTCACGAGTTTCATGATTTTTAGCACATTTGCCATATCTAGTATGACCTCTTCACTGTCTGAAAGTTTGGCCATATCTGATGCAGTTATAACAAATAATCACAGGTGAACCATAAGGAGTTACTTTGCATTATGTACTTAAAACGCGAACATGTTGTGGCATGATTATCCAGCAAGCGTTACTCTTAACTAGCTGTAATGACGTGTTTCCATTTGGGCACCTAATATTGTTTTCCTCTTTATTCTCTTAACGCTAATCACTTTAATTTCCGAATTAATTTCTTCCATCATTTCTTCCTCTATGCTTGATTATACCTTATTTGTCAACACAATGTCTTGGTACGTAAAATTTAAGTTCAGATGCACGTATTTGAAATGTAAGCAATTTTATTTCCTGATTTAGCAGATTTCATTGATATTATTAATCTATTTGCTCCTTTGCTTTTCATGTCAACTATTTTAGATCCGGTACTATTCGTTATTAAGGATTTAATTTATTTACACTCATTGAATGCAGTCTACCTAATTTCTTAAAATTTGTGTTTTCTGCATATAGTAGCATTCTCTGCCACAGCAGGCTCTTTCAGCCTTAAAGAATTAGCTTCCTTAGCAGAAGAGTTATTATGACTACTTACAATTTCAGGGTCTCCAAACCTGTATCTTGCTGCTGATGTTCTAAGGAAGTATCTAACTTTATAAGCTTTTATACTTTAGAGGTGAGGTTTTGTTCATTATTCTTCACAGAGTTTAATATCTTCTTGAGATTTTTCCGTAATGCAACATTGTTTCCATTTCCACCATTTTCCTCTACCTCCAATAATTGGATGGGATTTAAATACCTCCAAGTAACTTATCTTTTAATGTAATGAATGAGCACTATGTATAGATATAAACTTTATTATAAATAACATTAGAAAAATTAATACAAGGGTAAATATATAAATGTGAAGATCAGGGTTCAAATTCGTTCAAGGGAAAATAAATTTCTAATTTTCATTGAAACGTCCAAAGTTTAGATATTCTTGTGTTGCAAGAAACATCTGACATCAAAAGTCTTTATAGACACCTGCCCAGCTCAAGAAATGACAACTTATTTAATGAGCAATTAGTTTACTCCTTTCTTTTTTAAAATTTGAAACCCTTTAATCCCTGGTCATTAAAATAACAATAATCATATTGCCGGCTTAGATTTTAGAAACATTCTCTGCTCTTTTTACCCTTTTCGTTAGGTTCACAAAGTTGAATGTATTCTTCTTAATCGTCGAAACACACAAACATTGACTCTCCATGTGACAAGTCTCCAGACTTTGTGGAGGGTAGAGAACAATCTTATTTGAAGAAAAATGTCTTACTTAACGGAAAAATCAAACCCATGTCTCCTAGTTAAAACATATGCAGCTCATGCTTTTGCTTCTATAGGAATACCGTAATGTAGATCTCGTGGTCCTATTTCATAACTGAATATGGTTTACTTTACTTTCATATTAAGTTTAAATTTGTTTTCAGGTTAACATTTGTTATGTATTAAAAGTGGAGTTTTGTTTTACGAGTGCACAAAAAACAAAAATCTGTTGTCATATAATAATTTTAGACAGCCCTGAAAATTAAATTCTAAAGCATTCATCTGAACTTTATGTAGAAATTAGCAGTATACATTAAGCATTACACATTGGTGAGCCTTGGTCTGTTGTCGTTTGGCCTTAGTTGTTGTTCGATCTTCATATCACCAGTAATGATAATGTGATCACTTAAAAAACCATAACATTCTATAATGTATAATTTCCTTGACTTCTTTGGTAACAAATCCGTTATCCTCTCAGCTGCTTGCAAAATTTCTTCTGGTTCTGCCAAATCAATTTACGAGTCGTTCAGGTAATCTGCCATACATTAATGGTTACAAGGCCTCCGGTGAATATAAATATAGATTCCATTGCAAGAAACAAAGGTGGCCTCAAAGGAAATTTATAAAATTGTATTCAGTGGGCGTTATAATCTTCAGTTTCAAGTATGAGTGGCTTGTTAGAAAAGCTCAGCTGTTTAAAAAGAATGTGCTTTAACACTCAGGAGAGATACTTTATGTATTTTTTAATTTACTTTTTACTGTGGATTTAATGGTATACCTGAGTCAGCGTATGCCAGATAGATGACTTTAGTTGTGAAGTCACCTTCCTGTATCACCTGATTGAGGATAGATCACTTTGATGCGTAGTGGCCTTCCTGCACCATATATTTTTGTTGTTATTAAGTTTTGTAAGAACGAGTACTTTGGAATCGTAGAACTGCTGGCTGTTCTAGTCATTGTGAAGATGGACAGTGTCAATTGCGTAGTCGCCTTCCTGTACCATATACTTTTGTTGCTATGGAGTATTGAAGCTCTGTGGACTTTGGGATCGTGGAACTGCTGGCCGTACTAGTCATTGTGATGCTGAATAGATGGTCTTAATTGCGTAGTCACCTCCCTGCACCACATGTTCGCATTTCTGTTTTGTTTGCTCTGTAGATGGAAATTAAGGCCATGGTATTGAATAGGCAATCTTATCTTTACCTGGTGACTGAGGGAAACCATAAAAACAAATTCAGTCAGCTTGATTGGTCAGGGGACTTGCATTTTGTTTGTATACATTTACCATGACTGACAAATGACTGAAAATCACAAACTTATAGTTTAAGTATGGAAATATTAGTTTATGAGGAGAGGCTTTCCCCCCTTCTTTTGACAGAAAAATTAATTGAAAGAATTAACGACCGTGATATTGCGTCATTTGGATCCTTGGGATGGTCAAGTTATGTACGATATATCCATATTTTCAAAATCGCGCTGTCGGTGTCGGAGGTTAAACTGAAGGCATGACCTTCACGGTTTGAACTCAGATCTCAGGCTACATTAAATGCCCATGCACCAACGCCTATTGTGAAACTGCTTCCTGCGTTAAGTGTTGTTAATTTTCAGATTATATAAAGCATTGTGTACACAAGTTTTTGCCGGGAACTTCACGGAATGTTCTTATGAATGCAGGAAGGGACCACGTGAACACAAAAGACTGTTTCGCAATAGGACGTATTATCAGTGCAGCCTTGTAGTAGATAAACATCAACATGGCAGTGACCTAAAACATCAATATTGCATCATTCTCAGGTGAAGATTAGGATTAGTCGCGGCATTAGAACCAATTGTGATAACGTCATACCTAAAAATACTTCCCGAATAGACAATGTAGACAGCTACAGGGTCGCTCAGTAGACAGTGTTTATCATTGATCAACGATCACTGTTAATCATAATCTGTCAATCAAAACACTCATGTATTCGGGTAATGCTCCTCATACTCTGCACGGTACAGAAACAGCAAATTTTTGCAAATTTCAAGCAATTTAGCTGAAGTTTTTATCACAGATTTGTTCAACATAATTATAGCACAAAATTGCTAATAATGGCTCAATGTAGGTAACTTAGCAAGAAATTTGTTTTCAAAAAAACTAAAAGCGAGTCTCGTGTGAAATGCTTTGTGTTGCTACCGCACACATGGCTAATTACCTACACCAGGGAACGGACACCTTGCTGGGATCTTCGAGAGTAATGTCATGCAAATTGATGGTGGGGATAACGGCTCGGTTTCATGAACCAGAGATTGCTGATAATGCAAGCGAATAGTGTAGCTAAACACGCATTCCCGCGATGTTGGCTGCATGAAGTCGGAGATATACTAACTTGACACCCTATGGTCTTATAAATACAAGAATGAACTCGACCTTAAACCACTGCGCAATTTTTCGCCATTCGCCACGTCTAAAAAATACCTTCATTAATCACCCGTCCCCTGGTAGGGCAATAGTTCATACGGCATGGGCATCGCCAGAGTTTTTTTCGGGGGTTTGCAATAAAACAATATTAATTCATTATTCTGTTGCTAAAAAGTGTTAAAGGAAATGAGTTGTGGTATTTGCTGCGGATAAGCGTATTACATAAAAATTAAAACAATAGTCTAATAGTAGTTGACTGCACATTAAATGCATTAATTACCAAGGAGGGGCACCGGGCCCTCTTGCGCCCCCTCCCCCCTTCGCAACGCCCATGTCATACGGAAATAATCGCTACCGTGTGCCGTTCTGAGCTTCAGATCCTTCGTTTTCTGACATTCGCGAATATTCCGTTTCTAGAAATTATTCATTATGTACGGGACCTTGTATAAGTGGACAGCGACTGTGAATCGTGCCGAGTGCATTTCATGTGAGTTGTGATTCGGTAGTGACAGTTCGGTTGTGATTCGATTCGACGGCTAAGTCCTTTGCTCTGAGTTATGTTATTGTTACTTAGGTGTAACGTTAGCGCTGCGCTAACCGATTGCTGGTTAATCAGTTGACACAAAGTCTGTGTTCTACAGAGACTGGTCAGCGAGCACTCCTCCACAGCGTCGCCCTAATCCTCCTGCGACTACATCTATCGCAGTGCAGACTCCAGCTCTCGAACCGTCCCCATGTGCCACCACTTCTGTGGACAGACCTCGAGCCAGGCACGTTGTTCGAGCCAGCAGTCCCGCGTCCTCAATGAAGTCCCGCTCCCGCCCTGCGAGCCGTAGGGCATCTTCGGACTCCCAAACATCGGAGGAGTCGCCAGGGGAAGGGGAAAGTCACTTCATTGGTCCCAACTGCGCCAAGATCAAACGAAAGAAGAAGAAAAAGATAAAGACTGGCCACTAATCTCTTTTTAATATGGAAATAATCCAGTGGAATGTTAACCCTTTAATGCCTGGTGTGTCTTATAAGATACATAAGCTTTTTTTCCTATTTGTATTAGTTTTAACTTTATTTTTCTGCTATATTCTTGTTATACTGTCTGTCACCAATTAAAAATACATATTTGAGACGGTTTGAATTGTAAAAAAGTATTTTTTTTTACAATTTATATTGTAGTGTTTTTTTTTAAGAAAAGATGCAAAATCCATGCAACCGCAGTCAAATGATACCCCGTCATCATCCACGCGTGCCATCACACCGATTATTTTGCGTGGGCCCTCCCCGTCCTTCACCACAGGCACATTTGACTGCGGTTGCCGAGACTCGAACTCACGACCTCAGGCTTTGAGTGCATGGCCAGTGCACTACGTGTTGCCTTAACGATCATGGCTATCCGTGTGCTGGTTAATCAGTTGACACAAAGTCTGTGTTCTACAGAGACTGGTCAGCGAGCACTCCTCCACAGCGTCGCCCTAATCCTCCTGCGACTACATCTATCGCAGTGCAGACTCCAGCTCTCGAACCGTCCCCATGTGCCACCACTTCTGTGGACAGATCTCGAGCCAGGCACGTTGTTCGAGCCAGCAGTCCCACGTCCTCAATGAAGTCCCGCTCCCGCCCTGCGAGCCGTAGGGGATCTTCGGACTCCCAAACATCGGAGGAGTCGCCAGGGGACGGGGAAAGTCACTTCATTGGTCCCAACTGTGCCAAGATCAAACGAAAGAAGAAGAAAAAGATAAAGGCTGGCCACTAATATCTTTTTAATATGGAAATAATCCAGTGGAATGTTAATGGGTTCCGGGCACGTTCTCCGGACATACAGCACTTAGTCTTTCAAAGAACTCCATCAATTGTCTGTTTACAAGAAACCCATTTGAAGCCTCACCACGCATTACATCTTCGTGGTTTCTCGGCATTTAGACATGACTCTGCAGCTGATCGGCGCGCAAGTTGTGGTGTTGCCACTCTGGTGGCACATAACATCTCTGCTACAAGCATCCCGCTTAACTCGCCGCTGCAAGCTGTAGCAGTACGCGTCCAGTTGCAGGGTCTGAGTCTGTCTATTTGCAACGTCTATCTGCCACCGGTCAGTGTCGTACAACAAAACGATCTTCGGGCTCTCTTGGCACAGATTCCACCACCGATCTTCTTTCTGGGCGATCTGAATGCCAAAAATACCCTTTGGGGCTCCGACACAGACGATGCTCGTTGTTGCCTTGTAGCAGACGTGTGCGATATGTCCGGCTTACTTTTGTTAAATACTGGTGTCCCTACCTTCATATCATCTGCCTACTCTATACAGTCCGCCATAGACGTTTCCTTTTGTAGCCCATCCCTAGTACCTATTCTTGATTGGTCGGTTCTCTCCGACTTATATGGCAGTGATCATTATCCCATTAACATTCACCTATCCGTCCACCATCCTGTGCCAACACGACACCCTCACTGGATTATTTCCAAGGCTGATTGGGAGAAATTTCGATCCCTCATTCACATACACGACAATGGCTTTGACACCATTGATGAAATGGTGGAGTATTTTACCTGCTCTATCTTGCTCGCGGCAGATTCCAGCGTTCCTCGAAGTTCCTCTACGCCACGACACGTTCCCATACCGTGGTGGACCGAGGAATGCTGCTTGGCTATCAAAGCTCGTAGGCGTGCTCTGCGTGCTTTTTACCTGCATCCTACGGAGACCAATTTTATATCTTTTAAACGCGCTCGTGCGAGGGCACTCTTTGTACTCCGTAGTGCAAAACGTAGCTCCTGGGAATCTTACGTCTCTTCCCTCTCCCGTCGCAGCTATGCAACACAAGTGTGGGACTGCTGTTCGGCGTATGTACGGCAAGTGTCGCCGGACGATAATACCCGGTCTTGCGTACAGGGACGCTCTTACACCCACGAGCAGGATATCGCCGACGCCCTCGCAGACGCTTTCGCTGTTGATAGCCAAACCCAAAGCTACCATACTACCTTTTTACCCGTCAAGGAATCTGCGGAGTGGGTAGTCCTCAATTTTAAAAGTGACTCTAGTGAACCGTACAACGCTCGTTTTACGGAGGCGGAGCTAGCCCATGCTTTGTCTCTCGTGAAGGACTCTTCTCCTGGGCCTGATGACATTCACCGACAAATGCTGCTTCATCTTCCACCTGAGGCTTTGACCTTCCTGCTGAACATGTACAACCGCATCTGGCTTCAGCAGGTTTTCCCTTCTTCCTGGCGCGAGGGTACTGTCATCCCTATCCCTCGGCCCGGAAAGGACCGGACACTTCCCTCTAGCTACCGTCCTATCTGCCTGACGAGTGACGTTTGTAAGACCTTGGAACGAATGATTAACACTCGCTTAGTGTGGTGGCTAGAGACGAATAACCTGCTGAGCAACGTTCATTACGGCTTTCGTCTTCATCGCTCGAGTGTCGACAACCTTACTCGCATGGAGGCCTACATCCAGAATGCCTTTCTCATGAAGCAGCATGTCGTGAGGGTCTTCTTCGACCTGCAGAAGGCCTACGACACTACATGGCGCTATGGTATCCTCCGTACTTTACACGACTACGGTTTACGTGGCCATCTAGCTCTCTTTGTTTTTAATTTTTTACAACTTCGCCGATTTCGTGTCCGCATTGGCCATACGCTTTCACAAGAACAAATCCAGGAGAATGGTGTACCCCAGGGGTCGATTCTGAGTGTAATACTTTTCGCCGTAGCCATCAACGGCATTGCCAGTGTTGTTCGTAGCGGAATACCAATGTCACTGTATGTTGACGAATTTGCGATATACTATCGCTCTCCTAGTTTAGAGCACATCGAGCGTCAACTGCAGCTAGCTATAGCATCCATCGCCGAGTGTGCATTTCGCACCGGTTTTCAGTTCTCCCCTACTAAAACAATGTGTGTCCACTTCCATCGACTTCGTGGCGTACACCCGGCTCCTGATCTTTATTTGCGTGGCACGCGTCTTCCATTTGTTCCGCACCTGAAGTTCTTGGGCTTACACCTCGACACTAAACTTACATGGGAGCACCATATTCGTTATCTGCGTGCTTCCTGCGATCGTTCGCTTCGGGTGCTCCGGGTTTTATCTGGGGTATCTTTGGGCGGCGATCGCACGGTCATGTTGAGGTTGTATCGCTCACTGGTCCGGTCCAAATTAGACTACGGCTGTTTTATCTATGGCTCCGCATCCGCCTCTAAACTCCGCCTTTTAGATACAATACATCACACTGGTATCCGTCTCACTACTGGGGTTTTCCGTACAAGTAGAGTGGACTGTCTGTATGCTGATTCTGGCGAACCCCCATTGTCTGTCCGACGCTGGTTATTACTATGTTCCTACGTGGCAAGGTTGGCCGCTCATCCAGGTCATCCTTCGTTTCCACCTGTATTGCGTCCAGAACTAGTGTACCGTTATACGCGGAATACAACTATCTCCCGTCCAAGCGGCATCAGGTTTCGAGAACTGCTGACCGCACACGATCTACGCTTGCCAGCTGTAGAGCGGCATTCGCATGGCCGATGCCCTCCATGGCAGCTCCAGCGTACACGCTTTGACCTGGAGCTGTCGAGCTGTGCGAAGTTAGCTATCCCTCACTCGGTGTTTCACCAACTTTTCACCGCAGTTCTGGATCGATACCGGACTTATACTCCGGTATTTACTGATGGCTCACAGGTGGGTAGTGCGACGGGTTCCGCTTTTGTATACCATGGCGACGTTCGCAAGTACCGCCTTCCAGACGCCAGTTCAGTATTTACCGCCGAGCTGTTTGCCATATTTTATTTCCTGCTTTTTATCTCCAGTTCAGTTCCTGGAAGTTTTATTATCTGTTCCGACTCTTTTAGCGCCCTCCAGGCCCTGCAACAGTTTATCGGCACCTTGGCATTGATTATTAAAATTCAGACGTTGATCTCGCAACTACTGTCTCGCGGATACCAGTTTGTTTTTACGTGGATCCCAGGCCATATGGGTATTCCGGGCAACGAGGCGGCGGATGCGGCTGCAAAGTCTGCATGCCGCCTTCCGGAATATTCCACCCGTACGCTACCCTATGTAGATGTGCAGAAATATTTTCGCCGCCATCTATTTACTCACTGGCAGCAATCTTGGGAAGCTTTAGCTGACACTCAGTTACGGACAAAAAAGGACACTGTATAACCCTGGCAGACCAGCTGCAGGGATTCCAGGCGTGAGGAGGTGATTTTAACCCGCCTGAGGATAGGCCACACTCGAGCCACGCATGGACATCTTTTGCGTGGTGATCCGGAGCCTGTCTGTGCGACGTGCAATGTTTCACTCTCCGTCGCACATGTCCGTCTTGATTGTCCGGAATACGGTCGTGAGCGTCAGTCCCTTGGCCTGGGCCTTACACTGTGGTCTGTTTTAGGCAACGACGCAGTAGCCGTCAATACAGCACTGCGGTTTATTGCCAAGATCGATTTTTGCTAGCAAGTGTAAGGTGCTTTTATCTTGCCGGATATTGACTTTTAGTTGTTTTTACTTTGGATGTTATTCTGTTTTTTACCTTTTAAAGACTTTATCAGTTTTAGGTTTTAGAAATTTACGTTTTTACCAGTTTTTTAACTTTTAACTGTTTTAGCTCTCGGTTTTAGACATTTTAACATTTTTTTAATTCTTTGGACTTAGGGCCCTAATGACCTAGCTGTCGACGGGCCCTTAAATAATACTCACTCACTCTTCATATGATTCCTATGTGACAACAAACTGCTGTAGAGGAGTGAGACGGCGATTTGTAGACAGATTCCGTGCTATTCATGAGCCTCACAGAAAACCGGTCCATAACCATGTGAATAGATTTAGGAACACGGAATCTGTTCTTGATAGGAAACAGACCAAATTGCGGTGTTCTTACTGAAGAAACGCTCATTGGCATCGCTGAAAAGCTGATGCCTATTAAAATTCTCCAATTTAAGGTCTCTGTAGAGTTAATATCTTACTTTCGTGAATTTGAGCCTATTGATGTAGAATTCGCGTAAAAACTTCCAGTTACTGCTTGCATGTGATGATGGAAAAGCATGTATAACACTCTTACCTTATAGAAGATGCTGGAAATGTTGTCTACCTTCAACTAAACAAGCATTATATAAGGAGACATTCTCATTCACACGATTAAGTTGTAATGTTTCCCATTTCATTTCTAATACTTTGTTTTAGTACTTCAAATGTATGAGGATTTGTCTAAAACTAAAACCGTACAAGAGTCCATGCTTTAAAACAAGGTGACCTAGTATCATGAATGTATTATTGTGAATAGTTTCTTTCATCAGTGAATGATGATCTAATTGATCCACAGCTTCTGTTCTTTCCCGACGAGATGTGGTTCCACCTAAATGGTCATGTCAACACTTATAACAGTCGGTACTAGATCTCTGAAAATCCATATCGCGTTCAAGAAATCTCTCATTATGATCGGAGTGTTGGAGTTTGGTGTGCTGTTAGCGCTAGACTCATAAAAATCAGTCCAATATTCTACGAGCAGACTATAAATGCAGAGAGCTACCGAAGTGACATTTTGACCCCATTTTATCATGAACTGACAGAAGAAATCACATGGGTGGTTTCCACAAGATTCTACTACTGCCCACATAGCAGAGAAATCCATGAATAAAATTAGGGAAGTGTTTGAAGATAGTGATTAGTGCTAGCGTATGGCCATCTCTCTCCCCGATCTAACAGTGTGTGATTTTTACTTGTGGGGTAACCTGAAAGACAAAAGTCTACGAGACGAAATACGCTCGTTCATTGCGAATCGAGTATCTTTTGTTGTAAACACTATATATTTATGTTCGTAGAAATACAGATCCAGAACTAAATTACATCACCAGTTAACACAGTCCTAAATCTGCAAAATTATAATAAAATGTTTATATGGATACGGAATTCCACCCAAGTCAACTACACTCGAAGAATTCCTAGAAGGATCTCAACTAAAAATTGAATACAAGATGGAACACAAATAGCTCTATTGGTTAAATGATCTTTATTATAGCATAGGTGTTTTTATGTTAACTATTTAGAGTTTTAATACCTATGTCTTTCTTTTAGATGACACTGAAACCTCAGGATCAAATTACGATGTGATGTTCCAGTAAATAATGTGATTGCAGTTGATTGTTGAAGTGCGAGCACCCCGCAGAAATGTCTACAGAGCGTCCAGATGGTAAGAAGTTTTTAGTGCATATTTAATAAATTAGTTCATTTTAACAATGAAGTTTTAACCTCACTGTTTTGTAAACCCTTTGAAGATTTCCACGTGTAAGACTTTGCACTATACCCACAATGTGATTACCGTCGATAAATCGTTGATGGTCAATTTGTATCTGCACGTTAATCTCAGATAAGCAGCTTGGGATTTTGTATCTCATATCTGTATTATATTGACTTTTATTCCATAAAATCACTAGTCACTGCAATAACAACTATGTGTAGTAATCACACAACTTTACCTGCCTACAAGTATTACTGATTCAAAGTTTTCAATATCTCAGCCTTCTATTCTTTCTTAGTTAATTAAGATAAACATGTATGTAGATATATTTTCGGTAGTTAACAGGAATTAAGGCTATAGATTTCTTCAGGGCTTAACAGGAACTTTATGAATAATGCAGACATACTCAACTGTTTATATTCCAGTTGATTTTTGTTTACAGTGAGGGAAAAATGTGCATATTTTTGGTTCTGAACTGGCGTGAAAAAAGAGAATTCTTTTTACTCTCTACCTCTTACCTGTAGTAGGCAGCTAAGAGGAAATAGTTATTTCACCCAAAAGTTCGATATCGAAGTTCATACCCGTTTTGAGGCATCCTGGATTAAAAACACTGTTTTGGAAAAGAGCCCAGTGAGATAGTGAGTGAGCGACTGAGTGAGTGAGTGAGTGAGTGAGTGAGTGAGTGACTGACTGACTTACTGAATCAGTGAGTGGGTGGGAAGGTGGGTGGGTGAGTTGGTGGGTGGGTAGGTTGGTGGGTGAGTGAGTGAGTTGGTGGGTAGGTGAGTGAGCGAGTGGATGGGTGGGTAGGTTGGTGGGTGAGTGAGTGAGTTGGTGGGTAGGTGAGTGAGCGAGTGGATGGGTGGGTAGTTGAGTGAGTGAATGGGTGGGTAGGTGGGTGAGTGAGTGAGTGGGTAGTTGAGTGGGTGGGTGGGTGAGTGAGTGAGTGAATGGGTGGGTAGGTGGGTGAGTGAATGGGTGGGTAGGTGGGTAGATGAGTGGGTGGGTGAGCGAGTGGGTGGGTGGGTGAGTGAGTGAATGGGTGGGTAGGTGGGTGAGTGAATGGGTGGGTAGGTGGGTAGATGAGTGGGTGGGTGAGCGAGTGGGTGGGTGAGTGAGTGAGTGAATGGATGGGTAGGTGGGTGAGTGAATGGGTGGGTAGGTGGGTAGATGAGTGGGTGGGTGGGTGAGTGGGTGGGTGAGTGAATGGGTGGGTAGGTGGGTAGATGAGTGGGTGGGTGAGCGAGTGGGTGGGTGAGTGAGTGAATGGGTGGGTAGGTGGGTGAGTGAATGGGTGGGTATGTGGGTAGATGAGTGGGTGGGTGAGCGAGTGGGTGGGTGGGTGGGTGAGTGAGTGAATGGGTGGGTAGGTGGGTGAGTGAATGGGTGGGTAGGTGGGTAGATGAGTGGGTGGGTGGGTGAGTGGGTGGGTGGGTGAGTGAGTGAATGAGTGGGTGGGTAGGTGGATGAGTGAGTAGGTGAGTGAGTGAGTGGGTGGGTAGGTGGGTGAGTGAATGGGTGGGTGAATGAATGAATGAGTGGATGGGTAGGTGGATGAGTGAGTAGGTGAGTGAGTGAGTGAGTGAGTGAGTGAGTGAGTGAGTGGGTGGGTGGGTGGGTGGGTAGGTGGGTGAGTGAATGAATGAGTGGATGGGTAGGTGGGTGAGTGAGTAGGTGAGTGGGTGAGTGGGTGGGTGGGTAGGTGGGTGAGTGAATGGGTGGGTAGGTGGGTGAGTGAGTGAATGAGTGAATGAGTGGATGGGTAGGTGGGTGAGTGAGTAGGTGAGTGGGTGAGTGGGTGAAAGTGAGTGAATGAGTGAGTGAGAGAGTGAGTGAAAGAGTGAGTGAATGAGAGAGTGAGAGAGTGAAAGAGTGAGTGAATGAGTGAGAGAGTGAGTGAAAGAGTGAGTGAATGAGTGAGAGAGTGAGTGAAAGAGTGAGTGACTGAGCGAGTTAACGATCGTACTTGCTGCGTACGGCACAAGAGGCCGTGATACAGGTGATACGTGAAATGATAATTGGAAAGGGGAATTTAGGAAGGAAACAGTAAAATTGAAAGACTGTGAAGTACGTGACGAGATTACGATAAGACAGAACAGCTGTGAGTTATAAGGTTACGACGAATTGTAGGCTGTGTTAATGACAAAAGAGAACTGTGTTTTTATGATTCAGTTTTAGAAGAGAAAAGAAAGTGACAGAAAAAGTAAGTAGACTTTGTCATTTTGTAACAATATCTTGAATTTTCTAAGAATAACCTGTGAAGTTCTGTTCACTCTGAATGAATTGTGTACGCTCGTGATTAATTGGTAATCGTAAAGAGATGGAGAAGGACCTACTATGCAAAATGCAAGATCTCGTTAAAACACAATTTGTGTGTCAAATAAAGTTTATGCAGAATTCATAATTTCCGCGATTCTTATTATTGGTTTGAATTTTCAAAGACTTCATACTGTTTCGAGGTACTAATTCACCACTCCTTTGTTTCGATCGTTATGCAAAGAGTACAATTTGAAAGCCATCACATAGCGCCCTGAAATGTAAAAGTTTGACTATCGCTTTAACCTGCCGTATCCCTCTTATACTTACAACAAAATGTGTAATTATAATATTTTTGTGAACCATTTTATGAAAATTCACAAAGCTGTTTTGAGAAAGTAAAGAAGTTCGAAAAGTGTTCCAAGTAAAGTGTAGTTTGCGTGAGGGATTTTCTTGAAAATCTTCGTGTAGCATCTTTGGAAGATATTGGTTGTTTTTTACTTACACCACCCACACATACAATTGCACACACACACACACACACACACACACACACACACACACACACACACATACACTTTTCGAAAAATGATCTCAAAACATTAATTTTCTGTGAAATCTTGACATCAAATGTTTGTGTGGAATGCAACACTTCCTCTGCCTAATCGATAGGTGCTAGAGAAAGTAATAGAATTGTAATATGTGATGCAACCATTCACAGTTTGGTGTTATCACTTGTCATACGCAACTAGTGCAGTACATTATGACACAACTGAGTACAATTAACAGAACACTCAATAGAATTACGTAGGTACTACAGATAACACGCCCATCACGTGTGACAAGACACCTGTAGGCTGTAACTTACTCTCAGAAGAAATCTCTCCCTGTCTGATTCATGAAGTGTCCTACTACACGTGTTGTAAGGTCATGTGTGGAACAGTCTTGCCCTCAACAAGCCTTGGGAGATGCACCTCCTGTTGCCAATGGGACAGATGATTAACCACTTAACCAATTACTGCTCCAACGCAGATATTTAATTCTTCTTCACTTCAAGGATTAGGCGAATCGCCTGTTTCGAATTCACAATGATTCCTTCTATCTTTTCCTAGCTCTTCCCACATCCCTTAGTCATGTTGGTTTATATTAATGACAAAGTTATAGTCCATCATAATTTTGTACCTGGTAAGGGCCCAGGTGTATCAAACTATGCACAACAGGCAGTGATGTTCGTCCTTATGTCCTGGAAGAGCATATTACTCACTGCAGATGCTATAGCTGCCCTCATATTGTGTCAGTTTTTATCAAGTAATGCATTTCCGCTTATACATTTGTGCGATGAGATTTTTATTACAGGGTCATATATAATGGGCCACAGATAATTAAAAAAAATGGTGAGGGCTAGGATTTTCTCCAAATAAAGACCAGGTTTCACCAAAATTAATTTGATTTTGTGTTTAAATAAAATTCATTCAGAAATAATTTTGCCGTTTAAACTGTTATGCTATCCTGGGCAATCTTGTTTCTTCCATTCTCTGAACATGTTGCTCCCAATCAACACTATGTTGTTAAATTCTATCATTTATTAAGTATATTTCCAATTCTCTTCTAATTTCCTAATTTTTTATGTGTCCAATTTCGCACATCCTTTCGTCCTTCTTAGAAAATTCATTTCTACACTTTGTATTCTACTCAAGCTCTTCTTATTTGTTACCCAGGACTCACTACCATATAGGAGCACTAGTGCCGCCATTGTATTGTATAACTTCAATCTTGTGTCCTTCCGTGTTTTCTTTCTTAATGTTCTAGGAATAGTGGCACGTATCATATGGAATTTTAATAATTTGTTGTCAATGTCATTTATTGTTCCATATCCAGAGGACAATTCGCAACCCAATAATTAAAATTTAACACTTGTGATAGAAGTTTATTTTCTAATGTTATTTTCGACCTTATAGGCGATTTTCCTAGGAATGCCATTATTTTTGTCTTTTCTGTAGAAATTTTAAAGTCGTACTCTTTACTTATTTCATTTAAGTAATGTAAATAGAATTGTAAGTAGTCTTCTGTGGTTTACATTATATCATCAGCATACAGTAAAATATTAAAATTTATTAAATTATTTAATCTTATTCCTTTCGTAATAATTTTTCTTCAGTTTTACACTAGGTCGTTAATATATATATGTTAAAAACAGAGGGCGATATACTACACCCTTATCGTGTAGATATTTGTTAAGATTTCCTCTATTCTTGTCTGCCTTGTGTTAATTATGATTTTAAATTTATAGTATAGGTTTTAATAATTATTTATTTATGCCAACAAAGTTACTGTTGGTGTGGGCAAAGTTTGAGAGGTAGAACTGGAACTTAAAAATTCAATGCCACAACTGGGATTTGAACCACAGACCTTCCACTTACCAGGCGGCTGCTCTAACCATTGAGCTATTGTGACAAACTGCCAGAATGGCATTAAATTCTCAAACCAGTTCGTATTTCTCCTGGTAAACCACAAAGGCAGTCTCACATCAGAGACAAATTACCCCAATGGTGACTCACTATTGTGGTGACTTACATGCAGAAGTGTGCCACCATGTGTTAAAAGGTCAATGTTTATCTTATCTGTTCCTGTTGCTTTCCTATTCTTTGATACTTTTAATTCTTGTATTTCTTGAATCGTAATCATGTCTACATTTTAGATATACCTGTCTTCCTTTCTTGCCATTTCATATTTATCTTCTTGAAACCACAATAATTCCTTGTAATGTTTTATCCATTCTTTTTCTTGAATGTTGTTTATCTTTGCTGTATATTTTTCATTTTTATTCTGGTGTTTCATTACTTTATGTGCAAATGTTTGTCTTTCAAGAACATCATCTTCTATGTTACTTTTAAATGTATCCCATTATTTATTATGTGCTTCCCTAGTTATCTATATAGCTTTGTTCCTTTTTCCTTTATGCAACTTTTCAGATTCCTCCGTCTTCTGATGCATCCAGCCTAAATAAGCATTTTTTTAATCACCTTCTCTACTCCTTCATCCATATTCTTAAACCTTTCCTGCCTCTTATTTTCTTTTCTTTCTTTTCTTTTCTTTTTTTTTTTCTTTTTTTTTTTTTTTTTTTTTTTTCTTCCTCCTTTCTTTCTATTGCTTCTAAGGCTGCCTTTTCAATATATGTTTTAATGTTATCCAATTTCTAAGTTGCCATCAGTTGGCGTCTTCTTTAGGTATTCTGCTAATCTAGTTTGATACACCTATCTTATGCTCTCTTCCTTCAGTAATATAATTTGTACACTTCTTCGGGGGTTGTTCTTTTATTGTTTTTGATTTTTTTCCATTTTATCCGTAGTACAAATTTGGCCATCAGTAAACAACGATCTGAGTTGATGTCACACCCTCTGTAGACTTGTACATCCATAAGTTGTGGTTTCATTTTCTCATTTATTAGAGCATAGTCTATAATAGGTTTAAAGCCTCTTGCATTCCTAGTATATTTAACAATGTGTTTGCAATTTTCAGACAGTTGTTTGTAGCGAACAGTCTAAGATCATGTCCATTTGAGTTCGTATGATTTTCTCCATGTTCTCCTACTATTTTTGGATGGATGATGGATGGATGAATGGAGTTTAGGGGCCCGTCGACAACTAGGTCATTTGGGCCTACTATTTTTGGTAATGGTATTTTCCCAACTCACGCATTAAAATCTCCAGTTATTATAACATGATCGTTCTTGTTAATTTTCTCAACAATTGTTTGCAGTTGTTCGTAAAATATTTCTGTATCCTTTCTGCCTTCTTCGGGAGCATAAACTCCTTCAGTTGTTAAATAACCTCTATTTTTAATCTTACAGTTACTATTCTTCTATTCAGAAATACATACGATTCAATTTTGGATTTCTATTTATTGTTTAGTAATATCGCTACACCACTTTTGGCTCTAGTGTTCTGTACTACCCTACTGTAAATCATTACGTAATATTCTAATTCCTTTGTCCCTTTTAATTTATTTTTAGTTTCTGATCAGACCGCTATATCAATTTTTCTTTCTTTACACATGCGCTCTAACTCTGTTTCTCATACCTAATCCCCTCACATTCCAAGTTGCCACATTTAACGTATCCGCAATTTCTAGTCGTTTATCCTTTTTGCGCTTTGGTTGTTGTTCATACATCTGTCCGGCTGCCCATTGTAAATTTGTTGAGTAATTAGTACACCAAAGAGATTACCAGCCCCTTGTGGAGTTAATGGTGACAGGGTTGCTGTCTTATGGCTTAACCATTCAGCCATTATATATACTTACCCTACATGAAAAGCTGCCTCTTCCGCATTATTATTATTATTATTATTATTATTATTATTATTATTATTATTATTATTATTATTATTATTATTATTATTATTATTATTATTATTATTATTATTATTATTATTATTATTATTATTATTATTATTATTATTATTATTATTATTATTAGATATTATTATTATTATTATTATTATTATTATTATTATTATTATTATTATTATTATTATTATTATTATTATTATTATTATTATTAGATATTATTATTATTATTATTATTATTATTATTATTATTATTATTATTATTATTATTATTATTATTATTATTATTATTATTATTATTATTATTATTATTAATTATTATTATTATTATTATTATTATTATTATTATTATTATTATTATTATTATTATTAATTATTATCATCACTATTATTTTTTTTTATTTTTTTCAAAAATAATCATAAAATTTTCTGATTGAAATATCACAAATTGACAAAACGGAACAACAAATAGAATTGAACATCAAATCCGACATTTACCTACTAAATGAGTAAAACCACAAAATAATTCTGGTCAGATTAGTCGGTATATAGCAATTTAATGTGAACCATAGAAGCTTTTTCTAATAATATGCCAATACTTATTAAATACTCAAAAACTCGCAATAAACCATATCCACCTAACTTACCTGTTATGTATTACCTATGAAGTATATTTTTACTCGGGAAAGATTTCAGATTAAGCAAGACGCACTTTCAAAACATGTGAAAACAACATTAAGGTGCTTATTCGTAGTAACAACCTGTTGTTATAGAAAGAAGTGAAGAAGAACCGCAAACTTCAGACATATTTGTTAGATATATGGTACACTCACACTTGGGAAAGGTGTAAGCTCTCAACATGGAATATGTTCAAAACGGCTAATGCCATGAAAAACTGTATCAGAAGCCGTACTTCAATTAACCCTACATAGTTCCTGCAGTAAGCATTTGTCTGTATTTTTAATCATTGGGTGGATATGCCATAGAGTGGATCGGGGGAAGATGCCTATTGGGGAAAGATGCCCAAGTTTTGCAGTTCCGTCGTGTAACAACCTGTACCGTGCTCGCTGGCTGTAGTGGAGTGAAGGCAAATGCTTAAGGCACTGTTTTATCTGTTTCTGCGCTTTGAAATCAACAAACGCAAAGTAAGAACAAAACTGGCGCTGCGTCTGGCGCAGTTATTTTGTGCACGTGTGCTTATGAATGACGTAGAACAGACAAATATTATACACGTTGAGCATAGTGGATACTGTGTACCACGGTGCTCAACAAGCGAGCACACGCTCGCTTCACCTGCACGTTATTTTCCCTCTCCACTGACCAAGGCAAGGAGAACCAGACCTGCTAGTCAGAGGCGGATGGCGCGGAGTATATATTGTAGTACACAATTCAATGGAAGGAAGAATATTTTTGTTTTCGAGATGAAGACGATAAAGTTAAGTGCTTGATTTGTAAGACTGGTAGTTCAGGTTTATACCATTTCCCTTGCTGACGTTCACGATAAATGTTATTCTCCTGGAAAAGCATAACGAACCTTTGAAGCAAGTATACGACACATTCTCTTCACTTTGAAGAGCTAAAAACATTTGAAACCAAAATCCAATTTGAAGTTTCCATGTAGTGAGGCTTCACACGAGCTACAAAATATGAAACTACTTGCATTGCAGAATTCCACGACCGTAAAATGTTCTGAGAAGGTGGCAATTATTTAGGTCTCTGGGGATAAGATACTACAACATGCAATGCAATGCAATGAAAGGCTCCATAAATCTTGCAGGGAGGAAGAAACATGTTCAAAAATTGTACAAAAGAACTTACTTTACGTCGAAGCAGACATTTCATTCGTTAACTTTTACATACATTTATTTTATGTTTTATTCTTACAACCAAATTAATTGTGCTCATTGAATTATGTATTTGCTAAATTGTACGGCACGTGCACAAAACTAGTACTTAGAACCTCCTTCCAATATAATTGTCATCTCACCCCGATGCCTAAACTACACTGTTCATAACAACATTCAAAACACATATCATTATTAATGGTAGGTTGACGCAAATTAGCCTTTATGCTGAAGAGGCTTCTCATTGAACACTAGTTTAATGCTGAATCTAAACTCTACAGTTTAGCCTATAATTTGATCCTCCAAACCTTAAATTGGGCAATTTCTCCCGATCAACTCTATCGGATGATGAATGAAGTGGGTAAAACTATGTTCAAATGAGCCTGGGGTCCATAGAGCTTACAGTTACCTAACATTCGAAGGAGCGAGGCGGTCAGGAGGTAGCGCGTGAGTCGCATGCGGGACCTCATGGATCCGATCCCCGTGGACCGCGCACTCTGGTTTTGGGTTTTCCGTAGTTCCCCCTTGTCACTTAGGCGAATGTTGGAGAGCTCATCCTCATGCCACGACTTTCCGTCCCTCATTTCCTGTCCCCAACATCGCCTTGTCATCCATTTCAGGGTTGTAGGACCAAGCGACGGTGTTCGGCGGATTGCGGCTGCACGGTGGCTTGCTTACTGCAAACCTTGTAACTCCGGCGTCATTCCGGGTCGGCCCGGTCGGGCGAGGATCTGTAGGATCGGGGACGGGCGGCGTCGGATGTGTTCGCACTGGAAACTGTAGAAACACAGCCCATACTTGCGCCCGTCCTCATTCGGATCATCGGGTCTTTCTCCTCATCCCTCCCTCCCAGGAGTCACAGTAGAAACACAAAGGGTTCTAAGGGCTTATGTGTGCTGTCCCCCTTTTTTACCCAACATTTGTCTTTTCAAAATAAGAGGAAACCCCGGAAAAATCCTTATCCGAGCAACTTACTCTGAGAAACGAACTCGAAACCTCTTGAAAATGAGGCAGAAACTCTAACCTACTTCATGGAGGTTGCTGATACGTGTACATACATTATTCTTCATTAAAGTATCCCACACGAATTTTCATCAAATTCATTAGCAGTTCTGATTTTTTTTTTTTTTTTTTTTTTTAAATTTTTGTATGCTCTTCATATATACCCCACACTTTTTGGGGGTGTGGGGGTTCATAGGTTTTTCAAAAACGAAATGTCGGAAAAATAGCGAACTGGTATTTAAGTTCAGGGTCTTGCGAAGATAGGGCGAGAATATTTACAAAGAAATAACTCCATTCAAAAGTACCGTTATATGAAAATATCTTTACATTTGTCTGGATAATAAAATATGAAATGATATACTAGAAGACTATAAATTACTGTTTATTCTGAACAAATTTTGAGTCATTTTGTGTAACTGGTTAACTTCTATATACTGACAAAAGCCTGTTATAACCCACAATTATGTCAAGTACATTTTTGTGACATAACCACTTCCAAGTTATTCGTTGCTGTTGATTTAAATTTCTCATCACTTTGTACATATTTTGAAGTGATATCACCATTCAGTTGTTTCTCCGATGCCATGGAAGGAGTACAGAAGTTCAAAGCTTAGCAAACCAGTTGTAAACATTCGACTGTCGCTTCAGCTTCGTGTGACCTTATTGTATTTACAACGAAATTATTTCTGTGAAAGTTTATATCCATTAATACAAAGTAATCAGAAAAAGTAAGATTTTTGTAGGAATAGTTTGTAGAAGATACAAAAATACATGTTTATGTGAGTGTAACACACTTGAATCGTCATGGCATATCTCATTTGGGTGTTTGCTCACTAAAACAATAATCTCTACGGTTTGCCGCTGTGTTAATGGTGCCTAAGAGACTTAACGGCTGACCTCCTAAAGAGCTATACGCAACTTACATGTGACCCTCGGAGCTTCCGTCGCCATCCACTCTCATCCGCGTTAACCTCTCTGGATCATTCCAGAATGTGTCGGTTCAGAACCCCAAGTACACATGACTATCGCTCTTCCACAGCGTTAATTAGATATTAATCTTTTGAATACAGAAATGAAACAATCAATGTTGCTGCTTTGTGTACTTATCTGGCTTTGTACATTAATTATCAGGTTTCGAAAAAGGCATTCTGCCTCGGAGGGAACTGAGATCCGTCAAAAATAGTACATTTTTGCCTAGAAATATCAGTTTTTACTTTCTCTACCACCTAGTAATGGTAGGTAAGAGGAAGTATTGTATTCCAACAAAACTTTTGATGTCAATATTTCACCATAAATGCATGTTTTGAGGTCTCCTAAACAAACAAAAAACATTTTTAGAAAAAAAAGATTAGCGCGCACGCGCCTGTGTGTGTTTGAACAGCACAGCTCTAAAACGAAATTTTTTATAAATACCAGATATCTACATCATGAAGATTTGCATTAAAATCCCCCGTCCCAAATTAATCACAACCACTCGACAATGGTAACGATAATGATTCCGAGAACGGTAAGCAAAGCAGCACTCATTATTTTGGTTCACACAGCCCAACAACATAACGATAAGATACTAGAAAATGGAGGGCATATTGCGCACAGGGAATTCATTTGTTTCTAACTGGCCAACGGTATTTTTTCTAGCTTGCGTCTAGAGAGAGAGAGCTCTAACGGTTGTTTCATGGTGCGGCCACCTTGATTAATTTCTACAGTGAAAAGTCGAACACGCACAATATGAATCTAACATGCTGTGCCCGGTAACGGCAACGAATAACTTAAAACTTAGCCAGGCCCTCTTTCCCGTTCCCGGGGCCCGAGAAGGCTTCCCGTTGGTTGAAAACACTCCCATTTGAATGCGTGCATTTCAAGTTTATCGATGCGGTTATCGTTACCATATCGGTGATTGTGAACCAACCTTTCGCATGAAAAAAACTTTCAATATCTTTTGCTTGGTCAAAAATGGCTCTAATGATTTCGGTTAAAATATAGGTATTATTCAACAGATGTTATATGACAAATAACACATACCTAGTAGAACATCTGCCTGTTGTGCTAGGGGTCCTTGATTCAATTTCCGGCTGAGGTGGGAAATTTTTTCTAGCCAAGATTATGTCCTACCCTCCCCAGAGTCTGAAAGTATGAACGAGTGACTGCGCGTATGAATGTGCGTGTGATCTAATGTGTAAATCCCAAAGACAAATCAGAAATCCCAAAACAACTGTAATACGAGTCAACACCTTGCAGATAGGCAACAAGTTCCAAAGCTAAAAAGCTGCCGATTACAGTTAAAGGCGAGGTATTAATGGAACAATTCCTATATGTGTTGAATTTTCTGGAAAGAGCCTGGGAAGTCCACTTCATTCTGAATGACTTGCGTATGATTGGTAAATGTAAGAGATAGATGAAATCTTGCTGCACAAAACATGAATATCCGTTAAAGTGCAAACATTATGTCAAGTAAAAATGTTTGTGTCATTAACCGTTTCCGAGATATTCTTTATCATTGGTTTGAATATTCAAATACCTATACTCCTTTGAATCGGAAAGTCGCTATTCGTTTTCTCTCATAGTTACGAAACAATAGCTTTCAGAGCCCTAAAAATCAAAATATTTGAGAGAATCGGCTTCTACCTCTCAAACTTTGTCCACACACGACTTGTGCGTTTAAAAACACCAGCAGTAAGTTTGTTGGCATAATTATTACCCATCTTTTATTATTTATTAACTAGTAATTAATTTTGTTTATAATTAACTTCTTTAAATTTTCAAATAAAGGTCTTTATCGTTTTTTTATTACGTAATATTTTATGTAATATTGGTTTATGTGTTACTGTTTGTAATTCAACGTATAAAAGTGTTACATTTATGAAACGCGGATGTGCTGTAGCAGGCCAATGGATTGCTGGCATAACCTAATAGTTGTTTCGGTATAGCAATTCTCAATTAAACGTTACATTATTTTCATATAAATAGACCGCCTCAGTAGCGCAGTTGGTAGCGCGCTTGCCTCTGGTGCGGAGGACCCGGGTTCGATCCCACTACCAGCGTGGGGATTTTATCCCCTCTGGGAGGCCTGGCACGGGGTGAACTCAGCCTCGTTAGGTCCCGGGGGGCCAATTCAGGAGCTCCTTGATGGAGAAGTAGCTGCCCCAGGTCGAGAAGGCCGTATAACTGGCCGGGAGAGCCCGGGACGCTGACCACGTCTCACCCTCCAGTACTGCACCCCACCAATGACGCCTGTAGTGGGGGACGCAGCGGCTGGGCGGCAAGCCTTGGCCCTTCATGGGCTGTCGAAGGCCAATCTTTTTCCATAATCCAGTAAAAAATCGAGAATTTTTATTTGTTCCTTCCCAACACTTACTCTTGGGAATAACGTATTCAGTTTTCAAACAAGACGTCTGCGTTTGCTTTCCACCGTTAAGGAATTTCTTAGAAGAAAGAAGATGCTATAACAAATAATGTAGTGTATTCTATGAGAGCTTTCCTCACACAGTAAAATATAATTATTACTTAGTGAATGTGCAAAAGAAGCTGGAAATAAGACATCTTATGATTTCGTTAAGAAGTGTTGATGATTTTAGAATATTTTACCATAAACTATAATAAAAAGTTAAGTTGTGAGGACAAATTGTAACAATGATTACAAAAATCTGTAAGAGTAATAAATGTTATAACAATAAAAAAGCCAACAATTTTAAAAATAAAGTACTTTCTAAACGATAATACATTTTACGTGATGTTTAAACCACACTTACACATGATATTCGCTGGCTACTTCTAAGTACGAGTTACCCGGCCTAGTACGTTTTGAGCAATGAAGTTCTCCCGAAAGTAGCTAGTCATGAAGTGCCTGCTTAACAGGCAACTGCTACAGAACAATAGCTACAGCTCTTGCCTCTGATAACTAAACTGTTGTACTGAGCTACAAGTGCATGTTTACAGAAATGTTTCGTTCCAGTATTTTTATTATTAGTCCCGAAAAGTACCTCTGATCATAGAGAGCACGTTGTAGAGGCAGAAAGAAATATGCAATTGTTACTTTGCAACCCCAGAATGCAATCATTAAAACTAAATTCTGATGTGTAACATTTACATGGCTTTCTCTGCCTATTATAGTTTATTTTTATATGACTTCTGCAAACTATTCTTACCAAAGCTGCTTTTTATATCTACTTTATACCAATCGAGATAAATATTTGCAGAAATGATTTCATTATTCATTTCGTTGTAGGTATGTATTTGCATACAAGTGGGAAACAGAAAAGCGAAGCAATAGTTAAATGTTTAGAAGCGGGTCGCTATATGCTGGCCTTGAGATTCCATAGTCTTTCATGATATCGTGAATGTTGACCACTTCAAAAGAAAATTATCTTTGTAAAATTCAAGCCAATCACAGTGAATATCTTGGAAATTGCTGCTGCCACAAAAAATAAAGTTATTTAAAATAAACCGTGTTTTAAGAGTTCTGCATTTTCTGTACAGCTTTTTTTTCTTTTCTTCTCCGTCTCTTATAATTTAGTAGTTATGCAAAACTTGACAACATTCCTTCCTGATGAAGTGGACTTCATTGGCTATTCCCTGAAAATTCAAGATACACATTTAATGTCTGATCTAAACATCTTAAATATATGGTATGTTTATCTTATTTTCGAAGTTTGGAAAATAATGAACTTAAATACAAAGTTTGGGTTTTATTCGAGTTTTCGTTTGCGGGTTACGCTATTCTCTCTCTCCCTCTTTCTCTCTCTCTCTCTCCATGCACGGAAAAGGGGCCTTTTTCTAAAATGCTTTTTCTGGGCTTCTAAAGATGTCTTTAGGTAAAGTCTTGATATCGAATATGGGTGAAGTGCAATTCTTCCTCTACCTGCTAAGTACATGGTAGAGAAAATAATAACCATAAATCCGGTTACACAATTCCTAAATTACGTTGTATGTACTAACGTGTAGTACTTTCCAGTATGATGTAACGTAATGAAACTGTCCATGCTTCCTAGTTTCAATAGAGGCCTGCTAAAGATCTTCAGACCAATCAAATTTACTCTATTGAACTCCTGTGATACCATTCGAAAAGCAACTATTCGAGATGCTGTTTTGGAACATACGGGATCTGCTGAGCCCTGAAATTCTTGGAAGCGGAATGGCCGGAACTGTTACTGAAAATTAATAACAAGTTTATATTATCATATGGACCGCATTAAATATATAACATCTGCCTTTATTTAGGACAGAATTCTGGAATTAGTATAGTTTCACATTTCATGTTTAACATGCTTAATTATATGTTTTCGATTAATTAGTTTTCAGGTTTCACTTACAATTACGTTTATCCTTTTACTTTGTGTAACATTTCAGTTTTTGAACATATGTAATGCGGTTTGAAAGCCACTTCATATATGGGTACCGCAGTGAAGTCTAGCATGATGTAATCCGAACTTTTAGAAAAGAAGGAAACTTATCTCTTCCTGAAAAGTTTGTACTGCAAAAAGGAAGTGCAGCACTGACACTTCAGAAGGTCCCGCTTGATCCAGTGTAGACAAAGTAATCTTATCTAAACAAAGGTAATTAGAGATTTATGTCAGATGTTAACACGGCAGATATCTTGCTACTTCATCCTAAGAGAGCTGAGCATCACGTGATAGACCATGAGACACTTTCCTCACGTTGGGAAATCAAAACATAAACTTGCTGAATAAGTGAGTAAATATAAAATGGGCATGTAAAAATGATAATACCTTTGGGTGCAAATTACTTTCAGGAAAGATGAAATGTCATATTTACCTACAGTGCGTTTCCTAAGCAAATTACAGAAAGGGGATCCAGTTTTACTTTGCACTCCCGGACGATTCGGCCACAGTCAGGTTCACGTCCCAAAAAGTCTAATGTGTTACATTCACAAGACTTTCTGTACCAAATATCGTTTGTTTTTATATTGCTGTCATAAACTATTCTTACGAAAACTTACACTATGCTAATAAGCATACACCTTTGCAAAAATAGTTCCATTACACATTTCGTTGTAGGTAAAAGTACAACAGAGAGGGACAATTCGTGCACTTCGACCTCCACACAGATCTGTTACGTCTAACACCCCCAGGAGGAAGGTATAAAGTGAGGAAATCGCAGGATGCTACAGGGTCGCAGGCAGACGGGCCACAACGACTCACAGAAGTCCCTAACAAGTCCAGAGATCTCTTCATACCGGCGCCAGACGCTGCCGAGCAGCCAACCATCTTGCGGGTCCGGTACAAGCGTCCTCACCCACGAAAGGACAGTGACCGCACAACGCCACCTGCGCGGAGAACAGCAGTTACAATGCGCAAGCATCCGCGCCGTCTGTCCGGCGCCTCCATACACCAGGTGCCTGAAAGCACACGTGAAATATGACAAATGCAATGAAGGAAATCGTGGTATGAAATTAAGCACCCAGCTTTACCTAAACAGCGCGAAAGATTAACGCTATTACAAAAACCACTAAGAAACTAAAATAAAATAATATGTGCCAGCTATGTCCAGATACCTAATTTCTTATATCTGGACGTAGTGTGCGGATATTTTGATTTATTGGAACTTATTGATTACAATTTGTTCACAATAGAATGTGCAGAAGTTACTAACCTAAGTTAAACTAAATAACAATAACGAAAATTAGTGATAATTTCAAGTTATATGAGATCTCATAGTATTCATGCAATTTATTGTTCCCTAGCCGCTGCTATTCGTCTCTGGTAGGCTGTCCAAATCTCACCAGGGTGTCGTTCTGGCCTCGTTCTTCCCCTTTCTGCCTACACTTGTCGTCCAGTGATCCAATGAAATCTTCTTCTGTTCTATGTAATTGTTCTTGGTATAACGGGTTCAGGAGTTTGGGGCACTTGGTTTCGGTTATATTGATTTGACAATCTTAACGATCGACGGGGTGGTGGTACAACAGTCGCTGGAGGTCTATAAAAATTTCTGAGATTACAAAAACCACTGTTGCATGTACAGAGTCACAATTCACAACTCTTCTGTTGTATGGTAACCCTGCAGCTCATAATTATTCTAACTGTTCTTGACACTGCTGCGGTAACACAGCTCTCTCACAACTTCTCAACTGTTGGTAACTCTGACAATTAACTAACTGGTCGGTCCGCATCGACTGCTTATGTATTTAATATCGGCGATTTCTCTGGAATCGACGTACCTCCGCTGTTGCCATAAAGTCCTTGCACTTAGAAGTCGTCTACAAATGCGTGTAACGGTATTTGTCTTTGAGCCGGTGCTTTGTTGTGTAGTTTGCCGGCCGGCAATTACAAAGGCACTGATGTGAGGTAACTAACACTTAATATCTTTGAGGTGCGGCGCCGCGACACTATACACCACGAACTAAAATATTTGGAATGTACAAATAACTACATTTAGTATGATTAATAGAAGAGGGAAATAGCAATGGAATAAGGGCCAGATAGTAGTAATTTCTGAAAAGATGAAAGAAATTTGTGGAAGAATTATATTACTGTGCAATAATGGCTCAAATAGCTCGACACTGAAATAACTATATTATAGTAATCACAACTAAAATACAGTATTCGTTAGCCAATTCGAAGCAACAGAAATCCAAACGTATGTCCCGTGATGCAATTTTTAAACAAAATATTTTTGATTAGATCAGATACAATAGAAGTCAGCAACTTGTTCCTCCTCGGATGATTTCTGTTCTTGGCACAACTTAATGGGAGGGTATGAGCAAACAAGGGAACTTAAGATTCACAACCGTGACGTAGAAATCTCTATATAAAAATGTGGGACCGAAAGGACAGGGACATAGAAGGGAAGTTAAAAAGAAGACTAGCAGAGGACATCGCCCGTTCATAGCGTCGGTTTTTGATCCCCCAGCCGCCACCTCTAATATGTGCTACAACTTCTGATATCAGTAAATTTTTTTCATACATAAGCTCGTAAGGTTATCTCGGTGCAGAGCTGCATAGCGAATAATTGAGGAAAACACTTCTATCATTGAACGAGGCTGGTTCTATCTCCTGGGTTCATGCTCCGCCGTCACGTATGGAATCTCTGGTTGTTTATGTTGGCGACGCCACTGAGCGCTGATTTGATGAAGAGGCCATAGTTCCTCGTTTCAATATGAATGAATGACAAAGAAGAAATTTCCTCCTTCATGCAATATGCTAAAGCTTCAAGGAGGCAAATGCTGCCAGTGCTGCAGTAGAAGAATGCCAAGCAATGATTTCGAGACTTTAGCCTGCAACTTACAATATTCTACTGAGAATATCTACTGAATCGACATCTTATTTCTAGGATTCTCAGCAAATTAGAAGAGGAAGAAATATTGATTCAGATTTATACAGGTAAAAATATCTGGAATAAAAAAGAGTTAAGAGATGATACATTTCAGCGGAACGAAGTTGTACCACACTGTTACGCTAGAAATAGAATTTTAATGCAAATGTATGTTTATTCTATCCTGTCAAAAAGTATGCCCAGTTGATATGTGAGCTAGTTGCTAGCTGTATATTTTATGTTTCGTGTAATGCTTATTTACTTGTTTTGTTAATAAGCATATTTCACCAGTTTGAAAGTTATATTGCATATTTGCTTGTTTTATGTATATTTTATAAACATACTTAATGTATTTTATGTGCATTTTTATTTACAAATACATTTCTGAATATATCTCATCGAGTCAGACTTGAAACTTGGCGGCACTAATGGTAGCTCGTACACAACGTATCAGTTAACATTTTGTTGCTCAGCCCAGAAATAGCGCAAGATGTGGTAATTGCACATTTCTCTCATCGTTCTTCCGATATTATTTCTTTGGAAACATTAGCTTGTGCCAGTTGATGAACCTCAATATCACTGCCTCCAAATTAAATTCAATACCTGGAAGGGCTGTGCATAATATTCTTTAAACACCCCAGGACATTATCAAGTGCGTGCGTTTGGAGAACTCTTAGCAACAAAACGTTCCAAACTACCCTAATGAAATACTACTAAAAACAAGTTAAACTGCAGCTTTTTAATTTCTGAAATGACAGAGAGATTTTCCCCACTATCAGAATGGAATAGAGTTGTGGAACTACCTTAGGCTACCGTACACTATCATAGTCTCGACTATCTACTCCATGCGCATTAAACTTTGTGCTACACTCCTAGATTTCTGTGACTTCAACTTTAGTCTAAGGTTTCAAAATCTTAAAATATATTAAGCTTTAAAAAATTAAATACACTAAAAGTTTTAAAAATATTTTTTTTTCAATGTCCATCAAAGCAAACAAATTAATTACTTCAAAAGTAATTTTTTTTCTTCCTGACAGAGATTGATGGTGTTTGTTGGGCAATTAGAGTTTATAAAATAATAAAACTGCTCCAATATTTTATCTTTTGATCCTCTTGGAATATTTTCAATATTAAGGTATTTGCGCGTTGTCAACAAATTGAATAATTAATTGCCTCAAAAATAAAACAAATTTCTCTGGAACTTTGTATGGGAGTTTATAACGTAAACATCCTAAGTACACAAAGTACTGATTTCATAGCTAGAAAAAACATAGAAAACTCAAATTTAAGTCCAGGATCCCTTGAATTTATTGATATGCATAATCCTAAATACTATTATTTCCAAAAGATCCTGATCTGAGAAAGAAGCATGACAATATCTTACTGCCAATGCATTTAAATTTTTAAATTTATCTTCTTTCCCTGATTACCCTCCCCTTATGTAGGACTTACACCGCCTAGGACTTACAAGCCAGCCTAGGGTCAGACGCTTGTCGGGGAGCAGAGAGACTTCTGGACCAGACAGTGCAGACCTGGAAGCAGGTGGCCAGCCAAGCACCAGGTATGATAGGAAGAGGATGATATGAAATGCAGGCGAAATGGACGATTGGAAGGGTGATAATGGAGCAACTGATGGAACGAATGGAGGGGAAACCCGGAAAAACCCCGCCCAGACGCCGCTTCGTCCACCACGAATACCACATGCGGTCTAACCACTAAGCCACGGCGCCGCCATTATACTTCCAGACTCAGGGATGGACGAGGAAAAATCCTAGCTGGAGAAAAATTCCTACCTCCTGCGGGGAATGGAACCCGGGATCCCTTGCGCAGCAGGCAGGTGCTCTACCAACTGCGCTACGGGGCCAGCCTACATGTATTTAAGTTGGAAATAAAAAAATCTGATGTGTTGCACTCACATGACTTTCTCTACTTTTGTACTACCCATTTTTACAAACTCTTATTCCTCCATCTTCTTCGTGTTCGATAAAATAAACATTTGTACAAATTATCTTATTGGTTATTTCCTTGTAAGCGCAAGGGGAATATTAGAATACAGTAGGCTTTGTGCGATAGTCAAATATTTTAAAGCTTTGAGATTCCGTTCTCTTTGCAACGTAACATATAAAAAAATGAACAACGATGTTCCATTTCACAAAAGTTTTAAGTTTTCCGAAACTCACACACATAACAAGGAATATCTCCGAAATGATTCAACCTATAAGAAAATGTATTGAGACATAAATTGTGTATTTTAGCAAGATCTGCATTTTTTGTACAGTATGATTTGGCCTATCTCTAACGGTTTACCAGTTATGCCAAAGTTGTCCAGAGTAAATACGACTACAGGGCTATAGCCAGAAAATTCAATATATACGTTTCATTTGTCATAAAAATATCTCAAAATATGGCATTTTAATCAAAATCGTTAGAGCCATTTTCAAGAAAATTAAAATTTTCGAAAAATCTTCCATGTAAAGGGTAGTTTAGGGTGGGGCTATTTTCTTCAAAATCTTCGTGTCGCATCCTTGAAAGACATTAAACTTAAATACCAACTTTGGTTCTTAACCGACTTATCGTTTTTGAGTTATGCTGTCCACAGACACACAGACACACATATGGACCTTTTTCTAAAAATGCTTTTTTTTGGGGGATTCAGGGGGTCTCAAAACATATATTTCCGGTGAAATCTCGACATTGAATTTTTGGGTGGAATCAGGGTTGCCAACTCGTACGATAATTATGGGGGCATACGATAATTTTAATGTTTGTACGATGGTTGTCAACCCGTACGATAATTATGGGGGTGTACGATAATTTGAATGTATGATAGTTCGATATCGGCGAAATATCATTTTCACTGGTTTGTCACTCCAGCGAAGTGAAACTAATTACAAATAACACCACTTTTGTCCTCATTGTCTGTCTCCACCCCATATCTACCAAGCCTGCTACCTTTATCCTCTTATTGCCAGTGTGCCCAGGTCTGATAATCTCAATGAAGAAGGCACTGTTCAGAAAATTGACGATCAATGTAGAAAACTCGGAATACGTGATATTCCACGTGAAATAAAGAACATGCCTGAACCTGACAGTTTCTGGAGTGCTGTTAAACATGTCACCTTGGTGGACATACTGATTTCAACGAACTAACGGCCTTTGCATTATCAGATGTTTCTTTGCCCTACAGAAGCACCTCTTGTGAAAGAGTTTTTTTTTTTCTAAACTAGGTTTAATAAAAACCAAAGTTAGAAACAGATTGGTAAGTGAACTCATTTTGCCGTCTCAACTTATGAAATAACGTGGTAGATCTTAAAATCTGCAAGGTTTATCTCAACAACAAATTTGTGCAATGCTGCAACAGTTGAGGAAGCTGAACTTTCAGATGAATAGTGCGAGAAACATAAGTGCTAAAGTTGTAATATTTTTTGAGGTCATCAATCTTGTAAGTGGATATAATAAACATCATTACTCTTATATTTTCATAAGTATTATACCTACTGATGTTTTTATTGTTGTAGCGTTTGCGTTATGGTATACGATAATTTTGAAGCATATCTATAATTTTGAGTGGCTGGTACGATAATTTTACTTTTAAATGTTGCCAACTCTGGGTGGAATACAATACTTCCCCTACTTGCCAGTAGAGAAATTAAAAATGAAAAATGAACAACGGTGTTCTATTTCACGAAAGTTTTGTTTTCCGAAACTCACACACATAACAAGAAATATCTCCGAAATGGTTCACTCTACAAGAAAATTTGTTCGGACCTAAATTGTGTATTTTAGCAAGATCTACATTTTTTGTATAGTACGATTTCGTCTATCCAACGGTTTACCAGTTATGCAAGAGTCGTCCAGAGTAAATACGACTACAGGGGCTATAGCCAGAAAATTCAAGATATACATTTCATTTTTCATAAAAATATCTCAAACATATGACATTTTAATCAACATCGTTAGAGCCATTTTCAAGAAAATCAAAATTTTCGAAAAATGTTCCACGTAAAGGTTAGTTTAGGGTGGGACTATTTTCTTCAAAATCTTCGTGTCGCATCCTTGAAAGACATTAAACTTAAATACCAACTTTGATTTTTAACCGACTTTTCGTTTTTGAGTTATGCTGTCCACAGATACACAGACACACACACACACACGGACCTTTTTCTAAAATGCTTTTTTTGGACTCGGGATCTCAAAACATATATTTCCATTGAAATCTCGACATCAAATTTTTGGGTGGAATATCTATAATACTTCCCCTACTTACCAGTAGAGAAAGTAAAAAAATACCCTAAGAACATGCTCTAAAACTATGTGTAATCTATCAAATAAAAGTGTTAGAAATAATTGTTGGCACCTTTCAAATACATATAGTTACCCTTTACCTGTGTGGCAAATGTACCTATGGTGTAATCAAAGAGAATACATATAATGCCGTTACGAACAATGTTTCAGGTACATTTTACTTGGAGTAACTTTGCTAATGGAGTTGTTATGGAGTTAGAACTGCATAATTTAGTATAATATGTGTCCTCTAATGTACTGCTAAGTTGAACCTCTTGTGTCTTAACTACTTAAGATTAAAGCTCGGTAAAGAAATAAACATGGCGCCGTGTTTTGTTTTATTGCACCCGCGGCTTACAGCTAAAATTTCACTTGGCGCCTTCCTCATAAATGTTAACCGAATTTAAGTGGAAATTAAACCACTCATATCTTGGCTTTCCTTCATATAAGCCTCTCCACCAAAATAAAATGTAAATGGGTGTTCTTAAATCCTTAGTTGGGTTTGAATGGTTTATCTAATTCCTCACTCTGTATGGTGCATAAACGGTCAATATTTTCTCTGGTTTATTTTTACTTATTTGCAAAGATTACCATAAAACTAGTCGTAGTGGCCGCGGAGTAGTAGTAGATGTTCAGATTACTCAGTGGATCTCGCAATGTGACCTGAAGATCATTTTGCTACCCTTATCCTCTCCTACTAGGAGTCCAATAAAAAGCTCCACGCCTTTGGATGGGATCGAACCCGGGAATATTCCGTGGCTGAGAACCAGAGCTGCCATGCTCTTACCCACTGCGTCATGACACACATCTAGTACATAGGAATAGGAGAGACACGGAGGGGATTCAGCACCCCGGGAGAAAGGATGAGGTGAGAGGAGACAACAGGCAGCCAGATCCAGACTAACGGCACAGAGACACAGGTCCCTAAGGTTTCCCAAGTTTGACGACACCTCGAAGGCTTTAGGTATTTCGGGGCTTTCTTAGGGGGACCCCGGCGGGGTCCAATGTCCCCATATGCGTCCCCTACCCGGATCCAACGGAGGAGGGACAGAAAGAGTTCCTGTGCGCATTTTATCCCTGCCAAGCTGCACCTAACGGCTTCGCTGACACTTGCGACCCTGAAAGAACCAACGTGATGCAAGATGAATGAAGTGATTAATAAAGTGAAATGTAAGGACAGGGAAATTCGGGGAATGTAATTATTCTTCCCAACATTTGCCTAGCGACCCAGAGAAAGTCCCAAAAAAATCCAATGGGTCAGGAAGATCGGTCACAGGAATGGAACCCACGACCTCCCGAATGCGAGCCTCACGCGCTACCGTGCAGCTATCTCGCTCGGTTGTCTAGTACCTAAGTAGAGGAAGTATTGCATTCTATCCAAAAATTCTTTACCTGAGATTTGAGGCCACCTCAATAAAAATATTTTTAGATAAAAAGGTTCATGAATGTGTGTGTCTGCGAATAACATAATTCAAAACGAAGGTCATATAAATACCAAACTTAATGATTAAGTTCAGTACCTTCCAAAGAAGCAACACGAAGATGTTCAAGAAAATCCATCTTCCCCAAATTATCGTTTACGTGCAAATTTTTCGACATTTTATTTATTTTTATTTTCTCAAACATGACTAACGATTTTGATTAAAATACCATATGCTTAAGACATAAATGAGAAAAATTATATCTTTAATTTTTGGAAATAGCCTGTGACGTTCTCTTCATTTGTAAGAAATTGTGTACAATGTTGCATAACCGGTAAACCATTAGAGAAGGCTTCACCTTTATAGTCTCAATTGAGTTTTTGCAATAGCATGTTTTCTGGTACTTTATAGTCGTGCATCACGTTACGTAATACCATAAATACAATAACGTTTTCTGCCAAGTTAGGGTTTTTATTTCCATCAATGAAGACGGTATCGTCAACGTAATGAATAAAATTGAAGACTTGATTCAGATCGTAAATTTGAACTTATATATTGAAAACGATTTGTTAAAGCATATAATTATCCATCACATCAATGAAAGAACCAACCTTGGAGAATTCTAGAAGCGACTGCGACTACCAACTGTTATGTTTACAAAAGACGGATCTACAGAGATTTGATGCTTTTGAGGTTATGTTTGCACAAACTTTGGCTTATACCCAGTAGGTTCCCTGGCTCGGCGGTAATGTGCATGGCTCGTATTTGGGAGGTCGTGGGTTCATTCCATGGTGACTCTATTGACCCACGGAGTTTTTTTCCGGGGTTTCCCCGAGTCGCTAGGAGAATGCTGGAAACGATATAATTATATACCCTTGATTTCCTATCCCTCCATTTCAGCTCATTTTTCATTTCACTTCACCTTTAATCTGTTTGGTTGTGACAGCGGGAGTTTCGTCGTGCATGGCAGGTACTTCTCTCTGTAAATCATCCTCCGAATCGGGGGAGGTCTCTGACTCCCCTGGGGGACCTATGAGCCCGTAGGAGGGAGCCATCACCGGGGTGTTCAAACATATAGTCGTTAGGGACTCTGCCCTCTGTTATCGTCTCTCCTCGGGTCTTCTCACCTCATCCCTCCCTTCCGGGGGCTCCCGTCTGTGGACATAAGCACAAAAGACCACCGGTAGTGTCCATCCCTTAACGACTACATTCCAAGAAGCTGTGAATCTTTCCCTCACCCTTTTTCCACTGCTAATGAAATGAAACAATAGGGAGGGTCCTCTCAATATACTCTTAGCGAAAGAATCTCCTGTTGTCAAGTCTCTTACAGTTAGGCATTCAAAGTGTTGTTAAAGATTACACCTCAGAGCAACCGAAGTAAAGGACGTGACAACACTGTCCATGAGGCCAGTTGACACTCTGAAAAGCAGTGGGATGAGTAAGGCCTTTAAGGCGTGGGAATATATCATAGCGTTTTTCACTGCGTCCAACTTAGCAACTATACCTGTTAAGTATAGCAAGTGTAATACCTACACCTACAGGCTACTTGAATAAAACACGATACACCATCACCAATCTAGCGCTATTCCTAATATCCCAAGTAGCACCTATGCATGTGACTGAACATCCGCATACTTACATCCTCTCAAGCTTGGAGAAATGGAAGAACTTTCGATAAACTGGTTAACATCTTCTCGAGTATGTCGTCGCGAGGAGATGATTTTGGCTCGGTTACGCATTGGCTACTGCAATTTTAGGCATGGTTACCTTCTTAAACAAGACCCTGCTCCTCTTGTTCGCTGTATGACAACCTTTTGTCGGTCCGTCACGTGCTGCAAGAGTGTTTTTCCCTAGCGCGCCTTCGAGACTCTGCAACTGCCTGTCAGACTTACAGAGGTCCTGGCGGACGATAAACAAGCGGTCGAAAGAGTTTTGAAGTTTTTAGCAAAGGTAAACCTAAACTTGGCAACTATATATCGAAATTTCATACTTTTTCGAACTTTTTATAACTTTACTTTAATTCCGGCTTTTGCCTCTTTGTTTGGTATATTTATGCATGTCTTTTACTAGTATTTTTATCTTACATTAAAATTTATCTCTGACTTTTACCATGACCCGTTTTATAAAGGCGCTGATGACCAAGTAGTTGAACGTCCTTAATCCTCGAAAAAAAATGTATTCTCGTAAGAATTCGCATAAATAAATCAAATCATCGTTCCGTTGCAACGAAGTCTTTCTTGATTCTCTTGCGTCAAATGATTCAAAATGTCGTGGTATGTTATTGATGTTCTCGTCATAGAGTGACGCATGCACAGAACGTCGGTCACGTGTCCTAAAACTCTGTGTCACTGATGTTTTCTTGGGTGGCACAAAGGAGATACCAACCTCCTTTACTGTTGATGTAGAGATCGATAGTGCTTTGATTAACCTGTCATTCGTTAAAATTAATTTATCGTCCTTTCTCCAATTTAACGTGGACCTATTATTCTCTTTAGGTGGTGAAAGCCCAGATTGGAATTAAAAGAGCGGAAGTCTCTCTGCATGTGCGTAATGAAGCTCAGCTTCAATGCTTCAAAACGTACATAATTTTCTCTTCATTTGCCTGCTTTTGTGAGATGAATGATTCAGATAGATGTAGGATGATTATCTAGGTAAGGACTCATCACGGAAAAAGCATTAAAATCTCCATACAGAATTCTGAAATTAGAAGAAGGACATTTCTTAAAAGAGTGCTTAAAATCCCATAAATCCTTCGAAAATTGGGAACGGATGAGTGGAGGAGTAACCTAGAAAAAAATCAAATTAGGAAATACGCAGTGTTTCCGAATTCCCATCCACTTTTAGATGCACGCTGGTAACGTTGGTTGCTAGATCTGGTCGTCTGGTGTCTCCTATCACCTCATTCTTCCTCCCGGGGGTACCCCCTTGGGAGCATAGGCACATACAATAAGCCTAGCTGGATTGGATTGGATTTGGTTTAAGGGCGCTCAACTTCTAGGTCATCAGCGCCCTTAACACACTCATGGCAATAGCCAGATATAAATTTCACTCAAAAAATAAAAATACTAGCAACAAGAAAAATATACAAAGGTAAAAAGCAGTGGCAATAGCCAGATATGAAACAAGGTGATAAATATGTCCAAAATCAGAAACAGATAATTAAAAATTTTAAATCCTCAAATTTATATTGCACTGCGCTAAAAAATTAAAAACTCTATCAACCGCTGTTTTGTCGTCCGCTAGGACCTCTGCAAGTCTGGCAGGCAGCTGCAGAGAATCCCGAAGGTGCGCTAGAGAGTAACACTCTAGGAGCACGTGGCGAACCGACAAAACGTTGTCACACAGCGGACATAGAGGCGCAGGGTCCCTTTTAAATAGGTGACCGTGCGAAAAATTGCAGTGCCCTATTCTTAATCGAGCCAAACTAACCTCCTCGCGACGAGATGTGCGACAGGAAGTTACCCAGTTTATCGGAAGTTCTTTCACTTCTCTAAGCTTATTACCGCGGAGAGCTGACCACTCGTCGTGCCAGGACGACAGCACCGCTCTCCGCACTTCAAGCCTAAAGTCTTCCGAAGTAACACGTGAGATGATAATTCTGGGTTCTGTAGTTGCCGTCTTTGCTGCTAAATCTGCCATTTCATTCCCAGGCAAACCTACGTGACCAGGAATCCATGCACAATAATAAGCCTAGCTTCTGCGCCGAACCCCCTGCGCATCTCTCCTATTCCTATTCATTCGGAGTGTCTTTGCATAACCGGTAAACGTCGAGATACACAAAGCCTTACCATACAAAAAATGTAAATATCATTAAAACACACAGTTTATGTCAATTACATTTCTGTAGTGCAATGAATAACTTCCGATATATTAATTTTTAGTTGTCTGAATTTTCCAATATTTGTAGTTTGTGCATATTAAATGCATTAAAAGACAAGCTTCTTCTCAGAACAGAGAAGACCCCGGAAAACCTTTGTACTTATAACTCACCCTAACCGAGCTCGATGCCCCTTGGACCGAAGCAGACATGCTACCCCACAACAGAGGTAGGCACTTAAGTCTATTGTATTCCCCTATTCAAATTGAAATTTATTTAGAATACTAAACAGAACTTCACTTCTAAAATACAAAGTTAGATTCTTCTGTTGAAGACCAGCAGCAAGGTAAAGGTATGGAGAACAACTCTGCAATTTTAGGTAGTAATAGCAGTTTTCCTACCATGGGAGTTAATTCTTTAAGGTTAAAAGAGTTTGTTGAAGAAGAGAATGATACTTTTTACTAAATAAAATAGGAAAGATGCAAAGCATTTTACAACGAATATGACTTTGATCCATTTTCACTTTCTCTACTGCGTATAGTAAGTAGAGGAAGTATTGTACTCCTCCCAAAAATTCGATGTCGAGATTTCACCGGAAATGTTTTGACGTCCCTGATTTCAAGAAAAGCATTTTTAGAAAAAGGTCCGTGTGTGTGTGTATCTGTCTGTCTGCCTGCCTGCCTGTCTATCTGTCTGTCTGTCTGTCTGTCTGTCTGTCTGTCTGTCAGCCTATCAGTCTGTGGGCAGCATAACTTAAAACGAAAAAGTTGGTTTAAAACTAAAGTTGACATTTAAGTTTAATGTATTTTAAGGATGTGACACGAAGATTTTGAAGAAAATTCTTCCATCCTAAACTACCCTTTACATTGAAAAATTTTCAAAGATTTTTATTTTCTCAAACATGTCTTTCACGATTTGAATTAAAATGCCATATTTTAACATATTTTTACGACAAATGAAATGTGTATTTTGAATTTTCTGCCTATAGCCTATTTACTCTGGATGACTTTTGCATTTAATTGGTAAACCATAAGAGATAGGCCAAATCTTACTGTACAAAAAATGTAGATCTTCCTAAAACACAATTCATGCCCAAATAAATGTTTTTGTAGAGTCAACCATTTCGGAGATATTCTTTGTTATTTGTGTGACTTTTAGAAAACAAACTTTCGTCAAATGGAAGATCGTGATTCATTATTTATGTTAGCCGTGCAAAAAGAACAGAATCTCGAAGTTTTAAAAAATTTGACTATCGCTCAAAGCTTACTGTATTCCCATATTTCCCTAGTACCTACAAGAAAATAGACAATAAGATAATTTTTGCAAATATTTATCTCATACTAACACGAAGAAGATATAGGAATAAGAGTTTCTAAGAATGGTTAGTACAAGAGTAGAGAAAGTCATGTGAGTGCAACACATCGGATTTTTTGTTTATGCAGAAGACAAAAATGATAAGAAATTAGACTCCATCCGTTGAGCATAGGTAAATTAATCAGATCCTTAAAACCAGATAGTAAATCTGAAATACTTGACACAAAAAACAGAGGAGCAAATAGATTATAATGTGACAAAACAATAAAAGTCCAGTCCAATTACTTTTTTTCCTCACTTCATTTTCTTCCAAAACTTTTGCACAAATACACAGTTCTCTTCTCCTCATTAACACAGTCCATTTAGTCTTTTGTGATGTTACAACTCACAATTGTTTTCTTCTCGTATGCCTGACTAACTCCTTTCTGTCTTTCTTTACTTTCTCTGTGTCTCAAATTTTGACGAACAATCACTCAACTCTCATTAACTGCTTTGCTATCTCCCTCAATGACGCGCGGGTTCTCTCACACACGCAGCTGACACACACACACACACACACACACACACACACACACACACACACACACTATACAACCAGAAGCTCCTCTCTGTAACTACTAACTCCTCTCGTCGCCTCGCCTGCTTATATGTCGAGGACGACTAACACAGACCTTTTTCGAACTGCAAATACGCTGGCTGCGGGACACTTCTCGAATAATCCAGAAAACTCCTTGCCTGAGCGCCTTTGATGCACGTACCGCCAATGGAGTGGGGCAGCCCGCCCCGACCGTTTTTTCTTTTGCGCCACGGCTGGTGTTAATGATATCAATGAAATCTACTAAATCAGCAAATAAAGTTGCTTACATTTAAAATACACCTAAAATTAAATTGCATTGTATTATCAAAGAAGGTATGATAAAATTAAGAATATAGAATGGCCCATCACAGAGGGAGAAATTATGGAAGAAATTGATTCATAAATTGAAGTAATTGGGAAGAACAGAATGGAGAGGAAACAAAAGTGACCAAGTGGAATACACCATTACAGCTAGTTGGAGTAAAATTTGCTGGACAATCCCTGCCACAACATGTTCGCATTTTAATTACACAGTGCAAAGTAGTCTTGTGTTTCACCTGTGATCATTTGTTATAGATATGATCACACTTTCAGACAATGTAGAGGTTAATGTGTTCAAAGTCACAATACAAGTGTCGTTTATCTGTATACAATGTCATGGCCATCATAAAACTATAGATTTTTTGTTTCAAAAACAGCTTCGTGTTAAAATAAACATGGCCTACCATAATATTACTTTAGAAGAAACCTTGATGTTGGAAAGTGGCGACACATTTATGTAAATCGTGTCCTACTGTTCCACAAATAAAGTATAATAACAGTTTTCCACCACTCGTCACACACAACATCCATTCCTTACCTTCTGTTGTTACTGGTGAACATCAACAAATTAAACGTCATACTTAGGTACTTAGGAAGAACTTCCAAGACTAATAAACCATCTCCGAGCGTAATTTTAAGAAACTGACTACCTACATTAAATGTCTATGTATGTTATGTACATTTTCTGCTAACTAGAGCAACCTAAGCAGTAGCATTGCCGCCATCTTGCTTGTCGCTTTAGCTAATGGCCACAACATCTAGGAATATATTGCAATGGAACTCTAGATTATTGAAAGTCTGTTTATATAACTTAACAATGCAGAAATAAGTATTGCAGCGATTTCTGAAACGTGGTTCAAACCCTCTGAGCCTTTTTCTGTTAACAACTATGACATATGAGATGCGATTGTGAAGATGAGTATGGAGGTGTTGGCTTCCGTATGAGAAGAAATATAACACATAACACAATTTGTCTTGACCTTTCTGTTATTTCAATGGAAGCTTGTGCTATTCGAACAAATAAAAATTCAATCCTAACAATACTAGTTATTTTATATACACCACCTAAGATTACAATTTTTTTTAAAAAAAAGAAAATGTTAAAATTAAGAAAACAATTTTCTCTGCCTTTTAGTGTGAGGGCGATTTCAACGGACATAGTCAACTGTGGGGATGTGTTGTAATAGACCATATGGGAAATTTAATATGAATATAATGGATGAAGAAAGCTGAGTTCTCCTTAATAATGAAAGCGCAACCAGAATCTCTAAACCCCAATCAAACGGGCCTGCTGCCAATCTTATCTCTAACTCTTCTGTTCTCTCTGCCACTGGTTCAAGTGGCAATAATTAATTAACCATTAGGTTTAGATTATCTTACGATAATTATTAACTTTAACTTCAATCAATGCAGACCTAAACCATGTTTCCATCATAAACGGAATATTAGAAGTGCAAGCAGTTCCGTAATACAGGAATATTTAGATAATTGTACTGTTCAAGAATGAACTATGACAAATTAACGTCTATTTTTTGAACATGCTACACAATGCACGATTCCAGAAGATAGTAAAATTTTCCCATCTCGGTGGGATATTGATTGCAATGATACGTTTCAAAACAACGGATGCCTTCAAAATATACAGGAATAATTTTAGAGACGTAAACGTCATTAACCTCAATAAAATTCAAGCTCAAAAAAAGAGAGAAAAGGTTGGAAGTTATTTTGTAATAAATTAAACAGAAATGTCTCTCGCGATTATGTATGCCGCACTATTAAAAATTTCGATACTCAGCATTGCCTACACATGAACTTCAATATTATCTTCAAACGTCATGAAACATTTATACTAATGAATCTAACTCCGCAAACATGTACATTTTACTTCAGACTTTTTCTATTATTGAATTAAAAACTGCTCTTCTTTCTAGCAAAGACAAGACGCTTCTGGTCCTGGCAATATACATTACAAAATTATACAATACATGCCCGAAAGTGGAAAGGAAATTTTCCTTAGTCTTAAATAAATTTTGGAAGGGGCAAACTACAAATTCCTATATTTGAATTTAACAGAGTAGTACCAATATTAAAATGAAATAAGTGTCCAAATATTGGTTCATCATACAGACCTATAACTCTGTTATCATGCCCACATAAAGTTCTGGAAAGAATGATTAAAAACAGATTGAAATAGTAGGTTGAGCATAATGAACTACTTAACAATTTTCAAATGGTCAATCGCAAAGGGAAAAGTTGCAGTGAAGTGTTGATTACATTAGTCACAAACATACAAGCTGCATTTAGTACCAACAAATATCTTGTAGCTTTTATACAGATATAAATAGTGCTTATGATAAAATAAATATTAATATTTTAATACAAAGCTTCTAAAAACTGGTATTCCTTTCACTTTTGTTAAAAAATCTGCTGTGTTGCAATCACATGACTTTCTCTACTCTTGTGCTAACCATTCTTACATACTCTTATTCCTCCATCTTCTTCGTGTTAGTTGAAATAAACATTTGCAGAAATTATCTTATTGCTTATTTCCTTGTAGGTGCAAGGGGAATATGGGAATGCACTAGGCTTTGTGCGATAGTCAAATCTTTTAAAGCTTTGAGATTCCGTTCTCTTTGCACGTTTAACATATAAAAAAATGAACAACGATGTTCCATTTCACGAAAGTGTTTAGTTTTCCGAAACTGACACAAATAAAAATATATGAAATATACTTCAAGTGAAAGGGAGAGTTTATTCATAAAACAGAATAATCTTACTACAGAATCTCGTCCTGCAAGCCTAGGTCTACCTCATACGAATGATCTTTCTGTTGAACTTAGTGAAACTCTGCTTCTCCAGTACGCTGATGTCCCTATTTTCATTGTTCTGGAAAATATTTAAAATACAAATATGAACTGCAAAACTCGATGTTTAAATTCAACGATTGGTTTCAAATTTAAATGCCTTGAATGTTCTTCAAATAAATTCTCCAGTTGCATCTATACAAGACGCAAAATTTCACGTGTTGAATCTCTATCAATGGGTCCATATATGTATATGTTATTTAAATATCACTTTAGGTTATGCTGGTCATAGACATACGGATATACATAAACACACACACACACACACACACACACACACACACACACACACACACACACACACACACACACACACCGAGGGACTTTTTTCTAAAAATGCTTGTTTTTGGATTCAGGAGACCTCAAAAATGCATTGCCAGTGAAATCTTTATTTGAGCTTTGTGCGGAATGTAGTACCTTTCCTACATGCCATGTAGTACGTGTTAGAGGAAGTAACAAACTTTCCTAACAATAATATACACAAAAGATAGTAGGTAGAGAAATTCATGTTAATGCCACACTTCAAAATATTTTGTCTTGTAAAATGTTGACGTTACACAAACTAAAGTCTAGTATTATTGACATTTCCAAGAAATGTCCATATTACGGAAATCCCTCCGTACTGGAAATCCCTATCAGATTAATTAATTATCAGAGCTCTTTGTGATTCGTGCGTGCGTACGTTAATTGATCTCTATATCTCTTGACAGTAGTCTGAGGCCTTATCAGAACAAACAACAAAAATAACAAAGCACCATTGTTTTAGAGAAGATGTCTCACGCAAGATGCTACATACCTTATTCTGGAAAGGAGAATCAAATTTGGTAATAGTTACGAAACTAGATGATAATCGACAACCTTGGGTTGAATAATAACTAAGAAAGTAAAGACGAAATATCTTAGTCTGAAATTCACATTGCATTCTCCACCCATTCTTCTACAAAATATCCTTCCAACTATCTTTTGTTAATAGAGATGAAATTTTGCAGAAATACTTTTATTACGCATTTCGTTGTAGGATAATCCATAGGTTAAAGCGACAGTGACATCTTGAAGGAAAAGATCGCTATGTGATGGCTTTTATATTACACATTTTGCATAACCACGGGAAAAGACAAATATTAACTCATGGCTTGAACAAGGTGCAAAATATTGTAAAATGCAAATTAATAATAACGAACATCTCGAAAATAGGTAATGCCATAAAGATTGTAAACTGTAGGCTTTAACTGTTTTAGTTCTCGCCCCCCCCCCCCCCTTAGTAAGATTTTCTCTCCTTAAATTTACATATTTACATAAAATACACACCAAATGAAGAGGAATTCACAGACTGTTCTTAGAAAATCAAGATAAACGTTTTACTTGTAATGAAAATATCTTAAACATTATGGTATTTTAACCCAAATCTTTAGAGACATTTTTCAGAAAATAAAAAATATCGAAGTACTTTCAATGTGAAGGGTATCTCGGGGTGGTAGGACTTTCTTGAAAATCTTCTTGCCGTATCCTTGGAAGATGCTAAACTCAAATATCTACCAAATTTGGTATTTAAATCAAGCATTTTGGGTTTTTAAATTATTCTATTCACAGACGCAGAAACACACTGAGCTCTTTTGGATTCATGGGACCTCAAAATGTGTATTTCTCGTAAAATCTAATACTTACGTGGAATGCAGTACTTCCTCTACTTACTATAGGTAAATTGTAGAGGAAGTGAAAACCAAATCTCGAATAGCACAAAATTTGGTATTTAAGTTCAGGATGTTCCAAGGTTCCGATAAAAAGACGTCCATGAAAATCCCCAACCGTAAACTACCCTCTACGTTAGCTTTTCTTTTCTCAAAACAGTTATAGCGATTTTTATTAAAATATCACGTGTTAAAGTCATTTGCACAACAAATAAACTGTATGTCTCGAATTTTCTGCGAAGTCTGTTATTCCGAAATAATTTTATAAATTTCTCTGCGTTCACAATAAAAGCATAGCTCGTTTTAATCTCACAATTTATATCAAAACATTTTGTTGTGTTAACCATTTCGAGTCTTTGTTATTAGTTTGAATTTTCAAATACTTATTTCTTTTTCTTTTCAAGTGGTAAGTCGCTATTCGTTTCTTATCTGGTCATGCAAAGAACATGGTATTTCAAAGCTATCACATAGCGATCCACTTTTTTAAAATTCTGACTATCACTAATATAGGGAAAGGCATTAAATATGAATATATAAGATACCAGTCTAACTGCTCAGTGAGGTGCTGCCATAAGATGGCATTCGTCTGAACTAGTTTATAAACAGAATATTTGTAGGCAAGAAGTGCCCGCAGTTTCAGTACTCTGTATGCATCCAGTGGCGTGTTTGTTGTCGTCCATAAAAGAAGAGTTTGCAGCCTTAGATCCCAAAGCGAATGTTGCAAAGAGGGTAAGCAGGAATTTGTGAGTATGATATACCACTGTGGTCAGAATTACACATTAAGTGTACTGCATATCGTTTTTATTTCCAGTTTGTGAAACGGCATGACAAAAGACAACATAGATATTGCTCTTGGTCACTCCTAATATGAGATAATGAGGGTATTCCAATATGAGGTATCTCATAATAGGGTTCTCGTAGTACGAGTATGTCATTAGTACGCGGAATGGAGTACCAAGTTGTGCCTAATGGTATTTTCAATTATAAGAAACTAGCTACATTTTTATTCAAACAAATTTTATTTGATGTTTATTTGTTCGTGTTTACGCCTGGTGGAAAGAGGGAAAAGTGGCACAGAGAAACCATAGAAGAGCATTGGAAGAGGTTAGAGTTGACGCACACTCCTCTCCCCTGGGTCGAAGATGTCGTCTTTAAGATCTAAGGATATCTCCTATCCTGTATTTGGTGTACCGGTATCTGATTAGCTCTAGCAAGAGGTCCTAATCTGCAGGGTATGCGTGAGTTGTAGTAGGAATGGAACCAAACGAAGAATTAACCAACATTTGACTTTATTTGCAAATTTCCAGATTTGTAGAGAACTGCCGACGATATCTAAATAGAATATAACTTTCTAACTTCAACTGCAACGTTATAATACTTGAACTTTGCCCCCCTTTAGCAACCGCCGAATTATGTATACGCGCCAGCTTACGTACAAATCACAAAGTTGCACGTGCGCTGTCCGCTCTGTTCAAGACGAATGTGAGTTGCGTTGCATGTGTTTGCGTGGGCGACACGAAGGAAGCGATTTCCATTGGTCAACTTTTGAGCACGTCATGGCAAGATACGAATCAGCCCGCGGATTTTTTTCGGGCTTTGCTCGCACAATTGTAATCTTATCAGTTGATCACTCATCTAATCTGCCTAGGCTTCCATTCTTGAGACTTTAATATATTCAGCTTTATTACAACGATTCTTCCCTTAACTATCGATTAGAATCTCCTTTTACTTCTTTCTATCACATATTAATTACTTATATTCACATTATAATTTCGGTTTCAGAGTCAAAGAAACGGGATACCTTAAAGCTCCAAAGGAATTTGTTGTGCCAAAAGGGACATTAGAAAGGTATGTTCGTAATACTCGTTCTGGGAATGAATTAAACGGATCCCGTTGGGAATGAAACCTCTACTGAGCCATCAAGTAGAGCAAGAGTTAGTGAGTTTGAAACGCAGAAGTATTTTGGCCTCAGAGCTAGAGATAATCAACTCACTATTTCAAGGTCAACTTCGCAGCTTTGGTTACAGCTTTGATAGCAGAAAACGCATTATTGAGAAACAATCTTTAAAAACAAAGAAATCCACCAGTGTGAAGAAAGCCTTTTCAGCAAAGAAAAACGGAAACAATCCAAAGGAAAGCGAAGTGCAAATCTGAACAATTCCAGCAGTGATTCAGAAAGCGACATCGTCCTCGAAGATTTTGATTCCGGTAATGATCAATCGGAAAGAAATGACGCTAGCTGCAAACTTTGCTGTGGTCGTTGTTCCGAGGACACTGAAGGTGAAAAGTGGGGAAAATGTCAAAGGTGCTCCAAGTGATCTCAAGAAGACTGGTGATTCAGAAGGAAAAGCGTTTTGTTGTTCCTGCTATAGCAGAAATTGAATACTTTAACACTATTTGATGACCTATATTATTAATGCTATTTGTCATGTGTTTTAATTTATTAACATGAGTAATAAGCAGATCTAGGATTGTAGGTAAAAACCTATTTTGTTCCTCATAATGTAGAGAAAATAAGTTGTGTATAGTAACTATGGAAATATATGTTCGAAAATGGTGGCCCTATAGAACTTAAAAATACCTAATTTCACGTTAGAACCTATTTTTATCTAATTATTCATTTTTCAATTTCTTTATTTGGAAATATGGAAACAATGTGTAAGCCTACATGCCAGTCGTGCATTGACAACAATCACAGTGAACAATGCATAATACGGAGGACATCAACAACATTCAACTATGTTAAGTAGATTTTCCGGGCTTGTGGGTCGTGGTCGAGTTGGATTGCCTTCCTCCGACGTTTCGCTGAAAACTGCGTCCAGCATCTTCAGGGTGATCCAATTAGTGAACTCCTGAGTCCAAATATCGGGAGTTCACTAATTGGATCACCCTGAAGATGCTGGACGCAGTTTTCAGCGAAGCGTCGGAGGAAGGCAATCCAACTCGACCACGGCCCACAAGCCCGGAAAATCTACTTAACATAGTTGACAATGCCGGCCGTGAAATCTCAGCACTTATATCAACAACATTGTTTTGAAACTGCGGGAGGAAGCAGTGAGTACTACTTCAGCTAAAGAAGTTCTGCAGGACCCAACAACTGTCCATAAATTGTATTCATGAAATTATATTATGTATATCTGGTCCCCACTATTAACACTCTAGAGCAGTGCTGTCCAACTTTCTTGTGTACTCGGGCACATATAACTAATGCTGAAGGAGGCGCGGGCGCCATCACAACCACTGTTAGGGCAAGTACCCTTCTTTTGAGAGAATAAAGGGAAAGCACTGGTTAGGGAAGTAATGAATAGGTGTAAAAAAACATACTTCATGGCTATGCACTGGGAAGATATTCGGAATGAAATAGTTTTGTGTTCAAATTGGAATTAATATTAGAGTATTGCTTATGAAGGGCGCCAGAAAAGTACATCATGGGCGCCATGGTGCCCGCGAGTACCGCGTTGGACAGCGCTGCTCTAGAGTATTATGGCAAACCGGTCTACACGCAACTGGAATTGACAGGAAAAATCAATTTGGTTGCTGGTTACGTTGACGAAAAAGTTTCTAAAAAACTCAAATCAGTGCATCAAAAAATGAAGGGAAAAAAAAAAAAGGACTAACAGTTCTCCGCACAGTTGCTGTCTGGCAAAACACCTGCTGTTCCCTTGTGTCTAATACCAACATTTAAATACGGTATAAGATGGTATTATCTGACAAGCGATGCAGTTTCTCAATGGAAATCTTAGGAAGTGTGTTAGTTGTTTATGTGACTCTAATTATGGACATACACAATAAAGACATTGTCAAATGCTTCGGCTAATTTGTAATGCGAAATAAAAATTTTTTTTCACCTACTTTTGTAAGTTTAGAACCTATTTTGACTTCTGATATGACCTATTTTAGGCACCTAATTTAAGATCTTTAGGAACTAAAAGTCCGAGGTATAGTAAGTTCTTAATCTTCATATGAAAGTTTAGTTATCACTTATTTCTAAATCAGCATTGACTTTTATGATTTCGGATTCGTGGCAGAGAGGTATATGGTTCAAGCCCTTCCAGCGCCTTTCTCTCTGACTGTGGCTTTCTACAGATTTTTCTCAGACCTCATGACTGAGGTACCCTAAATTAGCCCTGTAACGTTTACTTACCTAATTTCCTTTCCCAAATACCATTCCATTGCATGTATTAGGTCACCAGTGTCCATTGCCTGTGGTGTCTTATTAGTAAAAACGGGAGTTAAACACTGATTTAAAATAATTCAAATTGCTGCAAACGCATCTGATTTTTTTATTTTTTTTAGTAGTTCAGTTGAGCTTAGAGCTACCTGACATTCGTTTTCTCAGGATAAGAGAAAACTCCCCAAAAAGCCTTATCCAGATTATCCTAATCCAGGAATCCTAACCGATATTCGAACTCTGGACCTCTTGGATGTCAAGCAGACATCATGGAGATAGACGAACCTGAAGTGTCATATATGCGTTTACGATCTTATTGTTTTCAGCTTTATAGCCCCTTTAACTGTTTGGTGATATCGGAGGCTTTGATTTGAGGAATAACTGTTGGTTATTACTTGCCGAACTGTATGGTTTCTTAACGTTGGTTTATCAGTTTTTACTTTCTCTACTGCGTATAAGTACGGAAAGTGTTGTATTCGACACAAAATTTTGATGTCAAGATTTCACACGAAATATGCTTTGGGCCTTCCTGAATCCAAAAGAGAAGTTTTAGAAAAAGGTCCGCGCGCGCGCGTGTGTGTGTGTGTGTGTGTCAGACTGTGAACAGCATAACTCAAAAACGGAAAGCTGGTAAAACCCAAAGTTGGTATTTAAGCTTAAGATCTTTCAAGCATGTGACACAAAGATTTTGAAGAAAATTCCTCCACCCTAAACTATCCTTTATATGGAAGTTTTTTCGAAAATTTTTATTTTCTCAAAAATTGCTCTAATGATTTTTATTAAAATGCTATATGTTTAAGATATTTTCAGGCAAATTAAATGTATATTTTGAATTTTCTGGCTATAGCCTACGTAGTCCTGTTAACTCTTGATGATTTCTGCATAACTAGTAAACCTTAAGAGGTAGATCAGATCTTCATCTTTATCTGATTACCCTCCCTTTATGTAGGACTTAACCCCCTAGGACTTACAAGCCTATGCCTAGGGCATGCCCGTCGAGCAGAGAAATCTATGAACCGGACAGAGGGAAGACCTGGAAGCGGGTGGTCAGCCAAGCACCAGGTGTGAGAATGAGCAAGAGGATGGTATGGAATGCAGGCGAAATGGATTAATGGAAAGGTGATGATGGCGCAATTGGTGGAATGAGTGGTGGAGGAAACCCGAGAACCCGGAGAATACCCGCCCAGACGCCACTTCGACCACCATGAATACCACATGCAGGTCCTTGGGATCGAACCCGGGCCGCCTAGGTGGTAGGTGGACGGTCTGACCACTCGGTCACGGCGCCGCCTAGACTGAATCTTAGTATGCAAAAAGGTATAGATCTCGTAAAACACACAAGTTATGTCCAAATGCATTTTTGAGTGAACCATTTGGAGATATTCCTTGCTATTTGTGCGAGTTTTGCAATACTTAAAAATTTTCGCAAATGGAAGTTCGTTATTTACTTTTTTATCTCTTGGCCGTGCAAAAAAAAAAAAAAAAACGTAATTTGGAAGCTTTAAAAGATTTGTCTATCGCTCAGAGCCTACTGTGCTTCCATATTCCCTTTGCACCTACAAAAAAGCAGTAGTAATTGTAGTAAATCCAGCCTAAGAAAGCCATTTAACATCAACACCGCTAATGTAAAAAACAGCCGTAACATAGCAATAACATTAAAAAATTGATATATTTAGTTTTCTTCCTCTGAGAGCTTCGGTCAGGAACCAACCAGAGCGTTCTCTGTGGTCACGTGTTTGCAGCCTAGCGTTTGAGTGCTTCAGGTGACTTTCCTATTTCGACAGCACTATAGACAATTTCTTAAATATGTATCTCGACTAACATGAAGAAGGTAGAGGAATAAGTGTTTGTAAGAATACCTAGTTCGTACCTACAAGAGTAGGGAAAGTCATGTGAGTGCAACATGTCAGCTTTGTTACAGTTAAATACAATTGCATTCATACTTCCAGACCTTGTGGGAGATGTAGAATCATTGATGTTCTTGAAAAGTCCCTCGCTTCCACCGGGAATCGAATCCGGGACCACAAAGTTGAGATGCCAAAACGCTGTAGCGGCAGTCATTTACGAACTGCCGCATTCAATTTTGAAAATAATTATGGCTTTCATTTTCATGTACCCAAGTGATGTTTTTTCAAAATCGAGCTAAATTTAGAATTAAGTAGTATAGCGACTTTTAAGGGCATTGTTCACTGAAGTAGCACTTTACGCTGTTATCGGACCCATCTATGACAGTTTTTTTTAGCATGTGCGAAGAAATGATTGACAGAACTGCAAAAGTAACAATTGGAAAACGTCGTGGAAACAAAAAAATTGCCGGCCATAAGCATACTGAAACATGATAGCTTTGGATCACCATAACATCGCTTTCCAAACATCGTATGTACACTGCAGTGCCTATGTCTTTTTCCTTTATGAGCGATGTAGGGCTATTTCTGTCCATAGTGTTACTTTGTTCTGCGTTTTCCATTAGAATGATCCAAAAGAGAGGAAAGGCAGTCTATTGTGAGTAGCAGAAAGACTCAGAGTCACAAAGGAAGCGGGCGAGCTCGTAAACGGAATCAATCTGCTTCTCCTTTCATAGAAGTAGAACTTGTATAACAAGTTCTAAAACCAGGGAAATATTAGGTGCTGTGTGATCATCAGTATTTAGTGACAACACTGTGTACTGTATACGATACGAACTGGATAAACTTGATTGCTCACGGGAGAAAATATTTGCATGGCACATTCCTCCAGCTCACTTATTTCTGGTGTTCAGGTAGTATCTATGGCTGACGCAAAGGGAGACTCAACACAATCTCCAATCAGAGGTTTCCCACGCCTAGCCATGTTGTATAGATAAACACATTGTGAAATCACGCTGTAGGTACAGCCGATGATATAAATATTATTTGTATAACAAAATGTATTTGCACAACAGGAGAGAGAATAGTATCTGTCAGGTATCAGCCACCATTAAATTTTGTGTCTGCCATAGTACTGAATGTCAAATATTTCCACACTAACTATCCTTAAAAGATCCCAAATGATTCAGCATTTTTTACTTTCCCTATTACGAAGGAAACGAAGGATTTGCATTCTATCCAAAAAGCCGATACCGAGATATCACTGGAAATACACGTTTTAATCTCCCTGAATCAAAAAGAGAAGTTTTGGAAAAGGTGTGCGTGCATGTGTGTGTGTGTGTGTGTGTTTTTTTTTTTTTTTTTTAAATTGCATGCCCCATTCCATATGAATACTACATGCTTGAATTTATTTATTTACATACAAATTACATTTTATATATACATGTACATATTGTTGGTGATGTTCTATTTGAACATTTACATCTTTATTTACCTCTAATTTTTTATCTACCTTAGTCTAATTGAGTACTTCATAAATCTAGTACTTATCATATAGTGAAACGCAAATATAATTATACTCGTAACAGCAGTAGAGTATTGAACTGTGTTTGGACAATGATACTGATTGCAATTTTGGTAAGGAGTAGAAATTGTATATATTTGAACTTAAGTCATTCTATTTCTGTGAATTGTATAGCATTAATGAAGTTAACGAAAGGTTGTATGAAATTGTTTCCAAGTTCTTCTTTGTTTATGGGCCAAGTAGCACCTTTACTTTGTATCTTCCTAATCATTGCGTTTCTCTGGTTGTTTAGTATTTTGCATCGAAATATAATGTGGTTTACTGTTTGGTCCTCTTCTTCACATTTGCACATTGGGTTATCTAAAAATCCAAACCTGTGGCGATATGATCTTAGCTTTCCATGTCCTGTTATCATTGCTGTGAACTCCGGAGATATTGGTAACCGTTGCTTCAATCTTCTTCTCACGGATGGGAAATATTCTTTGGTTACTGCTCCTTTCCTTGATGCTGTCCATTGTTGTTGCCATTCTTCGAGTCCAGTTTCTTTCTCTCTAGTTACTATTGCTTCTTTTGATACTTTGTCATATATTATTTCAGTGTCTTCCGCGGCAGCTTGTTTTGCTAGTCTGTCCACAAGTTCATTTCCGTGTATTCCCGCGTGTCCTTTCACCCAGCCGAAATGTAGTGTCCACTTTGATTTTGAAAGTTCAAGGATTTTGGTTTTGATTGCTTCTATCAGCTGGTTATGTTTTATGTTGTTCCTGAGCAGATCTAGAGTTATCTTACTGTCTGTGAATAATGCAGCTCGTTTTTCATCGCATTCTCCATATCCAAGTTCATCTAGTTTTTTAAGTGTTTTTAATATTGCCAGTTGTTCAGCCTGGTTATTCGTGCATCGTGGATGCAACTTGAACTTTAATTTGTATGCCAGGTTGCCATGGATGAAGATGATCCCTGCTGCCCCAACTTTATCACCAGTTTTGCTACCATCGGTGTACATTTCAACTGCATATTCATTGTTGTTATCTACCTCATCTATTATTGGTATTTCCGCAGGGTGTCTCCAATACCTGACTTCCAGCGGTGCGTCATATTCTTGATTGTTGACTTTTGTTGCCAGGTAGGTTCTTACATATTGTTCTATGGTTATTTGTAGGGGTGGAACGCCTGCTACTACGCATGATGCCTCGTATGAGAGAGTTCGGTAGGCTTTAGCAATTTTTATATTAATCAATCTTTGTATCCTTTTATATTTTGTTAGATTTTTTATTTTTCTTAAAGCGTCTATCCACACTGGTGAGCCATATGTCATTATTGGGACTATAGCTCCCTCGTATATTGTTTTTAGTGCTTTGTGTCCTAATCCCCATTGTAGTTTAGCTGTCCGTGATAACATGTGGATGAGTGTGATTGATTTTCCTGCAGTGTGGTCTATGTGTGCATTGAAGTTAAACTTACTGTCAAACCATATGCCCAGATATTTCATTTCTTCAGTTTGGTTAAGCTTCTTGTTGTTTAAGTAGATATTGACGTCCCAATTGTCCGTTCGCTTTCTTGATATGACTAGAGTCTTCGACTTCTTTTCGTTAAATTCTATTTTGTTGTCAGTGGCCCAGTTCTGAATTTTGACTAAATCTTGATTCGCTATGTTTTCTGCTTCTACTTTGCTTGAGCCTCTTGTTAATATGACAAGGTCATCTGCGAATGCCATGGCTTTAGTGTTCCTATTGAAATCAGTATTCAATAGGGAATTATACATTATGTTCCAAAAGCCTGGGCCACAGCAGGATCCTTGTGGACAGCCCTTCTGAACTTCTTTTTCCATTGTGTAATTGTTTATTGTGATTTTTGCTTTCCTGTGGTTGAAGAAATCTAATGCTAAGTTGTAGATATTTCTCGGACATTCCCATTCTTTTAAGTTCTTGAGAATACTGGGCCACCAGGCGGCATTAAATGCACCTTTGACGTCAAGGCTTGTTAGGATTATATGTGTGTGTGTGTGTGTGTGTGTGTGTGTGTGCGTGCGTGCGTGCGTGCGTGCGCGTGCGCGTGTGCGTGTGCGTGTGCGTGTGCGTGTGCGTGTGCGTGTGTGTGTGTGTGTGTGTTTTGTGTGTGTGGTGTTTTGTGTGCATTGTGTGAATTTGTTGTGTTGTGTTGTATGTGTGTAACATAAGTCAAAAATGAAAATGTATTTTATTTTAGTATCTTCCAAGGATGTGACATAAAGAGTTTCAAATGCCCCCACACTACCCTTTTACAGTGAAAATTTTTCAATGTTCTCAAAAATGGCTCTATTGATTTTAATTAAAATACCATATGATTAATATATTTGCAGGACAATAAAGTATTTATCTTAAATTTTGTGTGGGTACTAATGTGTTAAGCCCTTTATTGTGAATGACTTTTGCATAAATGATAAACTGTAAGATATAGAAATAAGTCTTTCCATAGAAAAAATGTAGCTCTTATTAAAGCACCTAATTTATGTTGAATTAGTCCATTTTAGTGATATCCTTTGTTATTACTTTGAAAGTTCACATCTTTTAACTTTTTTCGAGAAATAGCAAATTTCAACTTGCTATTCCTTTCTTTCTTGCAGTCGCCTAAAGAGCATGGAATTTTAAAACTGTCACAGAGCATTCACTTTTAAAAATATCTTAACTATTACTTTAGGCTATTGTACTCTTCTTATATGTATAATAAAATGTGCAAATGTGTAATGAATGTTTATCTCTATTAACAAGAAGTATTTTTTTCTCCATTTGTATGCTGCCTTTAACATCTAATATCATATTGATAGCATTTCCATTGGAACAATTGCTCAGTGGCAATGATGTTAACTCGTTTACTTACTAGTCATGTAACTTTGGGTTTATTTACATTGGATTTTCTTTATAAACATTAAATTAACACACACATTTACACTCTCACTCATGCTTCCAGACTCTTGAGAGGATGGTGAGTAATCCTAGCTAAAGAAAAATTCCCACCTTCCAGGTGTGAATGGAATGTAGGACTACTGCATTTGGAAGCTAATACGCTCACCTCCAGACCACAAAAGCAACAGAAAATAGAGACATGAATAAACTTTTATAAGAACAATTTGTAAATGAGTGAGTAGAGAAAGTAATGTGAAAGCAAAACAGAGTTTTAAACTATGGAAATATGAATGTTTTCAGCATTATATAAAAATATTCATGAGTCTTTTCATATTGGCTACCTTTTTTTTTTTCTTTACCTCATTACCTTCCCCTTATGGAAAACTTACACCCCCTAGGACATACAAACCAGTACCTAGGGTCAGACACCTGTCAGGGAGCACAGGACCTATGGACCTGACAGAGTGAAGACCTGGAAGCAGATGATCGCCAAGCACCAGGTATGATAGTAAGGGAGAAGATGATATGAAATGCAGGCAAAATCGATGCTTGAAAAGGAGATAGTGGAGCAATTGGTGGAATGAGTGGTGAGGAAAACTAGAGAAAACCCACCCTGACACCGCTTTGTCCACCATGAATACCATATGCAGGTCCCTGGTATCAAAGCTGGGCCGCCTAGGTGGTAGGCAAATAGTGTAACCACTTGGCTATGGCGCCACCTCTTAGCTACCTTTATACTATCCAAAATTTATAAACGTCCTTTTTTTTTTCTTTTTTCAGATTTTAAAGTGTAGAATTCCTACTCCTATGTAGAATAGTTTGCATTAAATTGTACATTAACCATTGGGGTAATTGTCTCTGATGTGAGATTGCCCTTGTGGTTTACCAGGAAAATATGAACTGGTTTGAGAATTCAATGTCATTCTGACAGGTTGTCACAGTAGCTTAATGGTTAGAGCACCTACCTGGTAAGTGGAGGGTCTGTCGTTCAAATCCCAGCTGTGACATTGAATTTTTAAGTTCCAGTTCTACCTCTCAAACATTGCCCACACATGGCAACAGTAAGTTTGTTGACATAGATAAATAATTTTTTAACTTAATTGTTTAACTCCGCTTGATTTATAATAAACTATATAATATTAAAGGAATGAATTTCAAAATATTCAAGTGTTACTTTATAGTTTGTTTTAGAAATTCACTTTTGAAATTTGACAGCAGGTTCACAAATTACAATAATTCCTTATTTCATCATTTGTGAGTTGAGACGAGGTCAGTGGAGTATAACTTCTATAAAGATTTTGTTTTCATAGAATCATACCGAAAGTAAAAGTAAGTGACAAAGGTAGGTCACAGGGATATCAACGCCAGTTTGAAACAGATTTGATAGCTACAGATGGTAGAATTTTGTCTTGTGGAGCATGTGAGAAAATGCTCAATTATGAAAAGCATTTTCTAATACTTCAACATTTGAATACTATTAAACACAAAGATAATATCAAACTTAAATCCACAAAAAGTGTCCCTGTTCAAAAACTGTTTAGTGAATTTTCAGACAGTAATTTTTCACACTTCTCCTTTGATTTATGTGAAGCATTTTTAGCAACAGACATTCCATAGTGGAAACTCATCAATCCCATACTCAGAAATTTTGTTCAGCAGTATACTAAGTGTAAAGTGCCAGACCAATCTACTCTTCACAAAAATTATGTTGAGGTGTTACAATCTTACAATTAAAAATATTAGAGAACACATTGGAGATCATTTTGTGTAGGTGTCAGTCAACGAAATGCAGGACAGTGAAGGTTGGTTTATTGCAAATTTTATTGGTGGGTCTCTCCACAAAAATGAACCAAACACCCCATTTCTTCATGTGATAGAACAACTTGGTGCTACAAATTGCTCTTCCATATCCAAATTTGTTATTGATTCATTGAACTTTCTATGTTCTGACGGTATTCAGTACAAGCTTGTATTATTCTTTGTAACTGATGCTGCAAGTTAAATGATAAAAGCTGGCACTGCTCTAAAAGTTATATTTTCAAATATGATACATTTTACTTGTCTTGCACATGGTTTACATTGGGTTTCAGAAACAATTTGTGCAAATTTCCCACTTGTAAATAAGCTGGTATCTTCCATAAAGAAAGTGTTTGTTAAAGCACCATATAGAAAATAAGCTTTCAAAGCAACTGCACTGAATGTCCCACTTCCACCAGAACCTATTATAACGCATTGGGGAATATGGTTATGTGCTGTTCTCTATTACACCGAATATTTGGAAACAGTCAGGAATGTAGTGAATACATTTGATTCCAAAAATTCTGAATCAATTAAAATGGCCCAAGATATATTAAGGAACCCAGAAGTAAAAAGTACCTTTCTATACATCTGCATATTTCTCTCATCTTCCATCTGCCATAACTTCTTTGGAAACCCACCACAGTAAGTTGTCCCAGTCGTTAAGTGCATTCAAAACCACAATCTCGAAATTGAATTCAGTACATGGAACCTTTGGCAATGTAGTGAAAGAAAAAGCATGTAGTATTGTTTCAAAAAAGCCAGGATATGAACAAATGTGTGAGATTGAAGAAATCTTAACAGGGAAACATTCCCAATAGTCTAGTTAAAAGTCACTCAGAGTTAATCAAATAGCAGTTTTTGTGTATACACTCTATCATCCTGTGAGGTGAAAGAAGTTTTTCCCATTATAAAGATATCTTAAGGAGCAACAGTAGGCAGCTAACAATGTAAAATGTAAAACATTTGGTGATCACAAACTGCAACAAAAAAGAAGTTGAGACTAAATGTGAGTACTCACTGTTTTTATCTTTTCTTATAATTATAAGGAAAATATATTCTGACCCTTTAATATAAATGATAAATTTTGCCAAATTAAATTATTTGTTTGGTTTCTGCAATGTTTTAATTTACAGATTTCTTAAAAATTGACTTAAATCTTGATTTTTTTTTGTCTTAATGATGTTTGAATATTTTATATGGGCATATTTATGTGCATATTTTGAAAGTTTACACTGCATAAGTGCATGCATATTAAAGGGATTATAAGAGCATATAATTCCTGTCCCTAGTGATTATGGAGCAATTGGTGGAATGAGTGATGGGGGGAAACCAGAAAACCTGGAAAAAACCCGCACAGATGCCGCTTTGTGCACCACAAATTCCACATGCAGTCCCTGAGATCTAACCCGGGCCACTTAGGTGGTAGACGAATGGTCTAACCACTCGTCCACAGCACCAACTAGAGTCATTTTTGAGAAAATAAAAAACATTGAATTATTCCTGTGAAGAGTAATTAAGGGTGAAGGGATATTCTTCAAAATCACCTTTACCAAATTATCATATGCATATTTTATTTTTGTGTTTTCCAATTCACAGACACATGAGCAGACGAACAACGCTTACCAGGTGCTCAGCAGTAGCAAGCAAACCTAAAAGGTATACTTCTTATTCATTTAAGTAATTCAAGCACTTTATCTTGTAAGTTACAACCCTGAAGGTGAACTGTATTAGTTTACTAAATGTGAATTTTGTCACTTTAAAATGAGTGGCTGAGAGTTTTATGTTTACATTACACCAAATATGAATGATTGAGGTTTTCTCTCTAGAAGTTAACATACTGTTGTATCTAAGCTTGTATGATTGAAATAAATGTGGAGTAATCAGAGGATCATCGATATGCCCAGAGTCATATTTTGGACCTGTACACCTCTATACTGAATCTGTGGTTTGGGCCTACCAGAGGATTTGGGTAAAATAGAATGGAACAGAATAGAATAGTATAGAATTTATTCACCTTAAGAAATACAATGAATTTATCGCTTTGTCAAAATGCAAATGTAATACATACTGAACAGCTGATTGCATTTCTATATATACTGTTTCACAAAGTGATCAATAAAAAAAGGAAAATTAAATACAATTGAGGCTAACCTTGGTCTTGAAGGCAGTTGTCAGTCTTCCTTTTGAGCAGAAGTGAATCTATCAGATGTACAAGATTCATGAAACAATCAAGTTCATTAGTGCAGTATCTCTTAAATAGTTAACTAAGGTTCAGTGCTATAAATTTAACTGAATGTGATGGTTTATACTTTAATTATAGATAAGCAGATTGATGACTTATTTACTGCAATTTACATAACTTGAAAACTAGAATTTTATACTCACATAATCGTTTACAGTGCATAGTAAATTTCTTAAGAGAATATTTTTCACAGCTGCCTTAATTTTTTTGTGATGAAATTCTTTATCATTACTTGGAAGATGACAGTACTAATTAATACCTTGATGCGATAGAGATTTAAGAGATCTGGTAACAAGTTAAAATGTAAGTTACCACATGTTCTTGTACTGTGATCATGCAGGCTGAGTTTCCTATGAGGAGATCAACATTTTAGTGTATAAAGGAGATTGAGTAGTATATACTGGGTGTCCCAAAAAAACACCAACAACGTTAGTATGTTGTTTGGGATGGCAATTTGGTTGGTTTTTAAATAGGACTCCGAATCCAGAAATGCACGGCTTGGATGCTGGAGAGTGCTGTAGTGTGAAAACAAACGCTTGTGACAATTTTTTAACATTTGTTTTGGCATCTTAATATGGAAGGTATGCAATCCTTTAGCTATCTGTGTACTGGGATGAATGACTTGAGTATAATAACATTCCTGGATCAAATCCACATTCAAAAGGAGAACTTTTTTCTTGATCTTCAATATTTTTTTTTATAAAAAATTTGTAAGTATTATTACTACAAATGAAATTAATATTATAATAATTGATATTAAACCAATAATTTGAATTATTTATTCTATGATATTTAGACCTGCGCATGTGCTAAATGCCTCCATAGAGTCCTTGGTGCACATCCTACTGCATTACTTGTGCAGTTTCCACTACAGTAAAGTTTTTAACAGCAGTGTGACATGTACCAGTACACAGCTGTGGAAATGGTCAACATGAGCTTCAGCACACTTGATATAAATGTGCGGAATCACCTCATCACATATCCAAATTGATGGATTGGTAGAGGTGGATCAGTTCCATGGCCAGCACGATCACCAGATCTGACACCTCTCAACTATTTTCTGTGGAGTTGTATGAAGAGTATGGTGTATGACACTCCTGTAATATCAGCAGAGGGCCTTATGCCTCAAGTCCAAGGAGCAATTGAAAACCTTCAAAGACAATCACACATATTGGGACATGTGCATGAGGCTCACCACCGCCGATATAAGCTCTGCAATTATGTAGGAGGTACACAGTTCGAAGCCAGTTTATAATGTAGACAGCTCAATGTTGAGTTTATTATTGACAAAATGCAAAGATACATCCATCTTACACTTTAATGCACTACAGCGTTCAAACCGTACATTTCCAAACAGGGACTCCTATTTGAAAACCAATCAGTTTGCCATCCCACACAATATGTATACTAAGCATTGTCTGTGTTTTTTGGGACACCCTGTATATGCACAGTAGAGCTAATACTGATAGCTCTGTGAAAATTTTCTTACCATCCGAACGTACTGGTCCATGTATTATTTTTATTGTGGCTAATGAAAAAGACAGGCTGCGGCGTGAATTGGAGTTAAATAGTAATGATACTGTGATACATGGTTAACATTGTATACCATCATGATAAAACTGTATCTTTCATATGAATTCAGTAAGCAATTTTTTGGTTGTTTAGAATATGGATGTATTAGGTGATTGTGGTTTTACTTCGTTGGACCATGACTAGACTAGGAGAATTATGTCACTGCAGATTGTGCTGTTGCCTGTCTTTTTCGTTAGCCATGATTTTAAAATCCTGTTTTGCATTTTGAACAGTTGCATGCTTTCCCATGCTAGTATGGCTTAAGAAAGTAATAAAGAATAGGTAGTTCCTGGGCAGAAGGTTTTTCATAATTAACATACAAAAATCATATTTTAGAGCAATTTTCTAATTAAAAACCTAAAAGATTTAATGAGAAACTAAATATTTGTTTTTTAATCCTGTAGCTTTGGACAAATCTCTCTACATAATTATATTCAGTATAGTTATTTGTCTGTGGCTGCAGGAACATACACAATCATCATGAATTATATCCATAATTTGTAAAGAGAGCAAAGTCATTATGGAAAATGTGTTGTCAGCAAATAGACAGTTACATTAAGAAGATACATAGAAATGAACTGATGAGATAAAAATGGAAAAAACTGAATATCATTAAGATATTCAACACGATTTATTAGCAATGCTATGAATAAGTAATTATAAAAAGAAAGATATCTTAGTAACTTATTTGTTGTCCATAATTCATAAATTCTTGAACAGAGTAGTAGGCCTTGCTACACAGGCATTTTATAAGTCCAGACATACATTTCTCTATATTCCCACATTATAGTAATTTTAAATTTTTTGAGAATGTCTTAACTATTCTAACACATTCATAGCAAATTCCTGTAAATTCCTTTTTGATGGCAGATTAAGTTAGTACTAATACATGATGATAGGTTCTGGTGATCTCACAGGATATTCTCTGCATGGTTGCCATTCTTCTAAGTGTTTAAGTGTACCCTGTTGGCCATCTCTCAAGATATTGTAATATAAATATCTTTAATGTATGGTATTTCAACCAAAATTGTTAAAGCCATTTTTGAGAAAACATATAATTTCAAAAAACTTCCATGTAAAGAAAGGTCACTTTGGAGTTTATTCATTCTTTGAGAAAACAAATAATTTAAAAAAACTTCCATATAAAGAAAGGGTAGTTTGGAGTCCATTCATTCATTCATTTATTTTTTCATGTGTTTGTGTGTGTGTGCATATTTATTTATGGACGCTCTTTAACTGTTATGGTTTTCAGCATCCCACTCTCTGTTGGGCGTGAAAGACCACTTAATTTTGCTTAGAGACCTCTTTATCAGGCTTGAAGTTCTTTCACTTGCCATAAATATATGATAACATGGGACCACCAGTTTTACTTCTCTTCCAAAGGAAGCCATGCTAAGGAGTTTTACACCCAAAAAAATTCCATCACCCTTCACTGGATTTGAACCTTGGGAGCCAAAGGCTAGCATGTTACCCTAGACCACGGAGGACAACAAGAGTAGTTTGGGGTTAGAGATTTTCATAAAAATCCTTGTGTCACATCTTTGTAAGATACTGAACTTAAATACCAAGTTCCATATTTATCCGAGTATTTGTTCTTGAGTTATGCTGTTGGCAGCGCTGTAGCCAAGTGGTTGGACCATTCGCCTATCACCAAGGTGGCCCGGGTTCAATCCCATGGACCCACATGTGGTATTCATGGTGTACAAAGTGGTATCTAAATAGGTTTTCTCTGGTTTCTCTGGTTTCCCCCACCACTCATTCGACCAACTGCTTCATCATCAATTTTCCCTTCATCCATTTCACTTGCATTTCATACCATCCTCTTCCTCACTCTCATACCTGGTGCTTGGCCAGCCAGCCGCTTGCAGGTCTTTATTCTGTCAGATCCATAGGTTCCTCTGCTCCTCGACAGGGATCTGTCTCTAGGCAGAGGCTTGTAAGTCCTAGAAGGTGTCATTCCTTCATACAGAGAAGATAATCATACAGAGAGCGTAATCAGTAAAGAAGAAGAGTTATGCTGTTCATAGACGCACGCACACATACATACACGCATGCACATATACACACACATGCTTGCATGCACACACACTTTTCTGAAATGCTTTTTTTTTAATTCAGGGGAACCTCAAGCACTAAATTATGGTAAAATATCAGCATTAATTTTTGGGTAGAATGCAATACCTTTTCTACCTACTATGTACATTGTAAAATAAAAAGCATTTCCTGAAATACTTTTATGCATTTATTGACTTTTGCTAAATGCTCCTCAAATTATGTTATCTTGGACTGTAATGATAACAGGAAATTAAAAAATCTAATGTGTTGCACTCACATGACTTTCTCTACTCTTGTACTAACCATTCTTACAAATTCTTATTCCTATATCTTCTTCATGTTAGTTGAGATAAACATTTGTACAAATTACCTTATTGCTTATTCCCTTGTAGGTGCAAGAGGAATATTAGAATACAGTAGGCTTGTTTTTAATTCGGGATCCTCAAAACTTGTATTTTCAATGAAATCTATATATCCAGCTTTTTTTATGGAATGTAATATCTTCTTTACCTATTAGGCAGTCGTATATCACTGGTTCAAACAAAATAAATGCTATGTAGAAAATGTCAAAGCTTTAAAAGATTTGACTATCGCACAAAGCCTACTGTATTCCCATATTCCCCTTGCACCTACAAGGAAATAAGCAATAAGATAATTTCTGCAAATATTTATCTCAATTAACACGAAGAAGATAGAGGAATAAGAGTTTGTAAGAATGGTTAGTACAAGAGTAGAGAAAGAAAGAAGAAGAGTTATGCTGTTCATAGATGCACGCACGCGCACGCACACACACACACACCTTTTTCTAAAAATGCTTTTTTTGGATTCAGTCTCAAAACATATTTCTGGTGAAACTTCAACATCAAATTTTTGGGTGGAATACAATACCCTACTTACCAGTAGAGAAAGTAAAAATAGATAAGTAGTGGAATATTAGTTGAAGTCAAAAAGAACATTAAATCCTCCTTTCAAATTGTTAAAGAGATGGATATCACAGATAAATCTGGATTACTAAAGCTAAATTTTTGAGATTAAAAAACAGATCTACATTTATACAGTGTTTGCAAACCTCCCAGGAATGAAGCAGATCTTTCACTTATTGACCAATTAAATAAAATGATCATAATTGGGGATTTCAATGCCCATTCCAAAAGATGGGGTTATCAAAAAGTGGATTCTACAGGGAAGATAATGGAAGAATTTTTGAATACCATAACCTTTGAACTGATTTATAATAAAGAAGATCCCACAACCTCCATACATTACTCTGGGGCAAGCAGTAACCCAGACCTCTTGTTAGCTACAACAGATATTGCTTCAAAGATTAAAACACAAGTTATAGAAGATCCAAGTTCTGGTCACAGAGTTGTTTGCCAATATAAAACTAGACAATACAAATGTCAGTCAACATCACATGAATCTGTATTTGAACTTCAAAAAAGCAAAGTCGAATAAATATAAAATTGAACTGGAAAATAAATTTAAAGAACAAACTTACAGCTGCATGACCAACCAGATCATATGAACAAAAATTTCTGTAAGGCCATTCTAGAAACCGTAAAAAAACATATTCCTTGGGAAGAATAAAAACTTTCAAACCCTTTTGGAATCCCCAGTTAGAAGAACTGAAAAAGGAAAGAGATATAGCTAGAAATACAGCTGAACAAACAAAAGACATGAGACAGAATATTGGAAGACTCCAAAAGAAAATCGTTTATGTGAATATTTGTTAAAAGTGTAATTTGTTTTTTGATGTTGGTATGAGATGGTTAAATGACGAAAACGTGTTAATAATGTTCATTGTTACGAACAACTAAGTTTGTTAAAGACATCATAAATATTTCCATATTTAATTTTAATATATATGTATAAATATTAGAATTATATGTGTTCCATAATAAAAGCGAAGGGAGGATGGTTAGGGATCGCTTCCCTAACAAGAAGGAACTATTTGATGGACGCATACGCGGATGTATACGAAAAAGGTAGTATCATGTGAGGTGACGTCAGACTCTTCCCACTAGCGTGTATATATTCAAGGTGTAAGGACGTGTTGATGTAACGTGTGAACATTGTAGAACGTTTACCAGACTTTCATCACGCATTAGTTCCACTAAGTGAAAAAGTGGAAAGGTTTTAAATCATTCAAAATGGTGCTAGGAGGATTTATTTTAATGTAAAATATAGAAAAAGTGTTAATAAAATAATACATTGTGGTGAAGAAACATTGTGTGATTTTTCATTCCATCCGTTACCACGACCCGAGATCACAAAGATTCCAAAGGCTCAAAGACCCAACGAAGCTTAGTTATAAAAACTGCACCAGACATATTGGGTACACAAATATGGCAAAAGAAATGTGTCTCACTAAAAAAAGAAATTAATACTGCTAAAAGAATCACTTTAATAATTTCTTAGAAGAAATGGATTATAAGACAGATGGTAATAAAGCCCATAAGTTCATAAAAAATGTCAAGGACAGGAAAAAAAATCTCATGTATTACACTCACATGACTAAATATACATTTCATTTGACATACAAATATTTTAAACATATGCCACTTTAATCAAAATCGATAGAGCCATTATCAAGAAAATCAACATTTTCGAAAAATTTTCCATGTAAAGGGTAGTTTAGGGTGGGGCTATTTTCTTCAAAATCTTTGTGTTGCATCCTTGAAAGACATTAAACTTAAATACCAACTTTGGTTTTCAAACGACTTTTCATTTTTGTGTTATGCTGTCCACAGCCTGGCAGACACACACATACACATGGACCTTTTTCTAAAAATGCTTTTTTTGGATTCAGGGGGTCTCAAAACATATATTTCCGGTGAAATCTCAACATCGAATTTTTGGGTGGAATACAATACTTCCTTCTGCTTACCAGTAGAGAAAGTAAAAAAAGTAGCATACCTATCACACACAACAATAAAATATTAACAAATGCAGTCATAGCAGTGGCAGTGGCAGTAACGGTAGCAGTGATGAATGTTATTGTGACATAGGTTACTTTCATTCTCTTATTTATGGTCAGTTTCTGAAGCTAAAGGTCTCATTTTCAGTTTATCTTCAGAATTGGACTCATCCAATTCATACAAATTGTCATACACATGTAAGGCATCATCATCACAAGGTAGATGATGCACTTCTTACAAATCCCGTGGATTTTGCAGATCATATTCCTGTTTGTGAGAAGTAGTAACATATTATTTGCAATTTCAAAGCAATATTGGACAACTAACAAGGAAAAGCAAATGCCAGTAATATGTAATGAGAGTAGGTGTAATGAGAGTTTGATTGACCTCTGCAACACAAACTGCTGATTAGTCATTCTTGTAGTTAAAGAAATAAACAGACAAGGTCGTCGTTCCACCAAACAGTCAAATAATGGTGTAACATTAGATGTCCTAGTCAGGTAGTTTGGATAATAATTTAATAAAACAGTTTCAGCTCCATTAGAAAATTTTATTTTACATTTTCTCATTTATACATTATTTTAGCTGTCTCCCCTTGAAAACATAACAGCTTATAGGTACCAGATAAGCCAAAATATTAAAAGCTCCTGTCTGAAACAAAAAGAGTTTGTTCACTCAGTTTAACTCTGTGAGAAAGGCTCATTTGGAAAACTATAGGCCTACCATAGTGTATAAACATTAAATAACCACTAAGTTATAGAAATAAAGGTGTATATTTTATAGGTGTAAAACTGAAAATGATGAACCTAAAATTACAAGTGCTACAACAGCTAGAAGTAAAATGTAAGCTGAAGTAGACAAAGTGACCATGCATGTAACTAGAGTTAAAAGTATTTTCTTTCAACATCAAACAAATTACTTGGATAAAGCAAATTCAAAAGATTACCTACCATGGAGCTATATACCTATTATTATTTATTTATGCCAACAAACTTACTGTTGGTGTTTAAGTTCCAGTTCTACCTCTATATACCTATGCTTAAAAGCTGGATGAGAAATGAGGAGCAAAAGCATTAATATTCAGAAAGTTCTGCTTTTACAGGATTTACAGAATATTTTAACATTACAATACCCACATAATGTAGGTTGGCCAAATTCAGAAAATTATCATTTGGTGTACATTTCCCACACTCAGAAATGCTACAAAAGCTGGGATGGCTAATCATTATGGTGGAGTTATGAGGAGCAGGGTCCTAAGATTCAATATTGATTTATTCATTAAGATACATGCATGACAACTTATCGACTATAGTGCTTTTCAAATGGGAAGAGTTCTGATCTGCAGCCAATGAGATACGTTTACATGCACAGCGTTGCAAGCTCATTACCCCCACTCTTCATATTTCTTGGCATGCATCAAGTCGCACTTAAGGGAAAACCAATATGACAACACAACAGGACTCCAATTGGTTACCAGCCTGGAGACGCTCAAGGACAAACTCCTTCCCATTTGAAAAACACTTTAGGTTAGTATTAAACATGTGCAGTAAAATGTAAATAATAATACATCTATTTAGGTTTCAAAATTGATACTAATGTGCATATTATTAGAAAAAAAGGATATGACTTTCTCTACTCTTGTACTAACCATTCTTACAATCTCTTATTCCTGTAATCTCTTTGTGTTAAATGAGATAAACATTTGTAGAAATTATCTTATTGCTTGTTTCCTTGTAGGTGCAAGGGGAATATTAGAATACAGTAGCCTCTGAGTGATAGTAAAATCTTTTAAAGGTTTGAGGCCCCGTTCTCTTTGCATACTTCACATATAAAAAAACGAATGATGATCCATTTCACCAAAGCTTTTAATTTTTCAAAACTGACACAAATAACAATGAATATGTCCGAAATAGTTCACTCTACAAAAAAAAAATATTTAGGCATAAACTGTGTGTTTTAGCGATATCTACATTTTTTATATAGTAAGATTTTGTCTGTCTCTTACAGTTTACGAGTTATTCAAAAGTCATCCAGAATAAATAGGACTGCATAGGCTATGGCCAGAAAATTCAAACTATACATTTCATTTGTCATACAAAGATCTTAAACATATGGCATTTTAATCAAAATCATTAGAGCCATTTTCAAGAAAATCAAAATTTGTGAAAAAGTTTCCATGTAAAGGGTAGTTTAGAGTGGGGCTACTTTCTTCAAAATCTTCATGTCGCATCCTTGAAAGACATTAAATTAAATGCCAACTTTGGGTTTAGCCGACTTTTCGTTTTTGAGTTATGTTATCCACAGACTGACAGACACACACACTCTCTCTCTCTCTCTCTCTCTCTCTCTCTCTCTCTCTCTCTCTCGCGTGCGCACGGACCTTTTTCTAAAAATGCTTTTTTTTTTATTCAGGAGGTCTCAAACATATATTTCCGGTGAAATCTCGACATCAATTTTTGGGTGGAATACAATACTTCCTTCTACTTATCAATAGAGAAAGTAAAAATTAATTTACGATAAATTACTCATACCTACTTAGATATGCCTTTGCATTGAATGGACCAAATAAACAATGCAGAAATATAATATTAAATTAATTTTAAAGTATTTGGAGCCCCCGGCCATAGACAATTATTCCTAGGTATAAAATATGTTGTTCTTGTTGAAGCAGGAACATAGTAGAAAAACGGACGAGTTTACAAAGAACAAAGTTTATTCGAAAAAAGATTTTAAAAACTTGCTTTTTATTCAATCCTTTTCAGCGCAAGAAATGTTCACGAGTAGTTGTCAATGTTTCATGAGCTTTCAATGTGCAATTAATAATATTTATAATATTTACGAATGACTCATTATAATATATTTTGTAAATTTTTTGCATAAATATTAATTGTTATAATTAACCACACAACATTTGACTATTCAAACACTGGCAGTAGTTTAGGAAGTGGACAACTCAAATTTCGCGGGCCAAGTTACGCAACTTTTCGTGTAAGTTGGCTACCTTGATTGTCGTGCAGTGATCTGTCATCTAAGAATTACCGTGCCATCTATTGGATGACGTAAGTAGGAAAAGCGCTATGAGAATTTACTGCTATAGATGATGAGTCATGTTGTCTTTGCATTGCGATATTGATTAAAATGTGGTGAAATATTATGGAGTGTTATATATACTTATGAATATATACATATGTAAAGTCATTTTATCATATGTTTTCGCCTTAAAAGTGATAGGTAGAAAAAGTTTAAAACCAATTTGGTGAATAATCTTTTCATAATTACTTGGACTTCCGGTATGTAATTTGCCAAGCACGCTTCAGTTGTCTTCTTTGTAGTCGGTGAAAAGTAGCTGCATCACATTCCTTAAACAGAATTCGTATAATCAGTGGAACAACTTTAGTGTTCTAAAACAAAATTGGCTGATAAAACGGCCATTGTGTCCGATGTCTAGTGCTGAAGGGGTGGACAAGCCCGTTGATCCTCCTGCCAAGAAGCGGAAAGTTGCTACGGGAGACTCCACTGCAGCGAAATCCGTTTCACGGGCTTCTTCAGACATGGCGCAGAATGGGTCAGCTCATTCCAATGAAGATATTGACGAGGGATTGTATTCAAGGCAGCTTTATGTACTGGGCCACGAGGCCATGCGGCGTATGGCCACTTCTGATGTCCTTATTTCTGGTTTGGGTGGACTTGGGGTAGAAGTGGCTAAAAACGTTATTTTAGGAGGAGTAAAATCTGTGACACTGCACGACGAAACTGAATGCAAGGTCGCTGATTTGACATCCCAGTTTTATCTGACAGAAGCGGATATAGGAAAGAATAGAGCTGAAGCATGCCTGCAGCAGTTATCCGAGCTTAACAACTATGTCCCCACTAAGGCATACACAGGTCAGCTTACGGAAGAGTTTTTAAAGGAATTCAGAGTAGTAGTTTTGACAAGTAGCAGTCTAGAAGAGCAGATGCGCGTTTCAGAAGTGACACATGCAAATGATATTGCCCTTATCATTGCTGATACAAGAGGACTTTTTGCCCAGGTGTTTTGTGATTTTGGAGAGAATTTCACTGTTGTGGACCTTACTGGTGAGAATGCAGTCTCTGCAATGGTAGCAAGCGTTTCGAAGGAAGCAGAAGGTGTTGTAACATGCCTAGATGACACCCGCCATGGCCTGGAGGATGGAGATTATGTCACATTCAGCGAAGTTCAAGGTATGACTGAGTTAAATGGGTGCGAGCCTAAGAAAATTAAAGTATTAGGTCCATATACCTTCAGTATTGGTGATACAAGAGAATTTTCTGAGTATGAACGTGGTGGAATTGTCACCCAAGTAAAGGTGCCAAAAAATATTCATTTTAAATCACTTAAAGATTCAATTAAAGAACCTGAATATGTAATGACAGATTTTTCTAAATTTGAACGACCTGCTCAAATTCATTTGGCATTTATTACATTGCATAGCTTTGTGAAAAAGAGTGGTCGCTTGCCAATACCATGGAATCAAGAGGATGCTGATAATTTTGCTGCTTTGGCAAAAACAGTGCAGATAAATGGTGGAAATGATACAGAGATAGATAAAAAGCTTTTGGAAATCTTTGCCAAAATTTCAGCAGGTGATGTTCCGCCATTAAATGCATTTATTGGAGGTGTTGTTGCCCAGGAAGTAATGAAAGCGTGTAGTGGAAAGTTTGGCCCTATACATCAATGGCTTTATTTTGATGCCTTGGAATGCCTACCACCTGATCTTTCAAGTATGTCAGAAGCAGAATGTAAGGCATCTGGAAGTCGCTATGATGGCCAAGTGGCTGTGTTTGGAAATAAATTCCAGCAGCGTTTAGGAAACCTGAAGTACTTTGTTGTTGGTGCTGGTGCAATTGGATGTGAATTGCTTAAGAATTTTGCAATGATGGGTGTGGGTGCAATGGAAGGAGGGAAGGTCACTATAACAGATATGGATTTGATCGAGAAGTCCAATCTTAATCGACAGTTTCTCTTTCGACCGTCTGATGTGCAGCGACCTAAGTCAGCATGTGCAGCTAGAGCTGTACGTCGAATGAATCCTAATGTTAATGTTGTAGCCCATGAAAATAGAGTTGGTCCAGAAACAGAGCCTATGTATGACGATGCTTTCTTTGAATCTCTTGATGGTGTGGCTAATGCACTAGACAATGTTGATGCTCGTATTTACATGGATCGCCGCTGTGTGTATTACCGCTTGCCACTTCTGGAGTCTGGTACTCTTGGTACCAAAGGAAATACGCAAGTAGTGGTTCCATTCCTCACAGAATCGTACAGTTCATCTCAGGATCCTCCAGAGAAGAGCATTCCAATTTGTACACTGAAGAACTTTCCTAATGCTATTGAACACACCTTGCAGTGGGCTCGTGATAACTTTGAAGGACTGTTCCGGCACGCGGCAGAAAATGCAGCAAGATATTTGGCTGAACCACAGTTTGTGGAGAACACCCTCAAACTGCCTGGGGTACAACCGTTGGAGGTACTTGAATCTGTCAAACAAGCTCTAGTAGATCACCGACCCCATGCATTTGAAGATTGTGTTAAATGGGCACGCTGTCACTGGCAAGAGCAGTACAGTGACCAGATACGTCAACTGCTTTTCAACTTCCCACCAGATCAGCTGACTTCAAGTGGACAACCATTCTGGTCAGGACCCAAACGATGCCCAACGCCATTGGAATTTTCTTCCAGTGATCCCCTTCACTTGGACTATGTTGTTGCTGCTGCGAATCTTAAGGCACAGGTTTATGGATTACCAGAAAACCGAGACAGAGCAGCAATTGCAGAGATGGCGGATAAAGTAGTGGTTCCAGAATTCAAACCAAAATCAGGAGTGAAGATCGCTGTTACAGATTCCCAAATGCAAGTTTCAAATGGTACAGGAAGCGTCGACAGTGACAGAATAAATCAACTGAAAAATGAACTACCTTCCAGAGAACAACTGAAGGACCTAACGATTAAGCCACTGGAATTTGAAAAGGACGATGACACTAATTTCCACATGGACTTCATTGTTGCTGCATCAAATCTGAGGGCAGCTAACTACAAGATTCCACCAGCAGATCGTCACAAGAGCAAACTGATTGCAGGAAAAATAATCCCTGCAATTGCCACTACAACATCTGTTGTTGGTGGCTTGGTTTGTCTGGAGCTATACAAACTTGCTCAAGGCTTTAAAACATTAGAGCCATATAAAAATGGCTTTGTTAATCTTGCTTTGCCATTCTTTGGCTTTTCGGAACCAATTGCTGCACCGAAGTTGAAGTACTACGATGTGGAATGGACGCTGTGGGACAGATTTGAGGTTACTGGAGAGTTGACGCTGAGAGAGTTCCTCGATTACTTCAAGGATAAATTCAACTTGGAGATCACCATGTTATCACAAGGAGTTTGTATGTTATACTCTTTCTTCATGCCCAAGGCAAAATGTGTTGAGAGAATGAACTTACCCATGTCGGAAGTGGTGAAGAAAGTTTCCAAAAAGAAGCTTGAGCCCCATGTGAAGGCACTTGTTTTCGAATTGTGCTGTAATGATAGTGATGGCAATGATGTAGAAGTTCCATATGTGCGTTACACTCTGCCCCAAAACTGAGCTGTGTGTTCCACCAAAGTATTTTGAACATTTTTATCGCTGTTCTCTAAATATAATTGTGTCCAGTATGAGTTGTGCTTCATGTTTTCTCTCATATCTTTGGAATTAGACATTTCTGTAGATATTATTAGGCTTTTGTATTGGAGGTCATTTACAGCAAAATCCCAGTGATAAGCAAATTGTGTTTAATTAAGTGTACTTTACAGTGTTGAGCATTCTGCATCTTAATATTCAGTTCTGAAATTGCATTGCTCATGTTTTTACATCTGAAGTGTAGAATTATAAAGGAAAAAAGATTTTCTCAAATGTAAAGCATTGTCAAAATACTTCCACATCTGAGCATGTAATGGTCATACAGTTGCCTTATCTTATTGTGACCAAATGAAGCATTCAGGCACTTGTAGTTTTGTTCTTGGCATATCACTTAATTTTAATTTCAGAAAGCTATATATTTGAAAGGTAACATGAGTGTGTTTTAATGAGCATTTATTTCAGAGGAGTTAAATCTAACATTTACTGTAGTATAATGAAGTAATTAAATCTGTTTGAGACATGAATCTAAATTATTGTATAGCTTTGTACTTCACAATACATTGAGAGTGCAGTTCAATTAAAGTGTTTTAAAAACAAATATTAAAAAAAAAAGAAACAAAATAAACTTTATAGGTATAAAATGTGTATCATTTAGAGATGTTTGTAATACATTTATAGATTGAAATTTTGTTTTTGCAAATGAATCTGTGGCCTTGATTCATGTAATAATTTATTCCTAGAGATTCAGTTTGATAGTTGTTTGTGACTAGTTTGCCAGACTGCTATATTTCCCACAATAAAAAATTGTTAAATGAAGCATACTTAATTTATACCTACCTCAGAGGGTGCTTTGTTTTCCTGTATTTAATTGCAATGAATGGAAATACTTTAAAGAAACATGCTGCTCATTCTAAACAGATTGGTTTCATGGGTAGTTGCTCTGATGATGCACTTCTCAGAAATTGAAGTGGTTGTGGACCAGAATTATAATGTAGGGCAGTTTTTTAATATCAGAGTTTTCAGCTGTATACTGCATGTGGCGTTAATTACTAGTTATTGGTGGTCTGTCGTAATCTAATGTTCCTTTCAAGCACCAAACACTTAAAAACAAATCTGTGTTTCCATTCCTGAGATGCCTGTGAAATTAGTACAAAACAGTTTTGAATGAGTGGAGTGTTCTTAGAGACAACTTTCGAAAACTGAAAGCTGCACAATATTACTCCAGACAGTGTTATTCTATTCCTGATTCTACCTCAGATTGTGTTTTGGCCAAAGGAGGAACTATGCATGTTCTGCCTAACCAGTGTACAATATGTGTGTAACCATGATAATAGCGCCACCAATCCATGTGCATTGCTGAGTGTATCGAGTAATGCCTTGCCCCACAACTTGTTTCTTCTACATGCTGTTGTACTGGGAGAGCAAAAAACTTACGAACCAGACTATGCAGTGTTTTGACTGTCTGTGTCCTCTGCACTCTGCTGTCTGCCACTATCATAGAAAGGTGCAGATGAAACCATGCAACTTCTTTAAGACTACTTTTAAAGGCTTTACTTACAAACTTTATGAAAGTGGATGCTGAAACTGGCCACTGCCATACATTTTTGGTACCTCTTTAGGAAATTATCCATTTCATCGTAGTTCACGTTGAGAAATGCTGACAATTTCCTGCCAGATATTTTATTTTAATTCTTCTAGGGTGTATGGGTTTGTCTTATACACTTTGTTTTAAGTTACCCAAGAGATAGAAATTACAGTGATTTAAGTCATGGGACCGAGGTAGCCGCAGATTTGTACTAATAATTCTCTTGAAACACACTTTGTTCTCATCGAAAGATTGGCCATATGAACTGTTGCAGTCTTTTCGAAAACAGGCAAGATCATGCTCCCTGTGTGTTGTCTAAAAAAGGGCAAAATTGTATTCATATAAATGTATGTGCAGGCATAAAATGTTGATCCCATAACCCAGCACCTAATGTTCTTAAAGTACCCCTTCATGGTGAGAAAGTTGGTATATGGTGCACCATTAGTATAGAAAGATTTCTCCAACAAGCAATTACTATCTATGAGGTAACTTAAAATATAAAGTGTACAAGACAAACCCTCACATCCTGGAAGAATTTAAACAAAATACTCACCAGGAAATTGCTAGCATTTCTCAACATGGACTTTGGTGAGTGATGGATAGTTTCCTAAAAGGGTGCCAAAACTTTACAGACGACAACAGTGGCAAGTTCCAGCATCTCCTTTCATTAAGTTGGTAAGTAAACCCTTTAAAAGTAGTATAAAAGGTGTTGTATGACTTCATCGGTACCTTTTTATATTGGCAGACGGCAACAAGTGCCCAGGACACAGACAGACAAAACACCAAGCATAATTTTTTTGACTCTTCGGTGACTGAATTTCCATTGCAATGTATTATTGTGAGAATGCTCCCAACATTTGGCACATTAGCTTTCATAGTGTGCTGCAGCTGTCACTTTAGAGATTTCTTATGGAGTTTGGATTACACGTGCCATACTTATGTGATTAATTTGTTGTAAATTGTAACTTAGGCAAGCAAAGTCATATAATTTGCTTTCAAGAGGCAGTGTGATTACTCAAAAGATTTAACCTGCTATTTTAAGACAGTTTCTTAAATTAGTAAACATGTTGCAATACATTAAATGACTTTCTTTACAACCGCTTCTCATTTTTCAGCAAGTTCTTGAAACCACCACAAGAGGGCTACCACTCACATTAACAATAAGTCGGCAATCAAATATAAGTTGAATATGATAGTTTTGAAACATGGTTTGTTAGTGTAAGCAATGTGTAATTGACTTAAAAATCATCCTAAATTATTAAATTGCACCCCTCTTGAAAAGGTGATGATACAGGTGATTTAATCACTAAATGAGAGTTTGTCTTGTGTAATGCGAGTAATTCATAGATTTTTTTTTTTTTTTTAACATCCTCTAACGTAATGTCATCAGACGGTGAATGAATGAAACAGGTGAAATGATACTCAAATGAGCCCAAGAACCATGAAGCTTTAAGTTACCCGACATTCGTCTTCTTAGGATAAGGGAAAACCTCAGAAAAAACCTTACCTGGATAACTTACCCTAAGGAAGATTCAAACTCGCGACTTCTTGAATGTGAGGCAGACACACTGTCATGCTACTGAGGTGGGCCATAGATGCATAGTTTAACCTAGAGAATCTAATGTGTGCGCTCAAATGCCTTCCTCCACTCACTCATTATCAATATTAATGAATATATATATATTTCACAAACAAAAATTGTGACATCTGCCTGACATTGCAGGTGACCATAAAGATCCAGAATACAGAGATATATGACAAATTCAATTTTAAGAAGAAGAAAAAAAATTATTAAAATTAATATTCAAAATATCTAAAACATTAAAAGATTATAACAAGAAGATAACAGTTAACACATTGAATACAAGTGATTATTTAAAATATATAAAGAGTCTTTTAGGACATGTAAACATATATTTACAATTTCAGACCATTGCACACCCAGTGCTTTTGTGTAGAAGTGCTTTTGTTTCATATTTCTTTATGGGTACAGTTGAGTATAGGAGAATACAGTTGGCCAATGTTACATTTTTGAGTTACTCTATTCACAGACATACACACCTGTAAAGATTTTTAAATTCAAGGGGCCCCAAGCATGTATTTCAAGTGAAATCTCAGTGAAATACAATATTTTCTCTACTTCCTGTAAGTACGTAGTAGACCAATTACAAAGAGCAGAGGTGCAAGCTTAGCCCTCTGGTATTAAGCTTTAATGAAACTACGTAATCCAGGGTGTTAAATTTAAAGAGATGTTAGGTTGCGAGTGAAAAAGAACAAATTTATGTAGTATTTTGTTCCATAATACTCCTTGTGACAAAATATTTTGTAGTAGATATTCCTTTAGGGGTAATGCTGATCTCATATTTGTCTATTGATTGGTTTCCAGTTGTAAGGAGCATTTGTGCAAAGGCCAAGAAATTTTTATACCTTTGAAGAAAAATAAATTGGTGAATTATGCTGCACCCAACTTGAAAAATTGTTAATGCTTTATCACTTATTTGATTTTTAGAATACACACAATGAAGTAACGAGTTGCAGTATCACTCAATCTGATTCACTAATTCATACCTTAGAACATTGTTCCATCACCATGAAGTGAACAAAGGTTTGCAAATCATGTCCTAATAAGATAAAGTATATTGAGTGATATTGAAATTCATTTTAAATTGTTACTTTCTTTACTGTGTGGTTGCAGTAAGTAGAGAAATATTGTATTCCACCCAAAAATTTGATATTGAGATTTCACCAGTAATACATGCTTTGATACTCTTAATAAAAAAAAGCTCTTAGGAAAAGGTGTGTGTGGGGGAGGGGGGAGGATCAGTTCAGCATTTACAACGATGAAAGAAAGATTTTGGTTAAAGAAATCCCCATCTCAAACTACCCTTTACATGGAACATTTTTTGGAAATTATTAAAATGCCTGTGTGTAAGATATTTTCTTAATTTATGTAAATATATTTTTGTGGGGTTAAACATTTCCAAGATATTCCTTGTAATTTGTTTGAATTATCCAATTCTTTATTCCAGCAGTCATTGCGATTGCAGGAATGGTGATATCACTGAATGCAATCCAGCGTACACACAATGCACAGTTCAAAGGAGGGTTTTCTAAGCTGCAGTGGCAGTGTAGGAGCTTATCTAATGCACATTTGATTTCATATATAGCTGTATACAGACTTAGAGGGCTTTAGTATTAAGTTTTCATCTAATTATTCGCTTTATTAATTAACAAATTGACATACAACAGTGCATACATTTTTATCTGTCAATCATGATCTGCTTTTACATTTTATAATCTTCATGTCAGAAAAAAAATTGCTCACACAAACATAGCAGTAACATGCGCAGCAAATGAATGGAGAGACAAATGCTCCCATATCAGGTTCTCTAATTAACTCTAAACCAGCCTGATTGTGTAATTGTGATTTCAAAATTGTATTTGTAAAGTGGCAACTCCAATTCGTAATTTTGGTATTACTGTATGAATGTGCACATGAAAGAATTTACTAAAGGTCAAAATCATGATTCATTGCTTCGAATTCATGAAATGACTTTTATCTTCAATTGCCCTTGTAACTTTCCTATTTTAATGTGTGTTGTTTGAAGGGCGAATGTTGAAGCAGGGTGAAGTACTTGTTTGTCCCTGACTGTGGTATTACATCATATCAGCCGGTGCAGATTTGCTGACTCTTGCTTTATTCAAATGGCGAATCTTCATGTTTTTCCTGGTCATACAAACAAAATGAAGTTTCGAAGCCTTAACATAGATATGACCAGCTCTTAATGGATTTGATTTTCACTTAAGCCTGCTGTATCCTCTTATTCTCTTCAAGGAAATATATCATAAAACAAATGTTTATCTTGCTTAACATGAAATAGAAGAATAAGCTTTATAAGAACAGTTTGTCCAAGAGTGAGGAGAGAAAATTATGTGACTGCAACATCAGACTTTTTATGATTTAAAAAGATTGCTTTGTTTCTTATTGAGCATGGAATTTCTGCTGCTCAATATGTTCCAAAACTTTTGTGTAATGATTCATTAGGCTTGTCATAAAATGTAGTGGGTGGCTGATTTGAGCTCTTTGCATTTCCCCACCACTTTACAGAAAACAAGAACAACACACACACACACACACATATATATATATATATATGAATGAGAAACTGGCATAACTAGGATTGGCATTGATAGGGGAAGGAAATACTTTTGTCTCCTGGATGCAATGTGCTTCACTCACATAACTTTTACTACCCACTATAATTTATATATTTATGCAGCTAAAAGATTAGTCAACTCTGAATTAAAAAAAATTATTGCAAAATATTACTAGGAAAAATCAAAGAATAAAAGATGGGAACTACCAAACACAGTAATTCCTGAGTATCCTCAAAAAACAGCAGTTGCAAGTTTCAGGTTGATTACAGGCAGACCTGAATTTAGGACCTCTGACGCCCCTGGGCAAAAAAACATTTGCAACCCCCCCCCCAACTTGCAATACATATATTACTTGAATTTTCACAACATAGAGAATGGTTTCACTAGTTTGGACACTTAAGTATGAGTGGCAAACACCATAAGTGAGGTTATTAAAATTTAAGTAGGAACATCTTAATAGAAAGAACTTACACTAAAGAGGCATCAGCCCCTATTAGATGTCAAAACATACAATACTGTTTAAATAACAAGAGGCTTCCTCCTTGCCCGGTCATTTACAAACAAGTTTATGAGTTTGTTATAGTCCATTTTCACTGGTAAGTCAGATTCAATTGCAAGAACACCAAGATAACTAAGACGATCCTTCACTTGTGATGCTCTTAAATAATTATTTATGCGTCTTAGAGCAGAAAATGATTTCTCAGTTGAGCAGTTGGAAGCAGGAGTGCTCAAGTATATTTGTAGAGCTATGTTTAAGTTTGGGTAAACACTCTAGACAGTTACCTTACAGCTGTTTTGGAGAGTGCGTCACATTTTCATTCTTTTCTATGTAGCTTTTGAAGTGTAAGCATTCAAGTACAGATGCTGAATCTTCAAGATCCGAACTGTAGACTTTCTGAAGTCTGGATGATGCTTCCTGAATTTCAAGTGGACTAAGCATCTTCAGATTTGTCAAAAACATAAATGGTTCACTGAATTCCTTGTAGGAAGAAACCCTGTTGTTCAGTTCTTCAATCAATTTATCCAGAATCAAAAGGAACTTAATGTTTCATGTCTATGCTTTTTTTTTTTTTTTTTTTTTTTTGTGCAGCTTTCCAGTAATTTTGCCGCCCCCTAAAATGTGCTGCCCTGGGCGGTTGCCCGGTTTGCCCTTACGTAAATACGGCCCTGATTACAGGACACGATTAAATGACAAAATGTTTAAACAGAATTGGGATATATTCTTCACCACGCTATCCTCTATGTGATCTGCAAGAGGAAATGGATTGAGACCACCTTAAAATATGCCCGGCCACTTCTAGTGCCCAATCCATCAGTGAAAAATATTGGAGAGCAAGAGGATTAATGACTTCATTGTCAGAAATCCAGAATTAGCTAACAACGACATAATTTATTTTTACGAGAGCCTAGTTTTCTATCTACTGGGTGAAAAACGCATGAGGCATATCAGAATGTGAAACTGCCAAGTTGTTTAGTTAGCTTACCGCACATACATAGCAAGACGGTGTATGTACACTGTTCTGATGTAATCAGGAGCAACGAATCCTATATCAGCAAGTGTGAGGATCATTCATTTATGTTGCATTCCTGACTACTACACAAGTTACTAATATTTTGCTGTTCTAGGAAACAAGGTAACAAACAATCATAGTACTCAACAACCAAGATCAATACGCCTGGTTGCTTTGCCAGGTAGTACTTCATGTTAATCAAGAAAAATCTTTGCAGAAGTAGCTTAATTGCACATTTCATTACACTCGTACAAGAGGGGTAAAGAAAACTAAATAAGTAGTCAGATGAGATGCTATATGCTGGCCTTAAAATTTCATACTCTTTCCACGACATCTCGAGAAACAACAGAATAGCAACAGCACCGTAAAGAAATGTGAAAAAGAACTTAGAAAATATAAAACAATATCATCTTGAAATGGCTGATGTCAAAAAAAAATTAATTTAAATAATCTGTTTTAAAGAGATGTGTTTTTTGTGTAGCACATTTTTGTCTTCTCATAGGTTTATTGTTCATACAAAATTTCTTCTGAATGAAAAGGACATCCCAGACTATTCCCAGAAAACTCGAGATAGGTTTTATTTGTCATGTAAATAAAGTATATTTAATCAAATTGTGAAAAGCCATTTTTGAGAAAATAAATATAGAACACTTCCATGTAAAGGGTAGTTCAGGATGTGGGATTTTCTCGTTGCTGAACTTAAATACTAAATTAAGTATTTGTCAAACTCTTCCAAGGTTATTCTGATTGTGCACACAGACCTTTTTCTAAAAGCTTTTCTTTTGGATTCATAGTGCCTCAAAACATGTATTTCTGCTGAAACCTAATCAAATTAGGTAGAGTACAGTATTATAATGCTGCTCAAATGATTAAGCTGCAATTTATCTTTGTTAATAAACCTCTCAGATAATCCACTGATTATTCTCTGAAGCTGCTGACGTTTCACGTTACACCAAGGAACACGTCTCTAGCCAATGAATGCATAGAAATCACAAATGACAGATAACTCCACAGGGAGTAAAACAGCATTGCAACGTCTTCACCGTTTTCTCTTTTTCTTCTCATTCATTGGTACTCTAGGAAATAAAAGTCCATGTATGTTTACTTGGAGAAAACGTGACAACGTTGCTTTCTGAGACACTGAATACCTGCAATTTTATTGCACCCTTTGAAGCCATAATGTTAACCATTTGGGTAGCATAATAATCCTTCCTTTTACTATGGCTACATGGCAAAGAAATTTTTTGAAAATTATATGCAGTTCAGCGACAGCTGTTCAGGTGAGGTAGGCAAAGGGGTAGTTTGCCAAGTAAGTATCTACCGTATTCAATCACACAATATTTGCACCGTGGTTTATAGGCAAGCAATCAGAACTTACGCAATTTCGCTTTGTTGCATTAATTTTCCAGTCATTCACTACTGAGAAATGCTGAAAAATAACATGCCACCACTGCAACCTATAGGTTCACAGGAGAGTGTACAGAGTATGCAGCATATTGTAATATATTCCTCATTGTTGATGCCATCATTTTCCCTACTGCCGAGATGGCAACTAACCCATCAATGAATTTGATTGGTTCAAGTATCTATAGTGTGAGAATTAAAGCATTATGCAAATAGAGTGGCAAGTAATGTGAACTATTTGGTTAGCAACCAAGTCAATAACAAACTTATTCTACAGTTGTGTTCAACTGTTTGTTTCTATAATTATTTGAACTAGTGATTATGTATACTGAATGTTCATGCATATCCATTACAATGACCTTTATGTAATTTTACCTATATCAACTTTTTTTCCAGGCAAAATTATTGGCTTGATTCAGTAGTCTGATAATATTGACTATATTACTGATAATATTTAAAAAGCACACACAAATCAGCAGTATTATATTCATAATGTTCTTGGGCTTCGAGCCAGGTGTAGTGATGAGCTATCGATGTTTTGAGAGTGTGCATTTCTCCCATCATCAGGATGATAAATGACTAACAAGAGTGAAAGGACCAGTATATGTACTGTCCGCTAGTACGGACTGAGCAGAAAACACCAAGTCTAATCTGGAGGTGGTTCAACACTCCGTTGGCATCTGTGTTTTCTGAGCCGGTCGATCTTCAACTTTAAGACTGGTTTTCAGGAGGGACTAAACTGCAATCCGGCATCCCGGTTCAGTATGCTCTTCTCAGAGTAGATGGACAGAGCCTCCTTAACCCTCTGCACCTGATGCACACTTTCCACCAAAACGGCTACTCCATAAATGATATTGGGTCAATCCACGTCAAATCGTACACCCATAAAACACGACTTTTTTGTAGAAGGTTCAAATTTTTTAATGAATAATAGGCATCAAATAAGGCGACCCGTATTTTTTTATTTCCGTATTTTTAAATTAGTTGCTTAGTTCTGGCTATTAGAAATTAAGCAATTTCTGTGCGCACCATAATATAAAATCACTTGTTACATATAGAATTGAGAGTTGGGGTTTGGCGCACTGGAAGGGTTAAATACAACACTTTTAACAACTTTTGACTAATCATTATTACACACAAATTTTGGACTGTTTTTTATGGTATATTTTGTAAAACCTAAAATAGAATTTAAATCGATGTGTTAAAAATCTAAAAAAAATTTACAAGTATTCCCTGACATTTTATCTATAAAATAAGATATTAAAAACTATAGAGCGTGCATAAGCACATTTGCTACAATTTTTTTTTCTGGAGGCCTGCAAGCGCTGATGGATGACATGAAGCAGAGATCCGTTTGTACAGCTGGATTCGCTATTCTTGGCCCCTGGAGGAAGTAAATGTAAAGCTTGAAAGTGAGTACCAAGCCAGGTGACAACAGACAGCATGCGAATTGGTGTCAGCTTCATATGCTACTCACATAACTTCTTCTTACTAAGGCAGTACTGTCTGCAGATAAATGTCTCCACAATGTTCCTTCTTTCTGATACTCCTGTGGTATCTGATATGCGCTTTTGAACTTTTTGAATTTTTTTGAAAAAATCTTCTGATGTAAGCAATTCTTTGCGTTTAGCTTCTTTCTTCATGTACGCCCATACATTTGAAACAATTTCTCTAGTCTGACTGTGTAATGTTTTGGTCCCTAATTTATAGCAAACAGGTGGCATAATTGATATACGCTATGATCAATGTCTCATAAATTCACTTTATTCACTCCTTATCGCAAAGATCTAACTATGTCTTCAACTGCACGCTGCACTAAAAAGCACCTGCGAATTAGCAAGGACTGTCTCAGATCAGGCAGACATCATTACCTTCCCCCTTGCTCCCCATGTTGTGCATGGTTTCATTTGCAGAATTATACAATATGGGCTGATGAAAGAGACAAAAGCTATGGATTTGCCTACAGGACTTCCAGTCAAAGGCCAAGAGCGATGGCTCCAGGTATGCTTTAAAATTACACTCCTTCATTCCTATGTCAAAAACTGAAACTTTAGTGAAACAATTTTCTTTCGAAGAAGGAGGTAGACGAGTAGAAATTTAAAGTTTTGTGTTGTATGGAAACATTAGTTTAAAATGCATATTTTAAAAACATTTTGAAGATGCTAATAGTGTACATATAATAATGTCAGCTAGCAGTGTTCTCCTTACTGTACTGTTGTAACGTTCATGGAACCTCAAGCAGTGAACAGTTGCCGTAATGGAAGGTGCCAATAGTGCGAGGTTACGGTAGCTGTCACCACTGCCACATGAGTCCGCTGCACTGATTTGTAAGTAAGTTGATTACAACTGAACTATTAGGGATTCCATTCTGATTTTTTCAGAGAATATTGAATAAACTTCAGTGTTAAATAAGGAAAATTGAAGCTATTAACAGTGAAGCAACAAGATTCTAAAGTAAGAACAAATTAGAAACTAAAAACTTCACTTATCTTAGTAATGTTGCACATTCTTTTTGCACAAACTGACTCGAGTTTCAAGTTGTCTCCAACTCATTCTCAAAGCTATACAAACAATTTGTTGTACTTTAGAAACTTCGGTGTATTTTTAGTTTTTTTTTTTTCCAGATTTTTAAATGGTCGAGTTTGTTTTATTATCTAACTGTAAAAATTTAATTGTGTAAAATATAATATTAATAATAATTAATAACATTTTATGATAAATACCTCACGAAATACTACAATTTATGTTTAATTTGAGCCAAAGATCAAGTAATTTGCTTGATTACAATCGAAGGGTAAGAAGCGCACAATTTTTGGTACATTTCAAAAATTATCTGCCAAAATAAATTCTTTTTATAAAATGAAGAAACACAGTCAAATATAGTTTGTTCCAAAACACAAAAAACAAATTTCAAGAAAATCTGAGATATTAAGGTCAAGGCCAAGAAAGGAAAACCACAATCGCAACAAACATCAGACAAGCCGACCGCCACTGCCAGCATCCTATATACTGGCAATCTATCCGGCAGAATCAGTGAAACTCTCGCCAAACACAATATCAGAACCATCCACAAACACCTAGTGAGACCGGTAAAGGACAAACTGGACCTTAATGTACCAGGGGTATACTGCATCCCCTGTGAATGTGGGACGCCGCACTTAGGACAAACCGGCAGGACCATTTCCACCTGGGTCAAGGAGTATGAATGGTCCATATGCTTCAATGCAGCATGAAAAGTCAGGGCTGGCTGAACACTGCTTTGAAAAAGACCACCTAGTTGGAGATTGACTGGCTCAGAAAACACAGATTCCAACGGAGCATTGAGCCACCTCCAGATTAGACTTGACTTGGTGTTTTCTGCTCAGTCCATACTAGCAGACAGTAAATATACTGGTCATTTCACTCTTGTTAGTCATTCATCATCCTGATGGGAGAAATGCACGCTCCTGAAACATTGATGGCTCTTCATCACTACACCTGGCTCGAAGCCCGAGAACATCTTCAATATGCTGGTTGCCAGGAAAGCTTCAGATCATATTTTATCAGCAGTATTGTAAATGCTTTTATAAATAATACAAGAGTCTTAATTCAATAAATTTAAAGTCACCTTTTCCTTTGTTTATTTTATTTATTTATTGGAATAGGTATTTGTATTGCAGTGTTAGCGTCACTTTGATCTTTCCTGTTTTCCCTCTTCTTCCTTTTCAACTATGAATAGCATAACGTAGCCATGTTTCACTATTTCAATACACTCAAACTCATTTTATTTCTTTTACCGTATACTAGTCACTGAAAGTTAACACAGCCAATCTTAAAGAAGTTATTCTTCACATAATGGTTATGTGGTGGTTTCTTTATGAAGAAAGCATACTAAGAGTGATTATGCAATGAAATTCTGCATATTTATTGCATATAATACTTATATATTCTAATTCTAAATATGAATGCTGATCATAATGGACTGTGTGTCGTAGCTGGCAAATGCACTCTTTTCACATACAGTTATAATATATAAAATTGTGCAAATTGGACAGCAGACCTCTTTTACTTTCTCTACTGGTAAGTAGGGGAAGTATTGTATTCCACCAAAAAATTCGATGTTGATGCGACACAAAGATTTTGAAGAAAATAGCCCCACCTTAAACTACCCTTTACATGGAATATTTTTCAAAAATTTTGATTTTCTTGAAAATGGCTCTAACGATTTTTATTAAAATGTCATATGTTTGAGATATTTTGATGACAAATGAAATGTATATTTTGAATTTCCTGACTATAGCTCCTGTAGTCGTATTTACTCTGGATGACTTTTGCATAGCTGGTAAACCGTTAGAGATAGACCAAATCATACTATACAAAAAATGTAGTATCTTGCTAAAATACACAATTTATGTCTCAATAAATTTTCTTGTATGGTGAACCATTTCGGAGATATTCCTTGTTATGTGTGCGAGTTTTGAAAAAGCTAAAAACTTTTGTGAAACAGAACATCGTTCATTTTTTTTATATGTTAAGTGTGCAAAGAGAACAGAATTTCAAAGCTTTAAAAGATTCAACTATCGCACAGAGCCTACTGTATTCTAATATTCCCCTTGCACCTGCAAGGAAATAAGCAGTAAGATAATTTGTAGAAATGTCTATCTTAACTAACACGAAGAAGATATAGGAATAAGAGTTTGTAAGAATGGTTAGTACAGGAGTAGAGTCATGTGAGTGTAACACATCAGATTTTTTAAACTGTGAAGCATCCATATAGCAGGTTCAATCGCCAAGGTAAGTTTGATAATACAATGTTTTGGTCACAGAGATCTAAATGGAAGAATTGTACTTGTAGATATTGCTTGCTTTTAGCTCTGTGGATATTGCAAGTGGAAGACTCTTAAAACTGAATTCTGAACTGATAGTACTTGCATTTTTATGCACTTTAGTTTTTCTCCTGCAGAAAGGTGACAAAAAATAAATTTTAAAAAAATATGTGACGCAACACACCTATTCCTGTTTGAAAAAGGTAAAAGTGTTGGAAAATTCAAACAAATAACAAAGGAACATCACAGAAATGGTTCACTTTAGAAAAATTGTATTTGAGGTAACTTGTGCATTTTAATGAGATCTACATTTTTTGTGGAGAGCAATAGCAGTAATAGTAACCATTTTTTAGAGAGCACCATTTTTTTTCCCCTTACCCATCTAACAGGACTCCAAAAACACCTAGTCTTCCAATGGATACCATATCACTGTGGACTGAGTGGTAATGAGAAAGCTGATTTTCTTGCAAAAAAGGGTACCAGCAGTGTACAAAAATCTGTAGTTAATCTACCATTTTATGCAGTTAAAAGATTAGTCAACTCTTAATTCAAAAAACTATTGCAATATATTACTACGAAAAATCAAAGAATAAAAGATGGGAACTACCAAACATTCAAACAGTAATTCCTGAGTATCCTCGAAAAACAGCAGTTGCAACCTTCAGGTTGATTACAGGACATGATTGTCTGGCAAAACATTTAAACAGAATTGGGATATATTCTTCACCACTCTGTCCTCTATGTGATCTGCAAGAAGAAATGGATCGAGACCACCTTCAAGTATGCCCAGCCACTTCTAGTGCCCCATCGATCAGTGAAAAATATTGGAGAGCAAGAGGATTAATGACTTCATTGTCAGAAATCCAACATTAGCTAACAATGTAGCTCAATTTGTCTCCTGTCAGGTTTTTTGCGTGCATTGCATAATGCTGGATGCCAAGCTTTACTTATGTGCTTAAGCAAAAAAACCTGACCAGAGACAAATTCAAGATCAGACACCATCAACAGCTTCAGCTACAGTAAATGCCAGCCCATCGACAACAATGGAAGCAGCCCCCACTTTAAACCATCCCACACAGCAGCCAAACCAATAAACAAAGACCGGACCAACCATCATACGCCCACACATTCTAAGTGTATGAAACCTGTAAAACCAAACGGCTCTGTAACAGTCATCACTGAGAGTATCAGAGTACTATGGTCACACCACTAAGGATGTTCAACGCAACTTCAAATGAAACATCTGGAAGATTTTCCACTAGGCCACGGCCCATACTCCGGATAATCATTTTGTATTTTATAACTCATTTTGTTTATCACAGGGGTACATTGTAGAGAAAGTAAAAGGATTTGATATGTAGCATTCACAGATTTTCTATACCCAAATCATTCGTTTTTATGTAGCTTCTAGAAGTTAGTTTTGCAAATGCTTATTTTGCTTCAAGTTTAGATAAGTTTTGCACAAATAGTTGCTTTACATATTGTGTAAAGGCACGAAGACACATCTGATGTTTAAAAACTGTTGACTATATACTGGCTCTAAAATTCCATGACATTAAGAGAAACAATTGATTAGCAAATAGCACTTTTGAATTGAATATACAGGTGGAAGGAAAGTCATTACATTAATTTAAACCAGTGATAGATCTTGCTATTTGGAACACATTTTGTATCTTATATTTTTGTCTCTGACCATTTCCTGCAGATATATTTTAGTTTTGTTGAAAACAAGCTGGCAACACTGCAGATTTTATGGGTGTCACTTTCACTAGGTCAGTACATAAACAACCACTACAGTGTGTTGTCTTGTAAATGTAATAAATAGCATGCTGTGTCCTTCCATGTTTATTGTGTGAGTGTAGACCAATCAGAATCGTTAACTTCCAAAACATTACACCTCCCTGCAAGCGACTGATCTGTTTACATCCAGAAACCTGTTCAATTCCCTGACCAATCTCAATGTAACATTGTCAAGTTACTTTATGTCTGAAAAAGCTGTTCTGAGTATCCTTTCAATTCGTTAAAGTGATTAATTATTTCAAAACCCTGTGTGATGTCCCATAATTACTACTGAAGCTATGTCAGAAATAAGTTAGTCTAGGCATCTTAAAAGTAACAAACTATTATCTTTGTACATTCTTGTGGAATTATGCATCCAATTTGGAACAAAAATCATAAATTTTGTTTAAATCGACTGATCAAAGAACAAAATGCTATTATTATTTTTTGTTTGTAATACTTCTATGAAGCACATATTAGAAGGAATGTAATAAGTTCCCTTCCACCGATATATTTTTTGTAGTCAGCTTTGGCAATCTGATGTAAAAAAGTAGTGCAAAGTTCCTTCCAAATGAAACTCTATAGCTATTCCCAGAAAATGCAATTTTTTGTCATGTAAATATGTTAATTATACAGTATGTTAATCAAAATCATTAAGAACCATTTTTGAGAAAATAGAAAATAACAAAACATTTTCCATTTAAAGGGTAGTTTGAGGAGGGAGTGTTTTCTTGAAAATATGTCACATCCTTGGAAGTTGCTGCAACCGCAAGTGGGATTCTTGGTGGACGAAGTGGTGCGAGGCCAGGTTTCCTCCAGGTTCTCCATTTTCCCCCACCATCTTATTCCACTAGTGCTCCATCTTCATTCCATGTATAATCAGTATCACCGCCTGCAGTGCCATAGTAGTAAAAGCGGGTGTTAAACACTACAAAAAAAAAATTGGAAGTTGCTGAAATTAAATATCAAGCTTGGTAATTATTATTTATTTATGCCAACAAACCTACTGTTGGTGTTGTTAAACACACAAGCCGTGTGTGGGCAAAGTTTGAGAGTTAGGTTTACCAGGAGAAATACGAACTGGTTTGAGAATTTAGTGCCATTCTGGCAGTTTGTCACAATAGCTCAGTGGTTAGAGCAGCCGCCCGGTGAGCGGAAGGTCTGTGGTTCAAATCCCAGTTGTGGCATTGAATTTTTAAGTTCCAGTTCTACCTCTCAAACCAAGCTTGGTATTTATCCAACATTTTAAATGAATTATGTTGTTCAGACACATACATAAACCATTAACAATAAGGTTTTTTTTTTTAAATTCAGCAGTTCAAAGAACCTGTGTTTCCAGTGAAATATTGAATATGAATTTTTGGGTGGAATACAATATTCCTCTACTTACTAAATCCTGCACATCTTTCATTGCTGACTGATGTTTCAACCAGTGGAGACAAGAGTGTTGCCACTTTTAGTGCTGCTATCTACAGAGTGACTGAATGCATAGCAGAAACACGAACAATGACTGCCATGGAGACTCGTAGAAATTAACAATTACTGCACACAGCACCGGATCATAAGAGGTTAAGGCAACAAATACAGAAAGAAAATGCGCATTCAGTTTGAAATGTTTAAACATGCTGATCATCGTATTTCATTTCATATTTCAGTCAGCATTTACTATAAATTGGCAATAATCAACTGCATAGTGCAGTATTACAAGAAAGTCCTTAAGTACACTTACTTGTTGTTCACTTGACTATAACAAAATACAATGTATGTGAAGCTAATTTAATTGCAGCATATTCAATAGAGGAACCATATCTGCAATTTGATATATTTGGAATACCCGTTCTGAAAACACCTTTGTGCATTTTTCCAGAAAGCTTTGGTTTGTCTTTTTGACATATATTATTTTTCAGTCCACATAGTTAAATAAAAATATTTAATCCTGTTGTACACACACACACACACACACACACACACCCACACAAGTATCACTGTATTCGTAAATGCCACTCTAATATGGGCACTTCACAAATTAGTATCAGTCTGGGTGGCTCAGTTGGTTAGACGCTGGCCTACTGATCCCAAGGTCACGGGTTCAAATCTGGCTCAGACCAATGGTTTTTAAGTCTGCTTAAAAACGACAGCTCCATATCAATAGATTTTCTGGCATGTAAAAGAACTCCTGCGGTACAAAATTCTGGCACGACGTCGACGCTGATGTGATCCTAGCAATTGACAGCATCGTTAAACAACAAAATAATTTTTAAATTCACAAATTAGTGCATGTGATACAAGTAAACTGATGTCAACAACTCACGGATTTACAGTGCAATTCAGTTGCATACTATTGGCATCAGGTAGAAATTCTTGGAAAAGAATTCAGTTCCATGCTCAATGGAAAAACGTATTCAGTGTTACATCTGGCAAGCCCAACTTTCTGCCTTTTGTTGCCAAGAAAATGGCTTGGAAACAGCTTGCTTCTAATTAGTACCATTGTTGATTACTACAGGACCAGAGTAATAGATTAATATCCACCTTCCTCCCTTCTTCAGTTTTCAGAGCAGGATAACACTGGGCCAGCCAACATCAATCACTAACTGCTATTGGTATGTTTTGAGAATGTAAAAACCCCAACGTGCTGCATTCACTACATTCTCTAACCTCATCTATTAACTTCTATATAGCTTCTACAAGCTATTCTTGAAGAGCTAATTCTATATTCCTGAAATAAATCAAGATAAACGTTTACATAAAGTATGTCAATACACATTTTTGTTAATAAGTACTTAGGGAATACCAATGGTCAGATGTCTATAAACTGATTGCCATATACTTGTCTTAAAATTCCATGAGAAAAAGAAAAGAAGATCAATAGTGACATAAGCTTGAAAAAATACAAAATAGTTGAAAATTTCAGACTAATAATAAGCAATTCAGAAATGATAAACACTGTAAAGAAGTTATTTTAAATAAAGTTTGGTTTTAAAGGGATCTACACTTTTTGTGTAGTGTGATACGATATTTATTTGTACCAAATACATACAATTTCAAATGCATAGAGAGGTCTTATTTAACCTTATCCTACCAAATGAGATGGCTCCACAGTAATGTGTGAGCTCACATTCAGGAGGTCGTGGGTTCAATTCCCATGGCTGACTTTCCTGACCCTTGGTTTTTTTGGGGGTTCCCCCACGTTGCTAGGCGAATGCTGAAAAGGATAGTCACACCCCCCCAAATTTTCTCCCATTTTGCTTCATTAATCATTTCATTCATCATTCATGCCATAGGTTCTTTCAGCGTTGCAAGTGTCAGTGAAGGCATTAGGTGTAGCTTAGCAGAGATGATATGCACACAGGAACTCTTTCCATCCCCCCTCCTTGGGATCCAGGTAGGACGATGTTAGACCCCACTGGGGTCCCTCTAAGATGACCCAGAGGACCTAAAGTCTTCAGGGTGTCATCAGACTTAGAAATCTTAAGGCCTCTGTCAGTAGCTGTACCATTAATCTGGATCTAGCTGGAATTTTGTCCCACAGAAGTTCTTTTACATGACAGTAAATATACTGACATGGAGCTGTCATTTTTAAACACACTTAAAAACTATTGGTCTGGGCCAGATTAGAACCTGTGACCTTGGGATCAGTAGGCCAGCATCTAACTGAGCCAGCCAGACCAACATGGTGTAAGTCAAAGTATGATTATGTGTATCCTGCATGATATCCGCTATTATCCCTATCATCTGCAATGAGTGCAAAGATCACCACCAGCAGATTTCCCTCTACAGGAAAGGATTTGGTTAGTGTACTTTGCACCAGGCCATTACAATTACAGGATTTCAGTCCTCTTTATTGATGAAGCAACATTTACCAGAAATGGCATCATCAATCTGCCTAGTCGTCATCTGAGGACTACAGAAAATCCTCAGGGAATGGTTGAAGCATCTCATCAGCACTGGTTCAGCATCAATGTTTGGACAGGGATTCTTCGCAACCTTGTACTTGGACCAATTATTATTCCACAATACCTCAACAGAGGAACATACCTGGACTTCCTGCAGAATACTCTGCATGGTTTGCTTGAGAATGTGCCTTTGGCAGTAAGACAGATTATGTGGTTTTTGCATGATGCAGCACCACCACACTTCCGAATTACAGTTTGCCAACACCTCAACATCTTCCCCAGATGTTGGCTAGGACACAGAGGCCCTGTTGCATGGTCTGCTAGATCATTAGGCTTAAACCTCATGGATTTTTACATCTGGGGCATCTAAAAAGCAATGTGTATGCTGAACCAGTTCCTAATGTGCAGACCCTTCAACAGAATGTTCACAACACCTGTGAGGCAATTCATGATACAACGTGTGAACATGTGCATTGCATCCCATGGAGGCCACTTGGAACTTCTGTTATGACTTGAATGTAATTCAAGGAATCAGTCCCTGCAGTTAGTTTTATTAAAGTTAATCCTTTATAAGGGAGTATGTACAGTGGTAAATTTCTGTACACATGCTCATTGGATCTTTTCTCCTCTATTTCCAGTCAGGAATCAGTCCCTGCAGTTAGTTTTATTAAAATTCCTCCTTTATAAGGGAGTATGTGCAATGGTAATGAGTGGAGAAAGGTCTGAAGTTTAATGCATCAGATTTCTGAGTTACGCTGTTCACAGATCTGTAGACATACTAGGGCAATATATCAGGTGGCCCACTTCATCCGGCATCGGGATAAGTATGCCAATGCCAGATTAGTGGACCACCTTACATAAATGCAAGTTTGGATGCAAGTTGGTTTCTCTGCATTTGAAAAGCAACAAGTATCTCTTTACATTTTAACACTTATAACCATTGAAATAAACAACCAAATGCATTGTTTGTTCGAATCAAAGCTGCCAGCAGCTTTTATATTTATCTAAGGTAGTAGCTGAAACTCTGATGGAAATTCCTATTATATGCTCTTTTGCAAGACACATTCTACTTGCCCTTCAACATACAAAAATGTAGCATATTGCATTCACACGATTTTCTCTACTCAGTTTTCTTTTGCTAAACACAATCACATTTCTTTCTCTATTCTCTTTGATGAATAATTCATACACTTATCTATATGATTGACATAGAAATGTGTGAGAGGTAGAACTGGAACTTAAAAATTCAATGCCACAACTGGGATTTGAACCACAGACCTTCCACTTACCAGGCAGACGCTCTAACCACTGAGCTATTGTGACAAACAACATGATGATGATGATGATGACGACGATGATGAGCTGGTGGTGGCAGTGGCCAAGGCAGTGGCGGCGGTGGCAATGATGGTGGTGGTGGTGAGGGTGGTGGGTGACGGGTGATGCTCATGGTGATGGTGATGATATATTTATATGTATCTCCATGTCTCATGTATCTCAGAACGGCTCTAACGATTACAGTGAAAATGTATATTTAGCTAATGTTTTAAGCCCTAGGGACTGTTAGTCCTACATAACAGGGAGAGTAATCTGAGTAAGTTTTACTTTTCAAGAGCTGGAATCAGGACTGAAAAATTCAAAGCCATAGCTGGGATTTGAACCACAGATCTTCCGCTTGTCAAGTGGCTGCTTTAACCACTAAGCTACCATGGCCAACTTGCCAGTATGACATGAAATTCCCCAGCCCATACACGGCTTGTGTGTTTAAAAACACCAGCAGTAAGTTTGTTGGCATAAATAAATAATAATTTGCTTTTCAAACTTATCTAGATAAGTATCTTCTCCGAAAAAAATCTGATGTGTTGCACTCACATGACTTTACTCTTGTGCTAACCATTCTTACAAACTCTTATTCCCATATCTTCTTTGTGTTAGTTAAGATAAACATTTGTACAAATTATCTTATTGGTTATTTCCTTGTAGGTACAAGGGGAATATTAGAATAAAGTAGGCTTTGTGTGATAGTCAAATGTTTTAAAGCTTTAAGATTCTGTTGTCTTTGCACACTTAATATAAAAAATCTAATGTGTTGCACTCACATGACTTTCTCTACTCTTGTACTAACCATTCTTACAAACTCTTATTCCTATATCTTCTTCGTGTTAGTTGAGATAAACATTTGTACAAATTATGTTAATGCTTATTTCCTTCTAGGTACAAGGGGAATATTAGAATACAGTAGACTTTGTGTGATAATCAAATGTTTTAAAGGTTTGAGATTATGTTCTCTTTACACACTTAACATATAAAAAAATGAACAAATATGATCCATTTCACAAAAGTTATGTTTTCCGAAACTCACACACATAACAAGGAATATCTCCGAAATAGTTCACCTTACAAGAAAATTTATTTGGACATAAATTGTGTATTTTAGCAAGATCTACACTTCTTGTATAGTATGATTTGGTCTATCTCTAACGGTTTGCCAGTTATGCCAAAGTCGTCGAGAGTAAATACGACTACAGGGGCTATAGCCAGAAAATTTAAGATATACATTTCATTTGTCATAAAAATATCTCAAACATATGACATTTTAATCAAAATCGTATGCTGTCCACAGACACACACACAGACCTTTTTATAAAAATGCTATTTTTGAATTCAGGGGTCTCAAAACATACATTTCCGGTGAAATCTCTATATCGAATTTTTGGGTGGAATACAATACTTCCCCTACTTACCAGTAGAGAAAGTAAAAATACAATTTTACAAAAAAAATAAAAAGGAATAAAACTGCCGAGTAAAGCTCGATTGACCAGGTACTGGTATTTTAATCCAAATCATTAGAAAAATATTTGAGAAAATCAAAAATTTTCATAAGCATTGCAGTTAAAAGATTGTGGTGAGGGAACTTTGTTGAACTCTGTGTTGCATCTTTAAAAGACATTGAACTTAAATATCTGAGGTATTTGAGTTATGCTGTTCATAGGTTCCCAAGCAATTTTTTTTCTAAAAATGCTTTTTTTTTCCCCCTTCTTTTTTCTTTCTTTTCAGGAAACCTCAAAACATATATTTCTGGTTAAATCACAAGATCAAAAGTTTGGATGGAATGCGATTCCCACTGCTTTGACATCAAAGTGTAATATTCAGATGAAAGATATTTTGCATTTTCAGAAGAGACAAGCCGAAAATCCAAAAATGAATTTCATGAGATGTCAGTCTCTGTTATTTTGACACTTATGCAATGGAAAGGGTCACTGCTGTAGGAGATTGTTAAAACAAAAAATTACCATCCAAGAAAATTTATAGTTGTCAGATTGTAGCAATTGGGACATTTTATGAGTAAACAAACTTGTAGTGCTGCTGTATAGATTTGTTTCCAATCATACATACACACTCAGTGCAATCTGTGTTATGGCCATAGGTTTCATTATTTCTACTATGTAACTTTAAATTTTATTGAAATCGCATGAGCAACAGTTTACTTTCATTTATTTACATACATATTTTTTTTTTCATGAAAGGGAAAACTAAATCCTAGTTTGTCACTGAAAACTAGAGGATGGAGAAACAAGGTTTCACTACAATGGCCTGTTTATTGTTGCTGCTCTGCCTTCGAAGACCACCTGTTCGATGATGTTGACCAGATGGTGGAACACTATATTTTCGTCATCATCTCCGCTGCTTCACGTGCGATCCCTCGGTCATCTTCTCAGCCGCAATGATTACCGGTTGGTTCATTCCATGTAAAAGGGGAATCTTTATAAAAAAATAAACTTTTCTGTAGAGATTATTATTTATTTATGCCAACAAACTTACTGTTGGTGTTTTTAAACACACAAGCCGTGTGTGGGCAAAGTTCCAGTTCTACCTCTCAAAATTTTCTGTAGAAATTTTTTCCTTTGTCATATGTTTAGGTAAAACATTTAAGTTTGTTGGCAAGATGGATTTTTTCCCCCCAGAATTTGTTTTTTACATGTGGCAACTATTGTTATGAAGACCATTTGTTGAGTTTGTACATGCAGAAGATTTTGATCAATTTCAAGGTAAGAAAAAATCATTAAATTTATAATAATCCTTTATGTTCTATATATCAATTCAAGGAGCAAAACTTCTTCCTTTTGGTATATTTTTAGAAGCAAGCCCTTTAAACATGATACTTAGAAAAACATTTATATAACCTAGCCTCAAATATGTAACATGAGTTACCCGATACCTATTTTTTAAAGATTTTCACAAATATATTAAAGTATAGAAATTTATATGTCATGCTGTCCTGTACATAAGTATACATGATAACTGGCCATGTCAAATAAATTTCCATCTGAAAGTCTTCTCCTGGTATAGGATGTTTAATTCATTTACGTGAGTTACTTTTATTTATGTAACATGAGTTACCATTATTGATGCAACATTAGTTATAATTTTGAGCAGTCAGTGTATTTCTAGATTACATATGTGATAAGTAACAGTGCATTTCAACCCATTTGATGTATATTTACCTCCAAATTCCACATATAATCCCATATAGAACAAGTTATTTCTGCATTATTACATTCACTACAACAGTATGTTGCAATTATTATAGAATGCCTTTAACTGCAGCTGAAAAGATGAGAAGGAGGCAAAAACTAAAAGATGAGGGCAAATATGAGGTATATAAAATGAAACACAAGGAAACCATGAAAAAATTCAGGCAAAAGAAGAAAGAAGAGGAAAAAAGTTTGAGCAAAAGAAAACAAAGAGGGATTGCTGCCAAAAGAAAATTGAATATAACAGAAAGAGTAGCCAAGTACAGAAATCAACTAAAGGAGGCATCTTCAGCTCTGCCTCTCCACCATGTAGTTCTGCCTCTCCACCATATAAAAGTAGATCTTCATTGGGGAAAGCCATATCCAAAGTGAAACGTGTACTCCCAGCATCACCCAGAAAACAAAACGCTGTTATTAGAAGATTGTATCATATTTTTGTTGAACCTTTAGCAGTAGAAAGAGCCCCTAGACCAAAAATAAGTGCCGAAACAATTAGTGCAGTCAACAACTTTTATGAAAGGGATGACATTAGTAGACAAGCTCCTGGACGCAAAGATGTAGTGACCATAAAAGATGAGAGAGGTAAGAGTAAGTTGCAAGGATGACACATGATGTTTTCTTTGAAAGCAGCCCATGCCATGTTTTATGATGAAAATGGCAAAGTGAGTGTAAAAAGTAAGTTTGCAGAGTTAAGACCCAAATATGTCATGCTTGCCAGTAAACTTGCTCACAACGTGTGTCTCTGCAAATATCACGAGAATTTCATCTGTGCTGTTAACTCTCTTCATAGCATAGTCCCTCAAGTGCCAGAGTGCACCAGGAACTTTCCTGAATTTTTTTCTATGTGTAGAGTCTACAGCTGATTGTTGGTTAGGAAAGTGTAAAAAATGTAAAGATTTAATGTCAGTTAAGTTTCAAGATTTATGTACTGATGAACAGGAGTACGCTGTGAAGTGGTTTCAATGGCAAGAGAGTGGTTCCAGAGTTTGAAAGTAGAGGAAGAAGGGACTGTGAGGGATCTTATAAATCATATTCTTACCATGGGACCTAAATTTTTGGATCACTGTTACTTCAAGAGAGAACAATCAAAGAGCTATCAGAGTGACAGGGCATCACTACCTTCTTCAATGCTAACTGCAATGATTCAAATAGACTTTTCTGAAAATTTTACATGTGTATCTCAAGACGAAATTCAAAGTGCACATTGGCAGCGGAGTCAGGTTAGTATTTTTACTGCTATGATTTGGCATTCAGATATGTCTCATCCCTATGTGTTGGTATCTGATAATCTTGACCACAAAAAACACTTGTCATTCCCTATGTTGATAGACTTCTTGAAGAACTGCTAAATAATATCACAGAAGATTTGGTTTAAGGGCGCTCAACTTCTAGGTCATCAGCGAAATATCACAGAAGATACAATCTGGTCAGATGGTCCTGCTTCCCAGTTTAAAAATAGATATATTGCTGAGACTCTAAAAGTTCTAAGTAAGAGTCATGGCAAAAGACTTACATGGAAGTTCTTTGCAACTTCTCATGGGAAGGGGCCAGTTGATGGAATTGGTGGGGCTGTCAAACGCCAAGTATGGTCTCATGTGAAAAGCAGGAAATGTATAATAAACAATGCAACTGATTTTGTAAATGCATTGTTAAATTCTTCTTCTAAAGTGACACCAATTCTTATGGGTGAAGAAGACTTTGGTCAAAGAAGCAAGAAACTACATATCTCTGCTTTAATCAAGAACTGCAAGCCTTTCTTGAACATCATGAAAATTCATCACTTGGAACTATAATAGTGAAGTGATAGGACACACAACTTCATCAGTCGCACAGGAAAGCAATACCAGAACAGAAACATCAGTAATATATTTACAAGTAGATGATTGGTTAGAGTAAATTATGACAATTCTTATTTTCCAGGCAATGTAACTAAAATTGAAAATGGGGAGTTTCTGGCTATAGCCCCTGTAGTCGGATCTACTCTGGACGAGTTTTGCATAATGCTAAACCGTTAGAGATAGACCAAATCACACTATACAAAAAAGATAGATCTTACTAAAGGACACAATTTATGTCTAAATAAATTTTCTTGTAAAGTGAACCATTTCGGAGATATTCCTTTGTTATGTGTGTGAGTTTCGGAAAACTTATATCTTTCGTGAAATGGAACATCGTTGTTCATTTTTTATAGGTTAAGTGTACAAAGACAACAGAATCTCAAACATTTGACTATCGCACAAAGCCTACTATATTCTAACATTCCCTTTGCACCTACAAGGAAATAAGCAATAAGATAATTTGTACAAATGTTTGTCTCAACTAACAAGAAAGAAGATATAGGAATAAGAGTTTGTAAGAATGGTTAGTACAAGAGTAGAGAAAGTCATGTGAGTGCAACACATCAGATTTTTTATATTTGTTTTATTAGAGCCTGAATGTTTTTATTTGTGTCAAAGTGCTTCTAAGACCTTCTGGTGTTATGTGTAGAACTTACAAAAAATGTCCACATAAAACAGAGCAGACTTTTGTGTTTCCTTAATCATATGCAAGACCCGTTTCTTGGAAATGTAACATGAGTTACCAAGAATAATTATAAGATTTGGTTTCATAAATAAAATAATTCAACAATTCTTGTGCTCCAGGTTTGTAGAGCTTTCTGTGCAAAGTATGCTTTGATTTATAAAAAATATTTAATCTGAACATTTCCTTCTCTAAATTTTACCATGGAATGACCCGGTTCCCTGGTGAACTGACAAATGCCGAGCTGCTATCCGTGCACGCAGGGCTGCACTTCGAGTTTTCTGGCGCCATTCCACTCTAGAGAATCTGGTCACCTTCAAGCAATAGCGCGCTAGAGCCCGTCATATCATACAGGCCAGTAAAATGACATCCTGGCTCCGGTTTGTGGAGTCTTTCATTGCCACACCCCTCCATCTGTTGTTTGGGACAAGCTCTGCCGTGCAGCTGGCAAAATCTCAGCTTCCACGGTACCTGGGCTGCGGATTAATAATGCGTTTGCTGGCGTTTCCAGTTCTTCGCGTTTTCACCCAAAGTTTTTAACTCTCATGACCCGGGCTGAGTCGCATGAAATTCTCTTTCCCTCTTCTAACTGCGAGTGTTGCAACGCCCTTTTCACCATGGCGGAGCTGGAGCGGGCCCTCGCTTCTTCCGTGGTAAACTCTTTCTCTTGGAGGTGTATAACCGCATCTGGCGTACCAGTACTTTTCCATCCGCTTGGCGCGAGGCCACCATCGTTCCGATTTTAAAACCTGGGAATGATCGTCATCTCCCTTGCAGTTATCGTCCGATCTCTCTCATCAGTGTCATTTGCGAGGTGATGGAGCGCATGATTAACGGGCGATTGACGTGGTGTACCCTCCAGGACTCCACTAGGGGGCAAGCTGGGCCTTGGTCAAGCCTGTCTCCAAACTCCCTACCTCACTCCTTCTGGTTACTCTCTGCAAACCAGCCTTATCTTTCACCACTGAATGCACGGTACCGCTGCAGGCTTTCATCACCTTCCTAATCCAGTGGATGGAGTGTTTTAGTGAGTAGGGTCATCTTCAATGGCGACTCCCACAGTACCATGGGGTCTCGAAACAAGATTTTTCCCCGCCACAAAAAAAAAAAAAAAAAAGGAAAAAAACGTGGTGGCTTGAATCTAATCATCTGCTATCCAACGTTCAGTGCGGTTTTTGACCTTGAGAAGGCGGTACAGTATTCTTCGTACCCTCCATAAATAGGGCGTTTGGGGTCGTCTGCCTCTTTCTATCCGAGAGTTTATGAGGAATGGAGTCTTTCGAGTGCGGATTAGTTCTGCTTTATCTCATGTTTTTACTCAAGAGAACAGAGTACCACAGGGCTCGGTACTCAGCATCATCTTATTTGCCGTGGCCATCAATCCCATTGTGGAGTGCGTTCCTGCTGGTGTTTCATCCCCTTTTTGTGGATGATTTCACCATTTACTGTTGTTCTCAGCATACTCATCGCTTAGAACGGCACCTCCAACTCTGTCTTGACCGCCTCTTCATTTGGAGTGTGGAAAACGACTTCAAGTTCTCCATCGAGAAAACCGTCTGTGTGAACTTCTGGCGCCGGGAGGCATTTTTTTCACCTCGGCCCAGATGTTCTCCCTTTCGCAGACGAGGCAAAATTTTTGGGATTGGTGTTTGACAGGAAGATTAGCTGGGCCTCTCATATTTAAAGACCAGGTGTGATCGTTCTCTTAGTGTTTTACGCGTTTTAAGTGGCACATCCTGGGGAGCTGATCGGATCGGACCGTTCCTTTAAGGTTGTATCACTCTTTGGTCCGATCAAAACTTGACAACGGTTGTATTGTGTGTTTGTCGGCTCATCTGTCAATTTTTGAAACGTCTTGGTCCTGCACATCACCATGGTCTCCGGCGATTGGCACTTTTCCGAGTCCAGTTATCAGCTTGTGTGTGGAAGCTGAAGAACCTCCGCTTTTTATCGGCGCGACGTTCTTCTTTGCAGCTACACCTGTGGCCTGTATATTCTGGTGCTTATTTACATCCTAGAATTTCATCAGCAATAGTGCCTCTTTTAACGTCAAAATACTGAGCATACATACATACATACATACCTACCTTAGTAGCTCAGCATCATCAGATAACCCAGTACTCACCAATTCATTGATTTGAATCGCCAATATTTTGTCATCATCAGCAGCAATATTTTGTCCATTTTAAAATTTTCTATTATTTGGTCAACAATACCTTGTGCCACTTCACAAATTACCACCCTGCATTTGTGTCAGAATTCAGAATTGTTTTGATTACTCAGCGAATTTTTTTAACATTTCATCTCTATAATCAATCTTCTTCTTCATGTGGTGTACAGTTCTTAAAGTATAGCTAATGCCTCCTTCATGACGATAGCCTATTCTCTTCTATCTTTTCGCCTTTTTTCTCCACCTTCTTACTCCAACTCTTAGCAAGTCCTCCTGCAGATAATCCAACCATCTTAACCTAGGTCTTCCTCCGTTTCTTCTCCCTCCCAGGATTCCATCAAAAATCTTTTTAATGGTTCTGCCTCCATCCATTCTAATCACATGTCCAGCCCATTCTATTCTCTTAGCCTTTAAAGTGTTACTATATTAGGTTTCTTATACATTTGGCTTATTTCCTTGTTAGTTCTTATTCGCTATCCATCCATATCTTTTGTTGTCCCATAGATTTTCCTCAATATCTTTCTTTCCGATCTTTCCAGCTGTGTTTTGCTTTTCTCTGTCATAGTCCATGCTTCACATCCATATATCTGCAACTTAGTTTGTTTTGACAGGTATCGTGTTTTCATTACTTTTGCTAAAGCAAAGAAACATCTGTTGCCTGCAGCCATTCTCTCTTTTACGTCTTTGATACAGTTGTTATCATACGTGACCAATGATTCTAGATATTTAAAATGATCTACTTCTTTATATTGTACATTATTGATTTTTATGTCTTTACCTTCTAAAACATTTTTTGCTTTTAATATATTCATGTATACAGTTTTATTCTCATTCACTTCCAGACCCAATTTCTTCCTGTCTTGTTCTATTTGCTGACTGGCCACCGTAAGTACTGATATGGACCGAGCTATCATTACTAAATCGTCTGCATATGCTAGATATTGCATGGATCTGTTCATGATACTTCCACCTGGATTACTCTGAATATTTCTGACAAGCTTCTCCAACACCAGAGTAAACAATAACGTTGACAGTGCATCCCCTTGTCTCAATCCATTTCTAGTTTCAAAGCTATCTGACATCTTTCCATTAATTTTCATCTGATTGTTAGTCTTCTGTAATGTTATTTTAATTAAATTAACCAATTTAGAGGGAACACCAAATTCCTCCATTACACTAAATAATTACTTCCGATTTATACTGTTGTATGCCAGTTTAAAATCTAAAGAGTAGATGTAGGACTACATTATATTCATGTGTTTTTTTTCCATTATTTGTCGTAATTGAAATAAGTGATCTGTTGTGGATCTTGCTTTCCTGAAACCACATTGGTGGTACCCCAAAACTTCTTCTGAGTAACTTTCTATGTATTTGGTGATTATGCTTGTAAACACTTTATATACTACATTCCTAAAAATGTTCCTCTATATTCTGACAAGTTAGTTTATCTCCTTTTATGTGTATTGGGCATATGATCGCGTTTGCCATTCTACTGGCATTTCTTCTTTTTCCCAAATTATTAGAATCAGTCTATATATCCTATCCCATAAGTTTGCGCCACTTATCAGCAGTTCACCCACAATTCTGTCTGTGCCTGGAGATCTGTTCTTTTTAAGTCTTTTATTTCATATACCATGCTTCTCGTAGGTCCTGGTATACTATTTTCTGGGCTATAAAATACAGTTTTATTTTCTATTTTTACATTTGTTCTGTTTAAAAGATTTTTAAAATAATGTACCCATCTATTCATGCCTAACGTTTCATCACCTATTATTTCTCCATTTTCTCCTCCACACATTGTCATTCTTGCTTTAAAACCCTCTTTGTATTTCCGTATTCCTTGATAAAATTTCCTACTCTCACATCTAATTGTGTGTGTCTGTATCTCTGCCAATTTCTCTTCCTCATATTCCTTCTTTGCTTTCCTCAATATCCTATTTGCTGCTCTCCTTATGTTCTTGTATTCTTTGTTCGCTGCCCTTGTCTTTCTGCACAGCATTTCCTCTGTTGCTGTATTCCTAATGTCTAAAATAATTTGGCATTCACTATTAAACCACTCCTTTTTCTCTTGTCTTTTTTGTCCTCTTATTACTCTTTCTGCCACCCTCTGCATTCCTTCTTTCAACTGATTCCACTCTTCTTCCATATCATTTTCTTTAGCCGGGTTATCCCCTAGAAGTTTATCTATTTCTTCCCGGAACTCTAATGCCACTTCTGGTTTTTTAAGTTTTATTATATCAAATTTATATTTTACCTCATTATTGTTATTAATATTATTCTCTGTTCTTCTCTTTAATATTCTTGGTCTAAATTTGATTCTAACTAGAAAGTCATCACTGTCTATATCTGCTCCTCTGCAAGTTTTAACATCTAATATGCCTCTTGCATGCCTTGAATCAATCAAAACATGATCTATTTGATTGTTTGTTATTCCATCTAGTGATTGCCATGTTATCTTATGGGGAAATTGTGTACTACTCACTACAAGGTTTTTGTGATAGTGTAATCGGCCAGCCAATTACCATTATCATTCTCCTCATGGTGTAAACCATGATTCCCTACATTGGGGCAGTTTTGGTTGTTCTTCCTTAGTTGTGCATTAAAATCTCCCATTATTATCTATTATATCGGTTTCGTTTCGAAGTACTCTTGTTAGTTCATCACAATACCGATCCTTAATCTGTACTTCTTTCTCTTCTGTCGGTGCATGTGTGCATATAATGAATGTATTGCAAACCTTTCCTTTCATACGTAAAGTACATATCCTTTCATTTATTGGGTCAAATTGCAAAATTGAAGATTTTAAACTTTTGTGTATTAGGAACCCCACTCCAAATATGTTTCTATCGCTTCCACTATTACATATTATATATTCTCCCAATAAAGAACTAGGGATTTATTTTTTTTTAACTAGCAACGCTAACTCATATCAAGGTAAGTAGAGTATGTCTCCTCTTTTATTTTGTATGATTGTGTATTATGTTTGAACTTTTATCTTAATTTTTTGCTTTGCTTCTGAAAATTGACTGATTTGTTTTTATAGTCGCTGTTCAACTTCACTATTTTCACCGATGTGTGGAACATGCGTTGTCGCAATTTTCGCTGGCGGTGGTTCAACACTCGCCACTGTGCTCGCCACTATCATTTGTTTAATTGTACATTGTCCTCATATAACGAATTTATCAAGCATACAACAAAAGTTGTAAAATATACCACAATAACAAAAAGTTCAATGGTGATAATATGAAAATCAGTCCCCATATATAACGAATAAGATGTGAGATTTTGAATAGGGAAAATGAACCTGAACATAAGTCGTGAAAATAATATAGGTAAGTACTGAATTGTAGATAGAGAGCAGTTGGTAACGTACATACGCAGACACTGTTATTGTTGTCGGCATTTGAACTTTGAAACAACACAAATGATTAGCGAGTGCAGCTGCAAGATTTAATTGTCCGGTAGACCGGTAGAATAAGCAAAATGGGTTCTTGGACAGAGGACTATGTATTCAGATGTCTCTGGCTGAAATATGTTTCGTATTTGTGATCATTTAGGAAACATGATTCTAACTGTATGCGTACAATGCACGTAACCCCTAAGAAGTCTTAGTCTGGTTTAGACCACTTGTCATAGGATAACACAATTCAGCTTTAAAATCTAATAACTTAGCATTCTCTTAACCAAGGATTATTACACGACATTCGTTCATTGAAAGTGGCGGAAACCCCGAAAAACTATGAACCTATATCCTTCAATTAAACTATTTATTCTCTCTGGATAGTCTTCATTTTTCCCCCATGTGACAGATTCTTTGCAAATGGGTTGGTCATACTGGCCGTTGTATTTGCTACACGATTTGCTATTTGTTATAAATGTTCGTCGACTTTAAAGTGAAACTGTTCTGTATGTGAAATTAGTAATGTACCAAAGGTGATTTACAGAATGATCCAAATTTTGATATAAAATGAAACAAGAGAATTATAATTTAGCAACGTTGTTATTTACAAGGAACTGATTTGTGGTGTTTTCTTGTATGAAGTGCGGTTACGAGATACTTTTATCCAAAGCCGGCAAGTAAGGCGTGTTTGTATTAGCAGTAAAGCACATACAGCACATTCCACATTTCAAGTTTATAGATGTCACATGTGTAAGTCGCCTGATTAGTAGACAGACTTACAGGATTGAAATAGCTTGTTTTGAAGCTTCTAAGAAGAACTAAAACAAATTTTAGGGTTAGCTTAGATTAACAGTTGCATTGTTTTGAAATGAAGTAATACTAAAGTGAAATAGAAATGCTACTGAACGGCGAAGACAAACCCAGTACTCTGTCGAATGGAAATGCGAGTGATTTAAAGAATGTGTTAGACACACAATTAGGAGCTGTCAGTGTTAATGCACCTGTGAATTCTAAGAACGACACAGCATTAGTGTATGCTGCCAGAAATGAAAACGCTAAAATTCTGGAGTGTCTTCTGGCGGAAGGGGCAGACATAAATGCAGCAAATATAGATGGCGAAACTCCCTTGATAGCTGCAATTAAGGCAAAAAAGGAAGAAAACGCAATTTTTCTGATTCGCCATGGAGCAGATATTAACTGTACAGATGAAAAAGGATGTTCTGCACTTATAGCAGCTTGTCAAAATGGTTTAGAAGACACTGTGCAGGAACTTATAGCCAAAGGTGTGAATGTCAACTACAGAGATCCCTCTGGATGGACAGCACTTATGTGGGGCATTTCTTCACTTAAAAGAAAAAGTTACTCCATTACAAATCAATTACTGGATGCAAAGTCAGATGTAGGACTTAGATATGATAGCATAGGGACTGTTTATGACTACGCTAAGAGTTTACACTGTGAAGAAGTTGCGGATCTTATTAGTAAATATGAGGATATGCCAGAAGAAGAGATTTCTGATTGGGAATATTTGAAAGACCAGCTACTAAATAAGTGGACACTTACAAGAGATATTGCTAACATATTGGACAAATGTAACAGTCTAAGAGCACTTCATTTTGTTATCGAGCAGAAGAAAATGGATTTAGCAGGTTTCTTATCCCAAACTCCAGAAGAAGTAAATAAGCTTCCAATACTTTCCCATCGTAAGCAACGCTTGAATAAGATCTTGAGGAAGTTCCATATGCAGCAATGGATTGTTAAATGCTTGGGAATAGACTTTGTGACAAAAGTCTCTAAACAGGAAGTGAGTGGTTTGGCACAAGTAATATTTTTAGCGTCAGTTGCAAAGCACCTCATGGTGATATCCGGAAGTGTTGTATACATACAAAAGAACATGCACATGCTGAACAAAGATGAGGATAGCAAACAAATTTCACTGGCTTTAGTACAAACTGAAACTATTGTGTTGCTGGTGAAAGATGCATTGACAAAGCTGTTGAAGACTGTGAAAGAAGATACAGTTCGTCCTGCTGACTGGATTTCAATCAAGCCTCAAAAGAAAAAAAGAAAGAAACACATTGCATTTACTGGAGTTATTTTTACAATGAGTGTTTTATTTATTTGTTGGGAAGGACAAAAATTGCTAAGTAAATTTATTGGTACATAATTAAAATGCATTTTGGAAATGTTTCTAACCCATGAAAAGAAAGTTTTGCTGTTCATGTATAGCAGAAATCAGCAAGTTATGAATTGTGTTTTGCATAGAAAAACTGCATCCTCAGATATTTCAACTTCAAGCTACTGCAGGTTTGTGTAGATACGTTTTGAAGGCAGAGCTGTTTAGTTTTCATTCATTTTAAAATAAAGGTTAGGCCATTTTTGCCCATATACCTTTATTTCTTCTTTCAGTGATGACTTGTATGAATGGCTGTGGTAGTAAAATGTATGTATTTTTGTTAAGGCAAATTCTTTTTATTGTGTAGCTGAAGTTCAGATAATTTGTATTGAACAGTTGAAAGAAATCATGGTAATTATACAGAACTTGGGCCACTAAGTCTTTTTGCTGCAGGACAAGCATGGGAATAGGTTTTGGGTGTAGAACTGTCCAAGAAAAAAATAATTCTTACTTTCCCATTTTCACCCTTTTTACCACCCTATCATCTTCTTTCCTCTTTAGATTCTCGCCTTCCATGTTCTTTTACAAACTATTTTATACATTTACATACATTATTTTACAATTTACCTTAGCTCTAGAAGATGTGATCTGCCAGACCACAACTTTGCAATCTAACATGTTATCCATTACACTGTGAAAGCTTAATGTCATGTTGCTAATTCAATAATGTGTGACAAGAACTATGAAATAAGAAAGTCATATTTTAATTCCAGCATAAATTTTCATTTCCCTTCTCTCGTTCACGAAATTTCAGGCCCCCAAATGTAATACTGCTTCCTTTTTGCCTCGTGGAGGAGTTGCTTAAGTCCTTGATTTATTTTACCCTGTGTTCACTTACCCACCATATTGATGACTTCATATGTTAGAAGGTCAAAGAGCAAAATGCACATGGCCAAATGTCAAACTGTGTGACAAATAACACATGCATTTGTAAAATGGGACCTAAAACTTAAGAAGCACACCGCTTCAGTTCCAGTTCCAGTAACAGGCATGTAAAAGCTACAAGCTCATACAAACTGTACCAAATATAGAAAACTGGCCTTTCTTAATCAGCTGTGATGTGTTGTCAAATTCTCGAAGCTGTACAAACTGTGTGCTACTCTGATTGCAAATTGATTCACAAAAAGTGTCGGGTGCAGGAAAAGAGTAAACATCAGCAAAAGGAAGAGGAAGGAATGCAGTTTGCTTCTTCTGATAACACCTTGTGGATCTAACACTAGAAACAGTGTTTGTAGTTGTTTTTTTTGGGGGGGGGGGGGGACAACCGTGCACTCCACGCCATTTGTGTGAAAGATGAAAGGTAAAAATGTTTTCACTTTTAAAAAGACAGGTGAACTGTTATATTCGGAAAGGCATTTTATATATGTGTTTGTCTCAATCCCATCAGTTATATACACAATAACCTAAACTGACCTCAGGTTGAATTTCAATAATCCTTTCACTAACCTAACTTAGTACAGGTTAAATTGTAATAACTAGGCTTTGAATCTTTATACAGCTATTGCAAAATGAAGTAATCGCAAGTTGCCAGCTACATGGGCAGAGCATGACGTTGTAGCATGGGGACAGTCACAGCAGAAAACACAACTGGGCTCACTGCATACAGTGTCTCTCACTATTCCACACAAAATAAATGCCTCCAGCATGAAAATCAAAATATTCACATAATGCTGAACTTGTACAAGAATTTGAGGGTGAATATCTTACTGCAAATGCTGACAGCCTAGAATATAAGTTATGGAACAGTGTTATCTACAATGTTCAAGTGTCGACTGTACCTTGCCACCTCTGTGTTGTGATCATGTGACAGATGGACCCCTTCCACTGCCTATTATCCAAATGCCTCAACCTTTTGTTTCCTGTATGAAGGTTCAATCCCTTGTAATAACAAATGACCCTTCATCTCGCTCATATACACACACTAACCAAACCAAACACAGGTTAAATTTTGATAACACAGGATCCTGTCCTCCAATTCGTATACACACACTAACTTAATCCAACCCAACCTAACATGGGCTAAATTTCTATAACAGGATGCTGTCATCCCATTTGTGTACACACATTAACCTAGGCATTGTAACGTGGGCTATATTTTGGTAACACAAGACCCTGTCATCCCATTCATATACACACACCTAGTCATAGTAACCTAACATGAGCAACATTTTGGTAATACAGGACCTTACCGGCATTGAAGGTTGGTTGACTGTTAAAAAGAAGAAAGCTCAAGTGCTCTGAATACCTTGCAGAAGGGTAGCAAAATCTTGATAAAGCTTCTAAAAGATTAAAATTAAAGAGAGAATACAGAAACAGTAAACATCATCTTTAAACTAACTTAAATTTTCTATACATTCAAAAAGCATTTGTCAGAGTCCTACAGATTGATCCTCTCGGTGGCTGGAGAATTACGTGATACAGTAATCTGCAAATATAGACATATGATGTTCTTGCACACCAATAGTTTCAGCACCTTTCGCTATCTACGTAACCAAAGATTTTCTTTAGAAAAGCAGTGTTTATGGAATCATTTCAACATAACTTACAAAACTATTTTTGCACATATAATACTAGTTTAAAAATAGTTACTTGCTGATATTCACGTCAAAAACAAAATAAAACTGTTGCAGCATATGTACAGAATTTAGCCATAACAAAAACAAAGCTTGAGCACCAAATAAAACCTTTAAAATCATCAGGAATAAAAGATATCTGTTGATTGCACTATGTTTAATTTCTTTTATCAAGTGGCCCATTTTCTGCATAAAAACTGAAATGACAGCATTTGACAACTTTTGTAAAACAGAACATTTACAGAAAGCAACATTTTCAGAAACATTTTGGAATATTCAACTGCTAATCTTCAGCCATTACAATGAATGATTTGCAAAGGTATAGTTTTGTAGAATATTATATGGTTATAAAATATAAGTGGTTTTAGTCATTGACATTTATTAATATTGGTTGATTTAATTTACTTCACTGTCAATAGCTTCAGTTTATATCTAAACTTTTATTAAATATATGGTATTTGTTGATTAAAGCCTTACAAAAGTGGTAATTTGAATGATGGTTCTACTGGCAACTGTTTGAAGCACTTAAATATATGCCATGTTGGTAGGGGCTGCAACTGGTGGATACACTGTTTTGATTTTAGCTCATTTAAGCACCTCATGTAACCACCATAATGGCTAGAGCCATCGTGCAAATTTGCCACAAAGTATTTGAAAGATAAGTTTGTCACATAATCTGTGATTTAATATTTTCCATGTCTTTATTATAAGAAACATTATTCTTAAGGCCAAGAAACGTTTTTATAAAACCAAACTATGTATGTTATCCCTTATACAGTTGAGTTTTATAACCATTTAAAATTGTTGCACTGCAGCAAGCTTTGCGCGTGATCAACATAAATGCAATTGTTTCTGTTGAGATGTGGACAAAAAGGGGAAAAATATGTAAGTTAGTGAACTATGAACTTGTATGTGCCTAAAGGTATATTTAATCTTAAAACGAACAAAAAAAAAAGGCAAGTATCATCTGTTGGGGGACAAGCCATAGTGAAACTGCAGAATCCTTGGTTTCCAAGTTTAATCTGAGCTTAGGGTTTTTATGTGTGTGTGCATACATGCACACACGTGAATCAATGTTAGTACAGTAGAACCCTGCTAATCCAAATTAATTGGGGGTGTGGTCTGTTCGGATTCATAAATGTTCAGATTATCCGAAAAACAAAAAAATAATGTATTTAGCTGTAGGGTTATTAGCTACAAGGTAACGTAGTGTAGCAATGTGAGGAAGTGACAACGTTTCGACTACCCGTACAGCATTATAAGGAGAATGTATTCTTCTTACCTGTGGACATGGCCATCCCATGCAATACTGGCGGTACGTAGGTAGCTCAGTTTGTTTCGCTATTGTTATTGGCATTACGCTACACAGAACAGCGTGCTGCTGGTGTAATATTGCATCTTCAAGCAGGTGTTATTCCTTATGACAGAAGAACATTACCGATTTGTGAAAAGTAAAAATTACTGCTTCATAACATGCAATAGTTACCGGTACGGTACCTAAGTAAATGTGAAAAGTTTAAGTGACTAAATGCATTATGTACAGGCACATTGCCTATAGCAAAATTCAGCAGAACATTTTTGTGCAATAAACATTTCGTTCTAATGTGTGTAGTTTCAATAATGAGTTTTCAGTTCTATAATAAAAATGCTTTCTCTGTACTACAAATAAGCTTTTTAATGCATTTTTTTAAATTATGGATTTTGTGTTCAGATTAGCAGGGTTCTACTGTATTGTGCAAAAGTGGCTAAGTCCATGCCATGGCATTCTTAGACTTGTTTCTGTAATACATACTTATAACAAAATGTTCTTTGGTTTTAAGTTAAACACAAATGGCCATGGATTACATTATTTTTGTATTTTATTTTTCTGTTAAATCACATTGTTAATAGGATTTTTGTTTTTGCACAGAATGACATTTGTACCAATTGTAGCAAAATTTATTTTAAAGGGTATTTTGGTAATGGAAGTTTTACCAAAATACTCTTATTATTGTTGATTTGTTTCATCAGTTGAGCCTCTTGTGAAGTAAAAAGAAAAGAAAGAAGCCAGAATTATTTCTGATTTTCTGGCTCTAAGGTGATTTAATGGCCTGATAAGTTACTGTTCAAACTTTTTCTTGTGTTAGAAGTTGTGGACCACGAGAAACATATTCATGCCCAGATTTAATTCATAAAAAAAAACAAATGTTGCAATTTGCCTTCTCGTAATGCAATAAAGAAAACAATGTACATTGATGCTAAGATGAGGTTCCTGTAAGGCTTATTACTTTTGAAGGTCTAACCAGTTCATCATAATGCAAAACAACACAATTCCACAGGTAAACAATTATTTTAATCAGCAGAAGATTGTAAACAGAGCTACAGAAATAGTTTTGGCGGATTCTGATAAATATGAGTGCCATTTAAGTCCATGACTTTTCATAGAAAAAAACATGTTTTTTTTTTAAAAAAAAAATCAACTTTATTTCTCAACATAGTCCTCTTTTAACTCATGTCTTGCTCTACATTTCTTAAATTTCGTTAAACCATCCAAAAATGATTTTTGGAGAATATAGAGAATATGATGGATGACAATTCCACAAATTTTGCAATGGTATTCCACTGTGCATTATCCTGTTGAAAGAGAAGCTTTTTCTTCAGCAAATGGGGCCTTATCTTTAACAGTTCTTTGTGAAATTGATTCAGTATTATGGCATAATATGAACCTGTGATCGTTTTACACTTTTTCAAGTAGGGAATGAAGATCCCACCTTAGGAATTACAAAAGATGGCTGCCATAATTTTTCGTGATGTTCAAACGGTTTTTGCTTTCTTTGGAGCATGTTCGCCAAAGGAATCCACTGCTTGGATTGTCACTTTGTCACAGGTTGACAGAAACAGATTCAGGTTTCATCAATTGTGATATTATCGCTGCAAAAGCTCATTTGGATTGCACATGAAACATGTTCAAACTTTCCTGTTAAATGGTCACACAATTCCATTTGTGTCAACTGTGTGCAATTGCGGCACCCATCTTGCTGACAGCTTTCTCATACCCAAGTATTTGTGCAAAACATTACACACCCATTCACTTGAGATGCATAGGGTCTTGGCTATCTCACAGATTTTCACTCGCCGGTCTTCCATCACAATATCGTGAAGTTTATTCACCATTTCTTCTATTGTGACATCGTGCCATCCATCGGTCTGGGTGGCTCAATTGGTTAGATGCTGACCTACTGATCCCAAGGTCCAAGGTTCAAATCCAGCCCAGAGTGATGGTTTTTAAGAGTGCTTAAAAATGACAGCTCCATGTCAGTAGATTTACTGTCATGTAAAAGAACTGCAGGACAAAATACTGGCACACCAGTGACACTGATATGATCGTGGCAATTGACAGCATCATTAAACAACAAAATAATTTTAATCTTTTAATCATGCCATCCTGTGAGTTTGACATATCTCATACTCGAACAGCCATATCAAAATTCTATCAACCACAAGTAAACCATGCCATGCAATGGACTAGAGTCCACATAATAATTTTTCAACTTTTCTTGTTTCCTTCATCTTGCCACACAAAAATAGTGATTTACGCAAATATGAAATTCACTTTTCTCCCTTTTCCATGAAGCAACACAAAACTAGAACTTTTACAGGCTCCCAACGATGCTCTAAGAAACAGATGACAAATTTTTTGAGTTATATACAGAATAGTTATATAACTGGTGTCAACAAGAAACCTGAGATCTGGTGCAATTTCTCATCAAAGTCATGGACATATCAAAGTGCCCTTATAAATCAATGCGAATATGAATGTTTTGAAAATGTTATTGATATAACATATTTTCCAAAATGGCCTATTGAGATATTTTATGTATTGTTCCTTGTTCAAGTTACTTAAGGTATCTTATTGTTCCTAATACACATTAAAGATTGTTCATATAAAAATTATATTTATTAAGTGTAGTTATGTTGTCATTAAATGGTTGATGTCTTTAAAGCTCAAAAATTTGCTTTGTTCCTCTTTCTGCTGAAAATATGTAAAGGGAAAGTGAGATTTGTATCTGAGGCGTACTATGTATTCTTGTATTTCCTCCATGAATGTCGCATAATTTTGTGAAGAGCTGGAAATCTACTTCTCCCTTTATATTGCTTTTATCACTTATCCAGGTTTTGTAATGTTATAGACTGTAAACTAGCATAGTTCTAAGTTTGAGAGGTAGAAATGGAACTTCAAAATTCAATGCCACAACTGTGGTTTACCAGGAGAAATATGAACTGGTTTAAGAATTTAATGCCATTCTGGCAGTTTGTCACAATAGTTCAGCGGTTAGAGCAGCCGCCCGGTAAGCGAAAGGTCTGTGGTTCAAATCCCAATTGTGGCATTGAATTTTTAAGTTCCAGTTCTACCTCTCAAACTTTGCCCACACATGACTTGTGTGTTTAAAAACACCAACAGTAAGTTTGTTGGCATAAATAAATAATAACATAGTTCTACTTTTTTTATCTCTACTCTTGTGCATAGATTCAAAGTATTTCTTGCTGAAATGTGGCATTACCAGATATGCAGTAGACCCTTGATTATCTGAGCTAATTGCAATTGAGACTACCTTGAGTACAAAAAAAAGACTACATAGTAAAATTTAAAGCCTGGGCCTTAATTATTTATGATTGTAAGTTGCCATAGGGTGCATGTCTCAAATATGAAATCCCCTACTGGTCTACCAGGAAAATGCAAATCAGTTGGAGAATTTAAGACTGTGCCAGCATGTTGCCATGGTAGCTTAATAGTTACGAGTAGCCACATGTAGAGTGGATGATCCTTTGTTTAAATCTCGGCAATGACATTGCATTTTTCATTTCTGATTCTACCGATAAAGTTTACCTACACATGGTTTGTTTATGTTAGAAAAATAATCATTGATTGGCCTGATAATATGGAATCTATAGTTTATAACAGTAATTAACTAATCCCTGTGCAAGAGCCCTAAGTGGGCCAAGACCTACTGCCCAGTCGCTGCATCCCCCACCTCTACTCACTACAGGTGTCATGAGTGGGATACAGTACTGGAGGGTGGGACATGGTCAGTGTCCCAAGCCCTCTCGGCCGGTTATGCATTCTTCATGACCTGGTGCCGCTACTTGTTTATTCAAATAGCTCCTCAATTGGCCCCTCAGGGACCTAAGGAAGCTGTTGTGCAATCTGGACCAGACTTCCCAGCAGGGGAGAAATTCCACACCAGTACTGGAGATCGAACCCGGGTCCTCCATGCCAGAGGCAGATGCACTACAAGGTGGTCTTATAGCAGCATAATTCCTTAAAATATACATTGAATATTCAACAGTTTAATAAAGGATAAACAGATTACAAATATTAAACGAGAAGATAACCTTGAAAAAGGTTTTTGTAGTGTTTTAGACTGACCTCTTGCCTCTCTTGATCTCTGCAATATAACGTCAACTCTGTACAGACAGTAGATCAAGTGGCATCTGATCAATGTAGGCCATAGCATTGCTGTCACGTCCTCTTCAGGGAAATTAGTTCAAAGTTCTCACGTGTTTGGTATTCATACTGATGAAAAACAACATATTGAAAGATTACAACACTTTTTGCTCCCTAAAATCCCCTCCCAGCCTTTGAAGTGATTAGTTACAAATTAAATGTGGAGGAACTGATATTTGGTTTCACTAATGTTGCAGAGATAAGGTGTTCAGCTTTTTCTGACTGCATTACAGGTTGATTTACAGCATCATCAGATTATTGTGATCTGCTGACTCCTTGCACCTTTTTATAGTTGACAGGGGGTGGCAGCCAGAAAAACAACTTTCAACTATCAGTGTCTGGATTCATGGCATAATACAAAATTTCTGGAGTTGCTTGGTGATGTTCTAGACAAACAATTTGAATGTGCAGAAGGAAGTTTTTGTATTAAGAGTTTAAGTCTAATAATAAACACTTTTAAAAAAGTGTGTTGGACAACTAATAGAGGTAGTGGAGGTGGGTATTTAACAGTCAAATACAGAATTGTGGTGAGGGAAATACAATGTTTTGGTCAGGCAAGTTAGGTTGAGATTTTTGCTGGGAACCCTGTTATACCACTTGAGCACTTCTTCAATTTTAATTGACATTTTCACTGGTAGCTCATCAGCTGGTTAGCTGCAATGTCATTCAACATAGTGCGATGAGAGGTGGTGTGTGTCATAGATACAGAAAAATGTGTAAGTTTATTTTGCCTTAGTTAATTGTGAGTATACTGTATATAGAATCCTCCTTTGATTGTAATATTGGGTGAACAATATACATTGGTATCACATTCTGAACTTGTTTGTTTTCGTTGTGGATGCCATTCAGAGCAAAACTTGGGATATTGAACACTTCATGCTATACAACAGCACAACCAGTCAATTATACATAACATTATTCAAATAAATAAGAGAGGTTATAAGACGCTAACCCTTTGGAAGGGGCACAGACATTGCCTCCCAAAACCTGATCTGTGAAGGACCACAGTATTTTTGCTTCAATATTGGTATGCATTCTTAACTTTTCGCTTATTATTAAAAAGGGCAGATCTCTTCCTTTTTAGGAATAGACAGTCAAAGAGAATCAGCACAACAATCTCCTCTGCCCATTTGTATATTTGGCACATGGGTTCATTTTTATAGAGCCCCACTGTATGTAGACGTTTCCTAAAATGATCATATTCGCTAAATAATGCATCTGCCCTTATTCCTCTTTTTCTAATTTAAACAAGTGAGAAGAGTTGTTTGAGCCTAAAATTAATTTTTTGTGTAGTCTTTGAGAGTAGGTTTGCACATAAGTTGGTGTTTATCCCTAATTGATGTTATGACCAAGGTTTTAGCAGTAAATTAAATGATTCCAACCACGGGTTCAGGGCTGACAAGGGTATATTGGCACTTGCTGCAATTTGAGCCTGTTACATACTTGCCAACTTTTCAGATTCTCTGTAGAATGTTCTGGAGCAGGGGCATTCTAACTAATGTATGGCAAAGTTTCAGTATGTTGGCAAGTATGACTTGAATAACAAAGTCCAAATAAAACTTGTATATCCTATGGTATTAGATCATCAGACAGTTGTTATCCAGTGAGCTGTAGGACTATACCATTGATTTTAAGATATGGAGTCAGGGCTGCAGTTCCAGTGTGTATTGCTCATCCAGTAGCTGTTAACTCTGCAATAGTTTATAAATATAGATTCAGGAGGAAAATAATGTAGATAATTTGGTCTAAAATTTTCACTAAGACCAGAGTAATTGGTATTGAAGTAACATTTTCAGCAAGTAAGTTGTGTTTTTCTAATTCTACTGAATGTTGCAAGCAGTTATTAGTGTTTTATTTGCAGAAATACTGGTATACTTCTCAAAATTTAGGAAAGGAACCAGCCATATGCTATTTAAAAGAAGTGAACAAGTCCTCTCTTCTTCTCTAATGACCTGAGTTTGAGACAAGTTACAGGTGCTCACCTTGTAGCTTATGGAAAGTAGCTGGTCACATGTCTATATTGCCAAATACTTTTCTTTGCTCAACTGAGCCATAGAGAACTGGAGCATATTTTATGTTGTCTCAACCTTCAGAAGCACATACCTGTCTACTGATAACTGGATAAATTGACAACACAGCAATGCTTATCAGGAAAAGGAAGGAAGGGAGGGAAAGACACAGAGAAGGGTGTTACGGAAACATGTAGCCACATTTCCCTCAGTTTATTTTGATGGGAGGATCCACCCATACAGAACCGGTGTGTATTTATAGCTTCTTACAAAGAACCACCATATTGTTGAAAACCTTTTCTGAATTTTGCATGAAGTGCATCATTTTGTCATAATAGACAGTCTAAGTGCCTTATCTATAACAGGACAAAAGGGAATCAGCAGTACAAAAGTATTTTATATAAACTGTTGTACATCCTTGTTCAGAAATAAAACTATTTTGCTCATGTAGAAAGGAAAGTGTTTTGTTAAACTAAAATGAATAGTTATTTAGATCCTTTTCACACCAGCTCCTACCAACCAGCTAGCAGGAGCTATAGCTAGATGTGAGTACTGTTCCAAATGGTGCATTTTAAGTTGCTGTTCAGACAGCTACAAGCTATTTCAGATGGTTCCAGCAGCAAAATTCATAGCTTCATACCGCAGTGTTTACATCAGAAGTCACAATAGATAAGGTTAGCCCACTAACACCAAGTACTTATCCTTTCTTGGAGCATGCATATAATTTCCAACTAATCTTATTTTAATTCCAAGTTCAGCAGAGATATCCTTTGGGTTTAATACTTTTAAGTCCTGTGATTCAGCCTCTTATTGAGAAAGTGGAGAGTTGCCTGGATGACGGAACTATAGCAGAAGAGTCAAATAAAGTTCTGACTTCCGAAAACTTGTGGAAAGCTGTAAGTCTGTTGGTTTACAGGATAATTCCAATAAGTGAGAGCTATATTTTTGTTCAAAGAAAGAAGCAGCTGCAATATTATTTCAGAAAATTTCTGCTGGAATTCAGATTGCCAATAAAGAACTAACTACTGGGATCACCAATTTTCCTTGAAGTGGTGGAAACATCTACCCATGAAAAAATTAAGGTAATGAAAACATTAACTGATAGTTTTCTAGATCTTCCTTCTCACACAGTATTTTATCTATTAAAAAATTCTCTCTCTATTCCTCAATTCATTTATTTCACACGTACTACCCCTTTATGGCTTTTTCCTTCTCTTGTTGAGGTTGATCCTGATTAGCTGTTGCTTAGAAGTGACTTTAAATACTCCTTTGGAGGATACAAACTAGATTTTGGCATCCATATTTTAGATTTTAGTTTGTACATTCAACGATGTTTGCTCACCAACTTTCCTAGCTTTGGGTTATGGTGTTATCAGCTTTGTCAAGTCCATTTGTATTGCACGTAGTGATGAGTTATGTCATGTCGAAAGCTGTAAAAGGACTAGTCCACTTTAAACGATTCATCTGTTCCCTTTCATCTTGAACAGAAAAGCTGGGACATGATTAATTCTAAACATATTATGACTCTCTGCTTGGATATGCACAAACTGCAACAGATTGAGCATGTTACATAGCTATCCAAGAGAAAAAGGTAAGTTCTCAGCTAACACTTTTACCATTTACTAATATTAGCACTTTCATGGACAATTTGTCATTCAGGACAACATAAATGTGTGTGTGGTGCTATTGGTGGTGAGTATGGATACCATGGTTTGAGCTGCCTTAAAAACTGGAAGATTTTCCAGACATTATGATATCAATGACATCCTAAAGAGAGCTCTTACATCTGCCAAAATTCCAACTCTTTTGGAATGGTCTAGAATTTACATCTGATGACAAACACCCTGACAGCTTCACAATGATTCCGTGGAAGAATGCAGTTTCTTGGAATGGGATGCCACTTGTGTGGACACTGTTGTGCCTTCTTATTGCATTCTATTTACCAGCTTGGTGGAGCTGTTGCTGAATTGGCTGTGACACTAAGCAGGAATAAACATTGCAACATTATCAAAGATTACATATTTGTTGCTTTTGCCAAATAAACCTTTGGGTCATGGTATATGGAAGATAAAAAAACACTACAGAAATCGGCCATTTTCTATCAAATGTTTCCAGTGATCCTTATTTTACCAATTATTTACACCAATGAATAGCTATTACTAGGGCTAGCAAGTTCATGCATATGCATGTTTTTTCATAGGAGTTAAAAATGTATGCTTTTACATTATGTGCACAAATTATGGAATTTTCAGTTATTTGGACATGATTTTATAGTGCATATAACCGTATATTTTCTTGATTTTTGATAAATGCATATTATTTCAATATTATAGCCCTTATATTGCATATTTTAATGATTTCTATGGTTTTCTATTATTGTTTTCCATCTGGATAGTATTTTTCATATTGGTAATATTGCACATGATGACACAACTCAAAAAGATTTCAATATTCTAGCCCCTATGTTGCATATTTGAATTATTTTTATAGTTTTTTATTATTTTTTCCATCTGTATAATATTTTTTTACATTGGTAGTATTGCACATGATGATGCAACTCGCAAGGTGGCGAGAACTAATGCTGAGTCATGTTGTCATGCAGTGAATCCCCCGTTTCATCCTTTCATTATACGTATGCTCGTAAAAAAATGATCAGTGCGTTATCTGAGAGGTTTATAGTAGCAAAGATAAAGTGCAGGTCAACATTTTGAGCAGCACGATTATAGCAACGCTTGCCTACCCATCAGTAGTTGTGTAGTGGTCTTCAAACATAACAGTGTTGTGAACTGGTTCCCACCAAATTAAATTAGACGTATAAAATGTTAAAAAGCTCTTCAAATGCCGAAAATAAAACCAACTCCGAGTGCTAGATTAATTAATTTACAGAACGAGCTCTCGGGTGATTTAATATCTACAGATAACAGGGCACTGTTTTGTGGAGCATGTGAGAAAAATGAAGGGAGTGAGAAAAGATTTCAAATAGGTCGGCACATAAACACAGTAAAACATAAGGAAAATTCAATCAGAAAACTCGCAAATAAAGAACGTGTTCAAAAACAGCTAGTAGAGTATTTAGGAAGTAGGGTTACTGAATTATATGACTTCTGTCAAGCATTTTTAGCTGCTGATATTTCCTTGTTCAAAATTAATAATCCGACATTTAAAAACTTTCTTGTCAAGTACACTAGACAACATGTGCCTGAAGAAAGTACATTGTGTAAGACTTAGGTAGGACATTGTTATAATAACGTATTGTGAAATATACAAAATGAATTAGTGGATCAATTTGTGTGGTTGTCTGTTGATGAAACCCCTGATCCTGAGCGCCGTTCTATTGCTAATATAATCGTGGATGCTTTAAATAATGAACAAAAGACTACACCTTATCTTCTTAATGTGTGTGAATTGTCGGCCTCTGACAATGTAACTGTGACCCACTTTGAAATTACTATGGCCATGTGGAATCAAATACTTTTATTTGTTACTGATGCAGGTCCTTATATGCTAAAATCAGGACAAACTCTGAAATATATTTTTCCTAACTTAATTCATATAACTTGTTTGACACACGCTCTTCATAGCATTTCTGAGATAATATGTGATTCCTTCCGGGTGGTAGATAGATTTGTGTCCAGTACAAAGAAAATTTTTGTTAAATCTCCTAAGAGTTAAGCTGTTTAGATCAACAGCACCTAATATCCGACTTCCACCTGCACCACTGTTAACTCGATGGGGAACATGGGTCGATGCAGTTTTATATTAATCTGAGCACATAGAAATAGTCAAAGAGGTTGTTAATTCATTGAACTCGAAAAATGCTTCATCAATGGAAACATCCTGGTGGAATTAGGATTTTAGGGTGGTTTTAAGTCTTACAAGTTCAGTTTTTACCAGTTTTAACTTTTAGCCATTTTAACTCACGTTTTAGTACTTTTAACTTTGACGTTTTAACTTTTACGAGTGAGCTTTTAGTAATTTGGTTGTTTTTATTTTCGGACTTCGTGCCCTAATGACCTAGTTGTCAACGGGCCCTTAAACCCAACTCACTCACTCACTCACTCAATGGAAACTGTGTAAAATACTCTGTCAGACACTGGGTTAAAAGAGGATCTTAGTTTCATTTCTGCCCATTTTTCTTTCTTACCAACAGCCATAAAGGCATTGGAAGCTGTAGGATCTCCTTTGCATGAATCACTTACTGTCTTTGAAAAACAATATGTGATCTAAGTTCGGTTCCTGGTAGCACAGGACAAAAAGTGAATTATGTAATTTCAAAAAATTCTGGTTATAACCAGATGTGCGATATTCGAGACATTCTTGAAAGAAAACCATCTGTCACACCAAGAGACTTGACTCTCTCTGTAAAGCAGTTAACATAATTTAAATATGCCCGATAACATCTTATGACGTGGAGAGAAGTTTTTCACGTTACAAAAGTGTTTTGCGAGACAACATACAATGTTTTACAGTTGAACATTTTTGCAAAATGTTTGTTGTGAACTGCAATTTAGCAGTTAATACTAGCGGCCGAACCACTTCTGCTTCAATGTCTAAGGAATACCGTAACTTTATTTATTATTTATACTAACTCGTCTTGTCTACTGCAAAGGGACATCAATCGTTTTAATTAATAGTGCATATTTCTTGGCATATTTTGAAGTTTTTAAGAGCATATATGCATGCATATTTCAGTGTTTTTTAGGGCATGAACTTCCTAGCCCTAGCTATTACCATACAAGGAAACATCACAAGCATCACAGGGACCTTCCTACATCACCTCTTTGGAGGGGATTTTGTATCTCAATAAGGTCTCCACTAGCCATAACTTGTCAACAGCCGTAACACCTTGACATGTCCATCAACACAACTATAATCCTACTGCCTAATATGTCACCAAAATCGGGGCTCTCGTTATAGAGTTTAACGAGAAGGTGTGAAATTCAGAATTACAATGCAAGATTGCTGATGTGTTGCCTAATAAATGATTGGCAAATACGAACCTCTGCAGCCACTGCCACCACCCCCAATTATGAGAATTTAAAAATTGCCATAATAATAATCCCTAGGGCATCTCTATGCAGAGGATACCTTCATTCGCCCAGCCGCACCAAGGCCACGGAGGAGTGCAGGTTTGGGGTGGCGGAAGTCAGTAGTCAACTCCCCCGACCGTAAGGTGACAACTTTACCTTTTAGGGATGCTACGTTTCTATCAGGATAGCTCCTCAATTGTCCTCATTGGAGTAATAGCAACATCAATGTAATATAGAAACTAATATGAAAGGTTATTACAGAAACAGTAAATAAGCAATTACACATGATAGCAAATTGAATTTCAGATTAATGTATATTATATTACACAGCCATGAAATTAAATATTTTAAAACAATCATAAAAAAGACCTGTACAAATGCTTCATGAAAGAAAAAATGTCTGCGATATATTTTTGCATACATAAATAATATTGTTTTATAATTATATTTTTTCCATTCATATTCAGCATATATTTATGATAGTTACATAACAGAGCATGGGGCTACTATTGGTATTTAAGTCAGTATCTTTCAAAAATGGACCCAAAAATTTGCAAAAAAAGATCCTCCTCCAAACTAACTTTTGCTTGAAATTATATTAGGTATTCTTTTTATTTTCTCGAAAATGGCTCTTGTGATCTTCATTATATAGTTAGGAATTGTTAGATGATAAACAGGATTATGACTTGAACTTTTTGACAATCATCTGTGAAGTCCTCTTCATTCTGAAGAAATTTTGTTTCATCAGCCATTTCCAAGATATATTTTAATATTGGTTGAAATTTTTCAATATTTAATAATTCTTTTTAATCTTTTGCTACTCTTGTGTTTCTTGCAATGTTAAAAACAGTATGCAATTTCAAAGCCACCATATAGCAAGTCACTTCTGATATCAATTTAGCTTGCTCTATCCCTCTTGGACCTAGACTCGAATGTGCAGTGAAACTATTTGTTCAAATCATTCAACATTCAAATGTACACACCTGAAGCTATGAACAGTGAAGCAAATTGATCCACAAATAACACAAAGTAATTAGAGACTCGCACTTCACTTCAATAAATTGAGTTAAACTCAATATTTCTCACAAATGATCATTTCGATACACTTGAGTTTCGCCTGAGGATGATACACAAGTATATTGAAACGATCGTTGTGAGAAATATTGAGTTTAACTCAATTTATTGAAGTGAAGTGTGAGTCTCTGATTACTTTGTGTTATTTGTGCATTCAACATTCAGTTGCTATAGGTGATGGCAATTAAATTCCATTCCTTTTACATGAGGAGGAGGACGGAAAAATAAAATGGCTTCCAATTCGAAAAGTGTAAGTATTTGATAATTTAAAATAACACAAACTGTTTTGGAAATGGTTAAGTACACCTAAAAAAATTACACATAACTTGTATACTTTAATAAGATCTGCACTTTATGTATCGCAAGATTTTGTCTATCTCTTACAATGTGACGGTTTATTAAGTGTTTTGACAATGGGACTCCATCTCTGAGTCTTTGATGGGTTTGCAGATAAAAGATGACAAAGATGACGCTGAAATTAACTTTATTACAATGAAGTATCAATATTACAACAAATCGTTTCACTCTTTGCAAATATAATCATGATAAAGTAAGAATAAATTAGAAACTAAAAACTTCACTTATCTTAGTATTATTTGCTGACCCTGGGTTTCAAGCTGTGTCCAGCTTGCTTTGAGAATGAGCTGGACACAGCTTGAAACCCAGGGTCAGCAAATAATACTAAGATAAGTGAAGTTTTTAGTTTCTAATTTGTTCTTTCTTTAGAATCTTGTTGCTTCACTGTTAATAGCTTCAATTTTCCTTATATGATCATGATAAATTTCTGAAGCTATTCAGTTTAACGTTATTGAATATCTTTCTTTGCAATTTTTGCATACACCAAACTCAAGACGGCATCTCTCAATCTCTTAAGGTTTCTCAGTTTTTCTTGTAAAATAGTAACCAACTTTTTATGTATAATCGCACATAGTAAATTCTCTTGCACAAAGCTTTTCGGAATATCTTCCGGCAAGCCAATTCTCTATTATGAATTACCAATATAGAGCCCATTATGTCAATCACTTAAATGTCTATGCTGGTTGACATTTTAATTAGTAGTGTATATGGTCTGATATTTACTCTTCTTAGTTACATGGCCAACAACCATTGTTTCTCTTTCATTATTGATTGTAACTTTTTCTTACGATCGATGTTGGCCATGAATAGCTTTAGATTTTATACTGATGCTTACAATATAAATACAATGTTCATATAGCAAGCAATTTACACATATTCAATGGATATAAGTTGATATGTAAAACATTAGCGTGAGTTCACTTGGACACACAATTCCTACTGCACAGTTTACCAGTCATGCTAAAGTAATTGAGAATGAAGATGACTTGAAAAGCTATCCCCTAAAAATTCAAGATATACATTTCATTTGTTATCCAAATATTTAAACTTATGGTATTTTAACAATTTAGTTATTGAGTTGATAAAAGTGACAGTGTCAAAAATTGACTTAATAAGAAGTAAATTGTTAGTGCACATTATTATGTTGAAGCCCAACATACACAATATTAATTGTAATTTAAATACAGTATTATAATCAAATTATTCTACTTAACATATGCAAAGTGATGTAAACAGTAAAATTTTTCTAATGATTTTGTAGAAGTATTTGAGTCGACTAATAAACACTTTTGGTTAGGACATGTTGAACTAATATCAAACATCAAAAAATACTGAGAACAGAGATGCAGGGAGTTAGGAAAAGAGGGCGTCAAAAAGTAGATGGATAGACAAAGTAGAGAGATATTAGTTTGATAGGGATAAGCAATTGGAGACAGAAAGCATTGGATTATGGAAGGTGGAATGCTCTTTCTAAGAGGTTAAAGGTCACCCCAACCTGTAGCACCATAGAGGGAGTGTATGAGTAATAGACACTTTTAGTTTCACTTAATGTACTTTTTATCTGGAGAGGAAGAAACGCCAATCAAGAAACTATTGATATTGAAGACGAGGTCTTTGAGACACGTCTGGATAAAAAATAAGTTAAGTGAAACTAAAAGTGTCCATAGGTCGACTCCAATACTTCTACAAAATCATAAAGTTGTTAAAGCCAATTTTGAAAAAATAAAAATGTTTCTATGTAAAGGGTAGTTGAAGGGGAGATTTGCTTTGTGTCATCCTCACAAGGTGCTGAGCTTACACACCTAAGTTTGGCATTTAACCCATTTTTTGTTTTTGAGTTATGCTGTAAATAGGTGCACATATGAACTTTTTTCTACTAGTGTTTTTTTTTTTTTCAATTCAGAGGGTCTTAGAGCATATTTCCAGTGAAATCTGGACATCAAATTTCTGGGTGGAATAGAATGTCATACTTCTACTTACCATATGTAGCAGAGAGTGATAAGCTTTCTTAAGAATATTTTGTAGAAGCTACATAAAAATAAATAAGAAGAGAAAGTCATGCAAATTAAGACATCAAATATACATTGTCAAGAATTTGTTGACTGGCTGGAACTCTGCTGGTTATGGGATGTTGTATCTCTGGAGAGGAGGCATCTGGTGGAAATACAGTGCAATTAAGTAACAAGTTTTCTTCCGAGGGAAGGTTGAAGTTCATTAAATGGGTTTCAAACTTTATTATACATATTTTGCCAGATATTTAATTCATAGCATATGTGGACCTGTTTTGGTAGTTGGATTTTTCACTCAATATTGTTGTTAGCTAATGCTGGATTTCTGACAATGAGGTCATTAATCCTCTGGCTCTTCAATATTTTTCACTGATGGATGGGGCACTAGAAGTGGCCGGGCATATTTGAAGGTGGTCTTGGTCATTTCCTCTTGCAGAGAACATAGAGGACAGATCACTCAATATTGTAGTTATTCCAGAAGTGTGGTGCTACTGCAGATTTGTCTGTTTCTTTTTGTTTTATGTTATGAAAACGCTCTTTTAATCTGGTTCCAATATTGCATTTTCTCTTTCCGATCTTTTTTGCAATCTAACACTTTATTTTGTAGATTCCAGAATACTTTTCGTATCATTATGCAGATTTTTGATGAGGTTTCTGATGCTGAATTTATTGGTGCCAGAATTATGTTAAATTCACTAAAAATGCAGTTTATGAATTTTGGATAGGGCATAAATTCATGCTAAGTTAGTGTGATTCTGTTTAATCTTTTGGAAATCTGTGGCTATTTTTTATTGTTTCGTTTACTGCTTTAGTGCATTTATTGAAGGGCTCAAATAACTATTGTGAATTCTTCCGATTTAAGAAGTCCTCGCATCCTGACAATATAATCTCCTTTGTCCATTATTACAGTTTTATTGTCTTTGTTGGCTTTGGTAAAAATGTTTTTCCAGTTGAATGAGTTTGCAATTTCTTTGTAATTCTTCAGTCCTTTGTCATAATTTTTTAGTATTTCTTCTGGTTTCTTTTATCATTTTCAGTTTTGTTTAATTTCAGAATAGCTGTTTCTCTTGTCCACGGTATAATCCTCTATTTCACGAGCATAACTTATACATTCTTTAGGCCCCTGTTTAAGAATTGCAATTCTTCTGGTTTGAATATTTTTTTAGAAAGGTTAACTTATATTATTTTTTTTGGTTTTGAATGGTCTACTTTCTTCCCATTGATTTTTTTCCCCCCTTTTCTGCATATGTTAATGTCCAGGCAGTCCCATGTAATGTTCCCTAACCTATTTGCTAGCTTTAAGTATATAACAAAGTTACACCTGCTTAAAGTGTACAGGAAATTCACATATCCCTGGGCTATCCTGGCATCAATAGATTCAGCATCAGAAACCTCATCAAAAATCCACATAATGACAAAATTCCACAATAAAATTATTCCAGATCTACAAAATTAGCTGTTCCGATTGCAAAAAAGTGCATATTGGAGAGACAAAATGCAATATCGCAACCAGAGCGAAAGAGCATTTTCGTAATTCAAAACATGCAGTTGCAGCACACTTTTAGTATGATCCCACAATATTGAGCAAAAAACACAACTACTATAAAAACACTCCGTATGTACCACGAATTAAATTTCCAGGAAAACATATATATGAAGAAGTTTGAAACCCATCATATGAATTTCAACCTTCTCTCTGAAGAAAACTCGTTACTCAGCCACATTGTATCTCTGCCAGATTATCCTCTCCAGATGACTAGCAGGTTCCAGCCAGTTAAGAAATTCTTAATAATACCTTCAAGTGAAGGCTAAACTTGTTGGAATGAAAAGTTAAGGTATGTGAAGTACAGAGTGCTCTGTTGACTCAAAGTATATAATTTGTTTTTATTATCACATTACTTCACAGTGTTCATTTCAATTTATTGTTAAAACATATATAATGTTAAATATAGAAGTTTGCAGACAGTCTCAAGGTTTATGGGCAATTTCACAAAATCTTCATTTGAGCATATGTTGGCGACAGTATTCCCATAGAAATAGTGCTCCTGTAACATGCACATTAAGGGAGCGCACAATACCCTGTTGAGGAATTTCTACACACACATCAAGCAAAGGAAGCAGATCGGCTGGTACACCCTCTCTTTCATTTCTGTAAACAAACAAAACAGAAATATGAAATGCCTTAATGATGGTTGTCAACATTGTGCAACTGCATGTAGTTTTTGTATACCATTATACATACTAGCTAATTTTAAGAACTTGTATGTCCTTTTCAATATTCCAGGACTTCAGAGACAGTGAAATTGATGATAGTTTAAAGTTCTTTGAGCTCAGAGTTACCTTATATTCATCTTGCATAGAGGAAAACACTGGAAAAAAACATCTTGTCCTGGCAACTCAACCAAGACACCAAGTCCAGACTAGGGCATAGTGTCAATGGATGTGAGGGATGTATTAAATATTTTCCCCTTCATGCATAGCTGCTCTAACCACTGAGTTATCATGGCAACTTGCCAGTATGACATTAAATCAGCCAACCAATTCGTATTTTCCCAGTAGACCACTAGGGAATCTCACATCTGAGGTAAGTATCCCAAGTTCTATGGCATGCATTTTTCAGTCCTGATTCTACCTCTCAAACATTGCCCACACATGGCTTGTGTTTAAAAAAACCAGCAGTGTGTTGGTTGGCATAAAATAACTGATACTTCTATTTCCGATATTGATCTGAAATAAAATCCTGTACTTCAACTCTGAAATTTAAAAAACAAAGAATAAAAAATAAAGCTAAGAATGAAAACTGGTACTCTTCTGTCCCCTTTCCCTTCTTAACCATTCAATTTTTAACAAATATTAAGTAGATAAGTTAATTAAGGAAATTGAAGCTATTAACAGTGAAGCAACAAGATTCTAAAGTAAGAACAAGGTATAGCTTTGAGAATGAGTTGGAGTCAACTTGAAACTCGAGTCAGTGTTTGAAAAAATAACTTGCAACATTACTAAGATAAGTGAAGTTTTTAGTTTCTAATTTGTTCTTACTTTAGAATTAAGTAGATAAAATTCTTTCACACTTCCTCAGTTCACAGTTTTTGGTTTTTAATAAATTAGAAAATGAATCATTTGTTAAGTAACTCACCCCAAGAGAAGCACGGTCTTTTTCGGAAATTCCACTTCATTGAGTAACTTGCTATTTGCAGTTTGTTCTGCACCCACCAAGATATAACCCATTTGTTTCTTTTCTTCAAGATATTTTGAGAGCAAGTGCACTTTCACCTGAAATGATACATACAGGTTAAACTCAACTTACCTAGCAGAGTGACATAAGCTGCAGTTGCAACTTGTTTTTTAAACCCAAAAGGTGGGTTAATTAATAACACTACACAACACTTACTTATAATTTACCAGAACATGTTTCAGAGTCTGACTTTCCTCCATTATCAACTAGACATTGACTGGTTCTACCTGGTGTTAATGGTGATGTTTCCTCTGATGGTGTCACTCACTTTTGGACAAAAAACCACAACGTAAAGTCAGAACCAAAACTCCTCAAATACGTAACGGGAAAACAAGAGCTGTCCATGTGGGAACATATCTTCATTTTCAAAAATAAAAACAGAGCATTCAATTTCGGCATCCCCCAGAAGGATATCTTCAGCAAGTTCCTTAAACCACCACCAGAGGAGACCTCAGAAGAAACATCACCATTCACACCAGGGAGAGCCAGTCGATGTCTGGTTGATAATGCAGGAAAGTCAGCCTCCGAAACATGTTCTGGTAAATTATAAGTAAATGTTTTGTAGTGTTATTGACTCACCTTTTTGGTCTAAACTGATTATTACAACACTGTTTTCAAACTTCCAAGAAAGAAGATTGCAACTTGCTTACTCACCTCTGTAATGGTAATCCATTGTTCGGCTGTTACACTAAGCAACTGAAACTGTTTGTCTTCTGTGTATCTGAGATTACTGATCACATATTCTGATGCTCCAAAAACCTCACAAGTTCTGCAAAGACCTCCAAGATTTGGAGCTTTGTCAATGAGAGATGCCACCACAATAATGCCTTGTGCGGCAGCCCTTTGTTTTCGTTCCCATAAAGCATCTGAGGATGACAATAGAAGTCCCACATCTGGGAACATACATTTCCAGGGAATCAGCTTCTTTTGAACATTGCTAGTTTCTGTTTCACTGTAAGTGGATTCCTCTCGTTCTTCAGTAGCTACTCCTGCATCACCTGTACAATAGTATTCACATGATAAATAAATTGATTGGAAGTGGTACACAGCGAAACGAAAATATGATTTTGAATAACTTTGGGTCAAAATTAACACTGAGCTTCACTAACTTTTACTTACACAGTATAAATGTTTTGCATTATCAACTATCTTTGACTGCCAGAATGAATTGAAGTGTTCCTTCTGGGGACTTGATTCTTCTATTGGGGATCTGATGAACCTATAGCAGATTGTCTTTAACAGAAATTTCAAGTCAACTAGCATTGACTCATTCATATATTTTTTAAAAAATCTTAATCACCTAATGAATTTTGAAATTACCGCGAAAGACAATCTACTCTAGAGGTTCAGCAAAAGTCCAGTAACAGAGTCAAGACTCCATAGGGAACACTTCAAATCATTCTGGCAGTCGAAAGTAGCTGATGATATGTCGTCTAACGTCTGCAAAACATATCTACTATTTGAGAGGTAGAACTGGAACTTAAAAATTCAATGCCACAGCTGGGATTTGAACCACAAACCCTCCACTTACCAGGCAGGTGCTCTAACCATTAAGCTACTGTGACAACCTGCCAGAATGACATTGAATTCTCAAACCAGTTCGTATTTTTCCTGGTAAACCATAAAGGCAGTCTCACATCACAGACAATTACTCCAATGGTGACTTACTATTGTAAGTATTTTATGTTCCAGGATTAATTAACCTTCAGATGGTAATTATTTATTTATGCCAACAAACTTACTGTTGGTGTTTTTAAACACACAAGCCATGCAATGTTTGAGAGGTAGAACTGGAACTTAAAAATTCAATGCCACAGCTGGGATTTGAACTACAGACCCTCCGCTTACCAGGCAGATGCTCTAACCATTAAGCTACTGTGACAACCTGCCAGAACGACATTGAATTCTCAAACCAATTTGTACTTTTCCCGGTAAACCACAAAGGCAGTCTCGCTTCAGAGACAATTACCCCAATGGTGACTTACTATTGTAAGTACTTTATGTCCTAATTAACCTTCAGATGGTAATTATTATGTGGCATTGAATTAAAAGTATTTATTTACATACATTTTGTGACCATAAGGTTTTAATACGAATTACAATAATAGCGCATTTATTCAAAAACAAATTAACCTTCCAGAAACAAAACATTAAAGCCACAAAATATAAGAAACATTTATATAACTTTTAATCTTTCAACTGAAAAGGAAACAAACTGCTCCTGTAACAAAATAAAAATAACTCCACATTAAAACCTGTACTTGTGGTCAAACTTTGAACTTAATTATGTATTTATTATGTCCAGTTTATGCTTTTCCACCAACATCTTAATACATCTTACTACTTAATACTGACAATAATATTGCTATATGCCTTTTCTAGATCAGAGTTACAGCATAAATCAATGAAGTTCCAGTTGACATTGAACTGAAACATTCTCGGGATTAGTGAAAGAACAAGGAAAAGAAACCCAGTTTAGATTTGAGAGCTTCCAAATATGAAAATCTTCCAACAAACTCCTCTGAGTGCATCCAATATGACACAATATTTATTAATTTCTGTGCTTATGTTAAGAGACTGCAAATGTGGAGGCAACTGTTACGGGCAGCGTAGGCCTGCTAAGCTCCAAAGTGTGCTTGCACTCAAGTGCACAGTTTGACATCACTGATCTACACCATGTATTATGACTACTGGGTAAATAAATACTATTAGACCATGGCAACTATCACTATGGTTATGCACCACAAATCTGTGAGTTTTTACCAAAGAATGTGATTTTATTAAATTGTCTGGCTTCATGAGACAGCTTTTATATACTACCACAATAAATATATATTGCCTTACCTACAGTTCTAAGGACCCAAGAAGCCACACTGTATTTTTGAAGAACAGAATCACTATTTCCCAGTTGTATATAAGTAGTGCCAGTCACCCCACAAGACTCCAACAGAGATACAGAAAGGCACTCTTCTTCAGCAACATTGGCAAGTCGAGGTAATTCACTGAATATTGTCTGCAGAAATTCAAACTCATCATCTTTACGGCCTTATGAGAATTATAACTTTAGTATACTTACTGCAAGTACACAGCTGTGGAGAAATTACATAGCAGAAATACAGGTTATGAATGATTCGCTATATTCTGCTCCCCTTAAGAACCAGACTAGATGTAAATAAACTGTTTGTATTCTTCCACTGGGTGAGTTATTATTGGATGGGTTCAAAAGCACCTCCCTTGTACATGATTCATCACATGGTAACTATCTCATGCTAGTAACTTGCATAAATCAACAAACAAATGCATTATACACTACCAATACCCATCTAAATCATGAAAATTACGCACACAAATGTTTATTAAGAGCTAAGTTAGTATAAAAAATAGGAATTCTACTGGTTTATGTATAATATCAATGAAATAGTACTAACTCATGCTAAATACTGTTTCATATGTAAATATTTTCAACTCCATAGCACATCATCTCTGTCCATTATCACATTAAACTTGTTTTTTCTTTAAATGTTAAAGCCCATATTAAATAATACTTATGAAAAGTGGGTCACTATTTACCACAGTTAAAACTTTATTTACTGTCAGAGTTCATTTCAAAAAAAAAAAAAAAAGTTATGCACTTAGCTCAAATTGCACACTTAAAAAAATCATCAACAATTCCTATGAGTGGTTTTGGTATCCCTGGTATCCTTTAAGTTCCCGTTTCTTTATGCTCCTTACGGGCGTTTCTCACAGAGTATTTACTGATGGTCAAGATACTAAGTCCCCCTCCCCTCTAACCCTTGTCTGTCTTATCCTTTCATATCTATTCATTGATGCCCATATATTCAGAGGTTAGTTTCCCTACATCATTACTTACACTCCTGGATTTAATGTATTAAACATATTTAAAATAATTTGCTTTTTGCCACTTTTTAACAGTTTTCCTTTGGGATACTTCTTCACTCCACAAACATTTAAATCTGCACTCAAGTTGGAAATGCTACATTGCAGCCATTTTCAACTGGATAAAGGTGGAGGGGAAACGTAAGTTGAAAGGAAAGGTTCCTTTAATAGTTTCTATAATGAATTTGCTTTTTATATACTTATTACCAGGAAAGTTGCATAATATTATAGTACTACGAACTTCCTTCTTAATTTGTTAAATAAGCTCTAGGCTTTACATTTGGGAACTATTTTCTTTTATATGCCATCAAATAAAAGCAGTGTACTGGTAACCAATCAATCAACATGAGGTAATGTTTATATCCAGTCTGGTTCTTAAGGGAGAAGCCTGCAAAATAGGATATCTATGATGTCATTAGAAATATTGTACTGCATAACAGCAGGTGGGTTCAGAGGGAGGGAAAAGTAGGTGGAGCAGCTTTGATATGCAGAGCAGCACTGTAAATATCTACAGTGAAATGAGTAGGTTACGGTGTGTGAATTTATTTTACTAAACAGGCAAGATCTACACAAATATTACAGTTAGCTATTTTAATTGCAAAGAAAATTGTTTACCTTTAATTTGATTTCAGTGCTTTTAGTTTGGAAAAAGACTGTTCACATTGCATATGTTGGCTTCAATATTGATAGCAAACGATCTGAACTGTGCATACTCTGAAATTGGTAGATTTTTAAACACTTCTATGCTAATTAAATCTTGGCACTATTATTACTATTATTATTGTTATTGTTATTTATTATTATTATTATTATTATTATTATTATTATTATTATTATTATTATTATTATTATTATTATTATTATTATTATTATTATTATTATTATTATTATTATTATTATTATTATTATTATTATTATTATTATTATTGTCATTGTCGTAGTCATCGTCGTCAACATCACCATCATTGAAGTAATTATTATTATTTGCATTACATTTATAAACTACTACCCTATGAGTACTGAATGATCTTTTATGACATGTATAATGACATTTTACATTGCTTTTAAACTTTTGAACAAAGAAGCATCTGACGTTTTCCCCTGAGACATAACAAAAATTGTTCTTCACATTCTTCCTTGTAGACACATCCTCGTTTTCTTGGGTTATTTACTGGTTTAAAGACTGCCATTATACTCTTTGTTGTAGTAACACACAGTCTGCACCTAACTGGTGTGTTCAGTTGTTTGGCACATGCTGAGGGAGCTAATGTAGTTCCATGATGTTACTATGTCTACCTTCCTCCCCTGAACTTGCAGGGGCTGCAATCGCAAGTGCCACTTCGCAGATCACTGTCTTAAGGTGACAAGAGAATAGGGTGGCCAAACATTGATTTCATTGGTCCCTTTTTTGGAAGAAACAAACCAAGGACCCTAAAAAATGTTTTATCAAACTGAAACATATTTTAGTTGTTAGGATTCCAGGGATAGAAATAAAGGATTGAGCATTCAAAATTAATAATCAAGTTTATCAAAGCAAATTAGCCATTAAACTTTTTTTTATTTGGGACTAAAAGTTTTCTATTAAAGATTTAGTACAGTAAAATTTATTACATAAAAAACCACAGAAATAAACTGTTGTATTCATCTGCCAAATAGCTCAGGTAACATTGGTATAAAGTCTTCCAGAGAACAAAAAAGCATTGCCCATGCAAGGTTCTTTTAACTTTGGGAATAAATCAAAGCTGGTGGACTCATGTCCGGACAGTAGGTTGCATGAGGTAACACTTCCCACACATAATCGCAAAGCTTTTTGGTACAATCTCTGTGGTGTGTGGTATAGTATTGTAATGGAGAATGGGTGGCCGATCCACGAGCAACTGAGGTCACTTCTTGTGCACTTGGCTGCAAAGAGTTTACTGAAATCATAATACACTCCAGTGACACTTCTTCCACATGAGACTATCTGTCATGACAACTCCTTGGTAATTATAAGCAAAGATCATGATCTGCTTGACCTTAGATTGAACTCATCAAAAATTTTTAGGACAAGGGGGACCTGCTTTTAATTCCAGCTCAAAGTCCTTAATACACACTTCATCTATAGTCACAGTTTGATGCAAGAATGCTTGATCTTCAACATCAAATCTTTCTTTCAGTAAAGTTAAAATGCCAAGACATTTCTGCTTCCATTCAGCAGTCAAACAGTGAGGAACTCATTGCACAGAAATATTTCTCATCTTTAAATCAGTCAAAATATGGAATACTGATGTTGATGGAACTCCTGTGGTTTTATTAAGTTCTTTACAAGCTGCATGATAATCTTCTTCAAGAGCATTTGTACAGGCTTCATACTTCTTTCATCTATTGATATTCTTTGCTTTCCTGGTCTTGGATCATTGCCTATTCTCACATGACCACCATAAAATTAATTAGTCCAACAAGAAACAGTACTATGGTCCACTGTGAAATCACCACAAACTTTACTCAAAGTACCATGGACTTCTGTTGAATGTTTGTCATGTAAAGTTTCAATCTTAATGTATGACTTCTGATCTTCAACAGTCACAGAATCTGACGCATGTGCAGGCTCCATTTCTAACCTTGCTCGCACAAATATAGAGTCATACAATGAATATACATGCTCCTTTCTCAAGCCTTCAACTGCAACTGGCATTGTATATATCAGTGGTGGGTCATGAAAATAATGGAAGTTCACATTTTTTAATTCTGGAATTTCTATTTATAATTTGTCATTTTTTCCACATCTATTCGCTCCTAAAATCCATTTATATCCATATTTTGGAAGTGAATAGAATAAATCAAACCACAATTATAAAATGACCATCCGTCAAGATCAAAAGTATGAAATGGTCAATACAGTAGAACTTATCTTCTCCATTTTTGTTGATAGGTGTCGATCACTCTCATGTTTTGGGAAATGCTCAAATGTGGAAGTGCTGAAGTGGACCTTTGGCCACTCAGTATACCACCAAAAGTATGTAGTAGATTCACATTCCACACAAAACTTTATAACAAATTCAATGAATTGTTTCTAATATACTTGTTCCATAAAATAAACACAACCTCAGAAACTTACTTTGTCATCCTCTAAAAGACACCATTTAGTGTTGAAGTTTTTAAAGCTGTAAAATATTTTATATGCGTTGTTGATCTCTAATGTTTATCCAAAGCTGGGATTAAATATGCTAAATTTATCATATTTCAGGGCATTTTCTCGGTTGCAAACAAGTATGGCCAGCAATAAAGTTTATTTAATTCGCATGAACCAGTATCATTTATATTAAAATACTTTTGTAAGTATTCATATTTCTTTTGCTTATGCTCACTTTGCAAATGTGGAAGAGCTGGAGTAGGCCTTCCCCGTTTTACTATCACTAATCACTAGTATTTCAACTGTATGGTCACTTCACGTTTTACTATACATTGTTCATCCATTTCAAAGCATTAGCACTAACAACTGTCTTGGTACACAGCACACCATGAAATAAATACTAATACAGCTGCTGAGGACTGTAACAATCGCACAATTAAAAGCACATTGTTTCTTGCTTTTAACTCCACATGCTATTGCTATGCAGCCAGTCATATTCACATGGGGTGTTTCAGAGCCGCTTGTGTGAATATAGCGACAAAGGATTATATTACTTGTTAATATCTAGTTACTTTAGATATGGGCTTCAGTGATAGCTTTGATAGCCCACAATATACACCACTGGCTCTTTGACCAGGATAATGCACCGTCCCACACATCAATGATCACAATGGCAAAAGTGCATGAATTGCACTTTGGTTCCTCATCCACCCTACTCACAAGACTTAGCCCCAACTGACTTCTTTCTGTTCTCTAACTTGAAACTTTGGCTTGGTGGGAAGAAATTTTCATCAAATGAATAAGTGATCATCGCTATCAAGTATTTTGCAGAGTTTGATAGAACCTATTTTTCCAATAGAATGAGAAAGTTGGAGGGTTGCTGGACCAAGTGTGTAGCCATTAAAGGAGACTACTTCGAGAAATAAGTTTAAGTGAAGGGCTGAGAACCATAGTGGGCCATCTGCCATTTTTAAAAAATGGAGAAAAATAAGACTGAAGTTTGGTTAATTTCACAATGTATGGAATAATTTATAACGACATAGTAACCTACCCTTAGAAAATATATGATGTATAACCATAAAATATACCAACAGATGGCAACAGCTCAATTTTGACTACACATGGAGGTGGCCCACTATAGTTCTCAGCCTTTCAATTGTTTAAGAAACATTCTTTTTTTTTTTGCTTTTTTATCAGATTTATAAGCAACCCTCATATGTGTGATACTTCATGTGGAAGTGGAGCAGTTTTACAGAAAAAGCAAACCTCATAACTTTGAAAATATCACAAGGTAGTTTTTGTGCTTTGAAGAGACTTAGCAATAAATGTAACCGCTTTTTAGAGAGCACCATATTTTTTATGTTTTGGCGGTCACATCACTTTCTCACAACCCCCAGAATGTCTGGAGGACCACACCTGTCGTTGGTTTACGGGTCTCACCGACCTGACCAGGAGAATTATCAAAATAAATTCACCGACCATATCCTCTGATTACCAATCAGAGGACATATACATGCCATGACAGGTCAGCATGTTAGGGGTTAAGGTTTTATAGAGAAATTAGAGAAATGGAGAGGTTGGAAAAATAAAGACTCCCTAGCCCTCAGGAACCCTAATAGCATCGGGGTCGGAAGAGAACAAGAGTTGACCAAGGTAAGGTCAGATAGAAAAGTTACAGTGAGGAGCAAAACATCAGTAAGTGGAAGTAATGTTCTGCTCAGCTTGGGTACCTTGTGGTCAAGGGATCACAATTATATATTGGGATATATTCTTCACCATTCTGTCCTCTATGTGATCTGCAAGAGGAAATGGATCGAGACCACCTTCAAATATGCCCGGCCACTTCTAATGCCCCATCCATCTGTGAAAAATATTGGACAGCGAGGATTGACTTCATTGTCAGAAATCCAGCATTAGCTAACAACAACAGTTTTTGTGCTTGTGGAAGAGACTTTTAGTATTTAAGAGTGGAAACCAATACCACATTCACACAGTCTTTATTTATTTGTACCTATTATAATGAGTATTCAAATGAAAAATTATTACATAACTGCAAAGTTTGTCATCACAGACCATAGATGTCCTATATCAAGATATTCCTATATCATGCTTCTGTAACCCCTGATAGTTTGTCAGTTGAAAAAAAAAAATAAAAAAAAAGTATATATATACACACACATGGACAAAAGTATTCGTACACAACCATGTTAAGAATACCATAGCAGTTATTATGTAAAATAATGTTTATTGAGTATCAATTTTATTTCTAGATAATATATTGGAATGCCCACCCACCATGCAGACATATTGCAAATGTTCTGCTATTGTATACAATAGAAGAATAGGATGAGCCTCTGTTTGTTTACATGGATTAATGCCCGGACAAAAGTGTTTGTACAGTTAGTTACTACCCTATCGGACGCACGAGTAAACAGAATGACCCTTGTTTGGCTGGTTCAGTTGAGTAGTACACACCCCAAGAGACAGACTGGTTGCACTGATAGATACAGTTTAGTTAAAGTGGGTAGAAAATAGAAGGAAACATCTGTTGAAGAGAGAAAAATTATTCTCAGACTTCATAATCAAGGAAAATCATATTCCGAGATTGCAAACTCAGTTGGGAGAAGCCAAACTACTATACAAAGTATAGTAAATAGGTTCAAAGGCATTACAGTGATGATTAACAATAAAAGAAGCAGACATCCACAGAAACTTTCATCAAGAGAGCAGAGGTATGTGATTAATTTAATTAAAAAAACTCCTAAAATAACTTCATCAGAAATAGCAGCACAACTAACTGAATATTTTCATAATCCAGTATCTTCACGTACAGTAAGACAGATTCTTCGTTGAGATGGATACAGAGCAAGGGTACCAAGAAAAAAACCCTACATTAGTAAACTTAATAGGACGAAGAGGTTGCAGTTTGCAAAAGAGTTTGTGCAGAAAGATAGTGAGTTTTGGGATAACGTGTTGTTTACAGATGAAAGTAAGTTTAATATTTTTCGCAATCATGGGCGTATTTTGGTTTGGTGAAAACCTAATACATAGCTCGAGGAGAAGAACCTTATGACAACAGTAAAGCATGGAGATGGTGGTGTGATGGTGTGGGGGTGTATGGCTGCTTCAGGTGTAGGGGAATTAGTTTTCAATGAAGGAAATATGGACAAATACATGTACTTGGACATCCTAAAATAAAATCTTAAGAAAAGTGCCAAAAAATTAGGCTTTACTCCGGGATATTACTTTCAACAGGACAACGACCCCAAACATACAGCAAAAATTGTTCGTCTGTGGCTGCTATATAACACCCCCCACACATTGAAAACACCTCCACAGTCTCCTGATACTAACCCAATTGAACATCTGTGGGCTGAATTAGAGACCAGGATTAGAAAATATCATATAACAAGCAAAATCAATTGAAACAGCTACTTCAAATGGAATGGCAACTTATTGGGTCAGAAATAACAAAAAAATTAGTATATTCTATACCACATAGATTAAGAGAGATACACAGAAGAGGCAAGCAAACTCACTACTGAACAATGTGAAAATAACTCCTTTCATGTTATTTATATACTGATAATAGAATGTGTTGAAGCTAATAATGATTGTGTCCTAGTTATTGGATCGCCATTTGAAGCTGAAGTCGTTGGTGACGTGGTGTAGCCCTTTGATGTGTTTCGCTCCGGCTAGTCAGCTTGAGATCTCTTACTTTTATCTCGGGTTTGCGTAAGTGTAATGGACAACCCAAGAACAACTTTGCATATCATTTATTTCATTTTAAATATTTTCAGGAGCTATGCCGACTGTATATGTAGAGGAATCGCGCTCACGTCCGTACAGCACAACCTCCCGTACTGGTCTCTCGTTGAGTAGTGACACTTTCTAGCTTACCCACGCTAAGAAGACCGTTCTTCAATTTTAATGTCATGACGTCATCCAAGAAAGCCTCGTATCCAAAATGCTATTTCCTTTTCCCGCAATTTAGAAATGTCCCTTTGTATTATAACATGTTCTTTTATGAATTTCGAATATATAATTACCTTTTTAGGATTAAACGATGTTTACTTTATATTTTATTAAATATATCGCGCGACTTTTAAGGTTAATAGACTTGACTTTCGAACGTGTATTTAAACTATGTAGTATGACGTCATGACTCGTTAATTTCAAACCAATAATGTGTTTATCCTACAAATTTAACGACTATTATTTACTCATATCTTGCTCACCTTACAACATTTCCTGCTCTATTATCTATTTATGTTATTACTTAACACTTATCGCAAATCTCACATCCGGCAATTAAATTAAAATGTGTCTTTTTCAAAAGCCCATTCGATCGGAAATCTAAATTTCGGTATCAAATGCCCCCATTTATATTATTTTATTATTTCATAATAAAATAATGTAAATGTCTTGCCCGAAAGAAAAATTAAAAATTACTCCTATATTTTGAATAATCGGCAACACTCCCATTATATACAATTTTCAATTACACTGTTTTGAAATTGGTGATTAACATATTTTCTCATTAATCTTTTTAACATGACAAACAATTATACATTTGACTTAACATTAATCCTTAAATACTAATTACAATATGTTATGGTTTCTTCTGTGAAGCTTTTATATAAAGGTTAAATTTCAAGAGTCTTTCTTTATACTTCCTTCTTTTAGTTCATGTTTGCTCACTTCGCTCTCACTATCACTTGCACTGTGATTTTTTTTTCACTTTTGTTATTATAACACATATCTTTACTAGATCCTTTAAGCACTAAAATGTACATATATTTATATAAATCCATTACACTCTTCAGACAAGTTCTTTCTTTGTCTTCCTGTGATAACTATCTATACATCTAAATATTTTAACAAATGTTTACAAATTAAATATTCTGTTTTCTCTCTATGCGGAGATGAACATTTTAACAATCTTTCTGAAGCTGTTATTGTGAGCTCTATACAATATATTTTTAAGCTCTTTGTAGTATATAGCAATTCACATTCTGCATTTTTCATGAATATGTAAGTACCTGACCAATATATGATTTTCAAGTAAGCTAACATTTACATTTTATCTCAAAGCTGATTGGGCGCCAATAGACAAATGACACTTCCAATTTTTTTTTTTTTTTTTTTTTTTTACATTAAATCAAGGTTCCAAGGCACCACACGGTTTCTTGTATGGTCGAAGGAGTTGTTTATGCCATCTTCCCAGACATTTTTCATTTTTAACATCTTTTAATTCATAGGTATGATAACCAAATTTTGATATAATTTCTGCAGGACCTTTATATAACAATTCCATCCTTTTGTTCCTACCTCGCAATGCACTTGATAACTTATGGTCTTTAACTAGTACCCAATCGCCTATCTTAGGTTCCCATTTATGTTTTCTACTCTTTTTCTTTAATTTTCGCTTCTCTGCCTTTTTCTTGATTCGTTCAAAAGCAATTTTCGCTCTTTCTTCTTCACTTAACTGAATGTCATTAATTTTCAGTGTTTTTGGTACCCCGATCAATATTGGTTCTGGTTCAATTCCTAACATTAATTTTATTGGTGCAAACCCAGTAGTTACATTAATGGTGTGATTGATAATCTTTTCTATCAATGGACAATATTTCACCCAATCCTTGTGATTATGATGTGTAAGTACACGTAAATAAATTCCTATATCTCGGAGGACACGTTCTGTTGGATTCCCTGATGGAAAGTATGAGGAACAATAATTTAGTTTTCTCGCATCTAATGTCACCCTAATCTTCCATTGGCCTTAATTACAATACATAGGGGATTCACAAATTCTGAATTCGAAATCTCAATAACCTCATCTTCTAACATTGACTTTATAACTGCATCTACCTCTTCTCTTATGGTACTAGGGATAGCTCTCGCTTTATGTGTAAAAGGTTTGATAGGTATCATCTCAAACGAATGAGTATAAATATTACATTTACCAGGTTTCTCAGAGAATACTTCTTTATTTCGGATTAATATTTCAAACAGTTTATCCCTCTGTTGTTCATTTAGTTGATCAGCCTGAGTTATTTTTTTTTTCTCAACAATTCTTCTAAGTCTTCACTACTCTCCCTATCATAGTACCTAGTTGCATCAGAAACCCTCAAATTGTCTATGAAATCATTTTTATCCCATTCTACATTTTCTTTATTATCGACTCTGTACTCTTTGACATTTACTTCAGTTAATTCCATAGCTCCTACTTTAACATATTCTACAAAGAATGTATCCCCTTGGATTTCTTCTTCCTCTTTTTCTCGTACAATATTTTCTGAACTACTATCTTCCACAAAAGGCACTATAATGGTCTCATCTTCAACTTTCATTTCTAGAATCATGTTTTTAAAATTCACCACAGCTTCCCAGGCATAAAGACAATCACAACCTATTATAATATCTGTCACAAGTCTTCCTACAATCAGAAATAAAATTCCTAGTATTCTCCCATTTATTTCAATATTTATCATTGCTTGAAATTTTACTCTCTCTTTTCGTTTTCCCACAGCTAGCGAGCAATATATCCCATTAACTGGTAAAGACATTACTTTAAAACCACTACTTTGTAAATTATCATAAAAATTTTGTGAGCATACTGTGCTATTTGATCCCGTATCTATAATTGCATTGTATTGTTTTCCATTTACTCCAATTTTGATTTTAGGTGGATCTCCTACTTTTTCGTTTTCGTCAATTCTATTTTTCCATTCTCTTTTCTTTTGTATCATCATTTGCCTTCCAGGACTATTTATTTCCGAGTACTTATCACAATCATTACTAGGATACCCAGTTCTCACTGAAGGCGCGTTTGACCGGGTCTGGCGTTTCCCTGATTTTTAGGTATGGCTCCTGTACTATTTCCCAAATTGTTACTTCTGTTTTCCTGCATTAAATCGGGGTTACTTCCTACCATGTTTTTGACCGTGTTAATGGCCTCGACCATTTCCGCATTTTCGGGGGAATTTCGTCCATTAGAATACCTTTCTTCCTGTCTTGGTGACCTCGGTCTAAACTCATTATCTCCGTTTGTCCAATACCCATCATTTGAATTTCTACTATGTCCAAAATAACGTCCCCGTCTACCTCGATCAAATCTATTTGTATTCATATAATTCACCCTTATATTTCTTCCCCTTTGATTACCATTTCTATTTTGGTGACGCCCTTCCTGGTTATATCTACCTTGATTTTCCCACCGGAATGATTCCATCCTTGGTACTGGTCCTTTATATCTTTCCCTAATCTCACTTCTATTCTGATAATACTGTGCCCCTTGCCCGAAAGAATTGACAGTTTCTTTTCCTTCATATTTATTTACAAATGCGTGTTTTGGCTTATTGACTTCTAAGGCTGATAATAATTTGATCATAGCTGCAATGCTATCGGGTCGGGCTATGATTAGGTAGTGTTGAAGCGTTTCCGGAAAATGTGGAGTAACTATATTTATTAGATCTTTTTCGTCTAAGGGAGGATCCAACATCTTTGATTTTCTCGCTATTCTCATAAAATAGTTGACCATCGATTCCTCTGATCTAGGATTAAATTTTCCATTGCTTAATTCAACTCTAATATTAGCCTGCCTACTAGCTCCCCAATATCTGGTTAAAAAGATGTTTCTAAAGGTCCTGTAGTCATTATTGTTACCCATAGAAAGGCCTAGCCAATTGGCAGCATTACCCTTTAGGCATTTTCTTACTATCACCATCTTGTACTCCTCTGGTATACGTTTCACCGTGAAGTACTCTTGTAACCCTTCTAAAAAGGCTTTAGGATCATCTGAATCTTCATTTTCAAAAACTGGAGGTGTCATTTCATTTAAGACATGGTTAGGCCAATGTAAATTTGAATTGTCACCTGTCCCTGCACTATTTCTGAGATCAGAATGGGAATTACTGTTACCTCTATTTTGCATCGAAATGTCAGCTGATACATCTGGTATTGCCTCGTTTCTTGCAACTTCATTACTAAGATTGTTGTGATTACATGCATTTTCATTTAATTTCAAATTTTCTAAGGCCTCTTTTACCTGAGTAATTTCTGTTACTACCCCTTTTATTTTGTCTGTAACATCCTCCAAATTTCTAGCCTGCCTTTCACTTTCTACATCAGATCTTTCCATTCTAACTTTACACCCCTGTAGCTCTTCTCTAATTTCTTCCCTGTCTTTATCTAACCTTTGTACTACCTCTTCCCTTTGTTTGTCTAATCTATATGTTACTATTTCCCTTTCTTTATCTAATTTTTCATTCACTTGTTGACCTAATTTCTTTTCAGAATTCTTTACTTCTTGCCGTATTATCTCTAATTCTCCCTTAACCTGTTCTCTATTTTCTTTTACTTCACTACTAACTTTATTAATTTCCTCCCTAACTTCTTCCCTAAAGGTTTCGAAAGCTCTCTTCTGATTCTCCAATTGCATTCCCACTTCCTGTTGTCCCTTCTCTAATTTCTTTCCTAACTCTATACTAGTTTCATCTATCTTACTCATCTTTTCCATTATCTTTTGAAACATATTCTCTATTTCTGACATAATTGCTGGCCTTTCTGAATTAGTACTAAACATTTCTGAGCTACCTCTAGGTGTTTCTCTAACGTTCTGATCTTCTACTTCTTGGCATATTCTGCTACCAATTACATTCTGATTAAATTCTTCCATCCTACTTACACTTTTCTCAATTTCCGGACTCTCAAAACCTAGAAAATCAGTATCACTGTCTTCCATTTCTAAGCTATTTACATGTGTTTTTCTACTCACCAAAATTTTCAATATTTTCACTATTTCACTTTAACTGCACTTAAACTTGTTCACTACACGTTTCACAGATGTTCACACGCTGGGCACCTTCTTGTCTGCTGGCTCGATGCTGGCCTGGTCGTCTTGGGGGTTGGTCCATTCTTTCGACGCCACACGTTGGGATGCCAATTTGAAGCTGAATAATCGTTGTGTCCTAGTTATTGGATCGCCATTTGAAGCTGAAGTCGTTGGTGACGTGGTGTAGCCCTTTGATGTGTTTCGCTCCGGCTAGTCAGCTTGAGATCTCTTACTTTTATCTCGGGTTTGCGTAAGTGTAATGGACAACCCAAGAACAACTTTGCATATCATTTATTTCATTTTAAATATTTTCAGGAGCTATGCCGACTGTATATGTAGAGGAATCGCGCTCACGTCCGTACAGCACAACCTCCCGTACTGGTCTCTCGTTGAGTAGTGACACTTTCTAGCTTACCCACGCTAAGAAGACCGTTCTTCAATTTTAATGTCATGACGTCATCCAAGAAAGCCTCGTATCCAAAATGCTATTTCCTTTTCCCGCAATTTAGAAATGTCCCTTTCTATTATAACATGTTCTTTTATGAATTTCGAATATATAATTACCTTTTTAGGATTAAACGATGTTTACTTTATATTTTATTAAATATATCGCGCGACTTTTAAGGTTAATAGACTTGACTTTCGAACGTGTATTTAAACTATGTAGTATGACGTTAATTTCAAACCAATAATGTGTTTATCCTACAAATTTAACGACTATTATTTACTCATATCTTGCTCACCTTACAACACTTCCTGCTCTATTATCTATTTATGTTATTACTTAACACTTATCGCAAATCTCACATCCGGCAATTAAATTAAAACGTGTCTTTTTCAAAAGCCCATTCGATCGGAAATCTAAATTTCGGTATCAGTGTTCAAATACTTATGTCCGGCCAAAAATTCCTATTCATAGAGAAGATATATTTTTATTTTATATAATTATACTTGTATAGGATTTTTTTTGTTAATATTCTACATTGATGTACAGTTTATAATTCTAGTAAAGGCAATTTTGCCCATGTGCCATATTTATGTAGCAATAAACAAAAATGCATATAATTTCCCTCTGTACGAATACTTTTGTCCATTCTAAAGTAAGAACAAATTAGAAACTAAAAACTTCACTTATCTTAGCAATGTTGCAAGTTATTTTTTTTTCTTTTACTAAGATAAGTGAAGTTTTTAGTTTCTAATTTGTTCTTACTTTAGAATCTTGTTGCTTAACTGTTAATAGCTTCAATTTCCTTAATTAACTTTTGTCCATGTGTGTATATATATAATGACTGGGTTGGGTACTTAGGAAATGGGGGTGAGGGGGAGCTAGCTTTATTGATACATATATATTTAGTGATATATTTCACTGTCCTTACCTGTAAGCTGTAATGCCTAATGGGATGAAATCCATTGAAATAAAAATCTTCTTGCAACTTCAGTGAATTTTTAACTGCACTTCCTTGCTGTACACTTGACTGTATGCACAATTTTAAAACTGCATATTTTTCAGTAGTTGAACTGAAATTCTGCTTTTCACACAGCAGAAACAGCTTCTGAATGATTGTCTGACAAAAGAACAGAAATGTGTTTACAGTTTATTAGAGGCAGTAATGTATATTAACAGGGCTCTTGAAAAAGGAAGAAAGGAAGAGCTTAGAGCTCTTCAAACTTCAAATGTTTTGTTTATTTATATTAGGGATTCCCAAACTGTGCTTGAAAGAACTGTGGACATGCATTTCCCAGGAGCTTTGCAGCCACATCAAGAAAATAAATAAAAACATTTTATACTCACATTGCATTCTCTACCCACACTTCTATAAGCTACATCGTTCTTACCTGTGCATAGAGACGAATGGTGAACTGTTGGGCCATGCACCAAGGTGCAATTTCTCTCATTCCTCGCTCCACAAACATTTCTTGTTCACTGAAATCCTCTATGATACATGCCAGGTGATATATTATTGAAATAAAAGAACACAGACTCCCTGCTCGTTTCTTGCTTGCCTGAAATAAATTGTTCCACCATAAAATTGAAATAAACACATCCTAGCACACATAGCTATACCAATACTTGGAATCAAGGCAGAAATTGCATACATTGGAGTGAATCATAAATTTTAAAATGTTTAAAACATAACAAGTAGGAAGTTCAAGTTCTTTTACACTTCATTCACTTGTAACACATTTCAAGAGGGTTTGCTCTAATCCTCAGCTGTGGACCAATGATATGCAAAGTGAAAGATCTTCCCTTGATGTGGTGGCATCTGGTGTTGGAAACGTGCTCCATACAAAAGAGATGAATTGCTTAGTTGATATGGAATGACCAAATCCAAGTTCATTATGCAGTCTTTCCCACATTGACAGTTTAGCTGCATTCTTGATACACTTGAGTTTGCTGACAGGATTGATTTGATGGTTTAAGAACCAAAAATGAGCTGCTATTGCTGATTTATCAAGCTAATGTTTGGCATTTCTTGGGTGTTCTTTAAGCCTGGTATACTGGTACCATTTCGTTTTTATGTGTATATTAGTGTCAGTCTCAGTGATAAATTTGGTACATACATGCACATTCATAGAAATGAACATTTGGGAAAAAAATGTACACCAAAGACAGTGATAGAGTAGTAAATTTTGAAATTGTGATATTGAACAATGTGTTAAAACTTTGCACCCCTAACACCAGATGGCAAGAGGACTGTAGCAGCAGTGGTGGAGGTGGTGGTGGAGGAAGAAGTTGACTTCAGACACCCAATGGCTGAGATCGAATGATCTTGGAAACATTCCAGTTTTTCCAACATTTTCTACGTGAAGGTGAGTGTTGTGACAGGATTTTATATGTTTTTACCCACTAGCCACACATTGGTGCATTTTGCAACACGTTTATTAAAGGGTTTCTTGTACCACTCACTTTGTTGCTTCTACCAATGTAGCAGGAAATGGCGTGGTTTGTTGCTTCTCCAACGGATCAGCAATGAGCATGAACGACTCTTTTAATCCTTTTTTATATCTCTGGCGCAGTACGGGTCAATGAGTATATCAGTTAATCACTACACAAGTATTGAATTTATTTAAACTTTTAAATGAACATGCAGTCTATTATCACAAATTATATAGTAATATGGCTTGGCGTCTTTTGAAATCTCACTAACAGGTTGGCATGCATGGATTACAAATTTTTATAAGTCAATATCTTTGCTGTTATTAGGGTCGCGTTGCAAAATTTACACGTATTTTATAGACTGTCACTCTGTCTTTCATACCAAACATTCAAACAGTAATTCCTGAGTACCTCGAGAAACAGCAGTTGCAACCTTCAGGTTGATTACAGGACATGATTGTCTGGCAAAACATTTAAACAGAATTGGGAGATATTCTTCACCACTCTGTCCTCTATGTGATCTGCAAGAGGAAATGGATCGAGACCACCTTCAAATATGCCTGGCCACTTCTAGTGCCCCATCCATCAGTGAAAAATATTGGAGAGCAAGAGGATTAATGACTTCATTGTCAGAAATCCAGCATTAGCAAACAACAACTCTGTCTTTCGCCACCACTATAAATATTCGTTTGAAGTTCACTTTATATTCAGAAATCACTTAGGCAAAATTATTTGATGCAATAGCTAATGTTGTTAGCTAATGCTGGATTTCTGACAATGAAGTTATTAATCCTCTTGCTCTGCAATATTTTTCACTGATGGATGGGGCGCTAGAAGTGGCCGGGCATATTTTAAGGTGGTCTTGGTCCATTTCATCTTGCAGATTGCATAGAGGACAGAGTGGTCAAGAATATATCCCAATTCTGTTCAAATGTTTTGCCAGACAATCATGTCCTGTAATCAACCTGAAGGTTGCAACTGCCGTTTTTCAAGGATACTCAGGAATTACAGTTTGAGTATTTGGTAGTTCCCATTTTTTATTTTTCATATAATATTTTGCAATATTTTTTTAAATTCAGAGTTGACTAATCTTTTAGCTGCATAAAATGGTAGATTAACTATAGATTTCTGCACATTGCTGGTACCCTTTTTTATAAGAAAATCAGCTTTCTCATTACCACTCAGTCCTCAGTGGAAGATAGGTGTTTTTGAAGTGCTGTTAGATGGGTAAGGATTTTCCAACATTCTGTAATAGTTTGGTTTTTTGGTGACAACTTGGAAGTCATTGCTATAATTGCTGCCCTGGTATCTGATCAAATAACTGCTTAATGAAAATGTGAAATTCTATATAAAAGATTTTGTAGAGCCATTCAAATTGCTTCAATTTCTCCATCAAAGTTTGTAGTTCCATAGCTTAAAGATTTGTAATAGGAAAAGAGGTGACACATGACTCCAGCTCCTGCTCCATCTCGGTTTGATTCAATGATCCATCAGTATAAATATGGAGCCATTCATGTTCCAGAAATCTAGTATGGATTGTCTCTAATGCCAATAATTTTGGAACACTAGTTGGAGTATCACTTTTCATAACTTCTTCTGTCAGGTGTAAATAATATGTGATGTCTAATGTTTGTGTTGGATTGACTTTATATATGAAGTTTTTCTTTGAATTAGGAAGGTCTACATTCTTCTTGATGTCTTGAATTTTGGAAAGAAAGCTCTCCTGAGTCTTTAGTGTATATGTAAAATTTCTCTTGTGCCATCTATTGAATGGGAGTCTGATCAACTTTTCGTGTTGAATAAGAGCTACTTTTTCTATCTCATGTTCAATGGGATATTGGTTGGTTAGTATTTCCATAGCTGGTATTGGTGTGGTTTTGATAGCACCTGTAATTAGTCTCAGACTTTGGTTTTGAAAAATTTGAATCTTTTCTTTGTATTTGCTGTTACAAGAACTTCGCTGCAGTAAGTAAATAATGGTTTTATATATATTGTGTATGTTGTGTTAAGAGTTGTTCTGGAATATCCCCACTTCGTTCCTGTTAGACGTTTTAACAGTGAAAGGCACCTTTCTGCTCTTTGTATTACATTTTCTATTTGTTTGGTCCATGTAAGTTTGGTATCAAGTGATTTGCAAAGATGGAAAAAAATCGAGGTTTGAGCAGTGATTAAATAATTATTTATTTATGCCAACAAACTTACTGTTGGTGTTTTTAAGTTCCAGTTCTACCTCTTAGTGATTAAATATTTCGTAAAGAAAGGTATGAAAGCAAAAGACATTCATGCCGATCTTCTGAATACACTACGGGACTCTGCTCCTTCATATTCAACTGTTGCCAAGTGGACAAACAAATTTAAATTTGGTCGGGAGAGCTTAGATGAAGATCCGCACAGTGGCCGGCCAAGATGTGTCACTACCCGAGAAATCATTGCAAAAGTTCACAAAATGGTAATAGAGGATCGCTGATTGAAAGTGCGTGAAATTGCTCGTTTGCCAGATGTCATCTGAAAGGGTATATTGAATTTTGACTGAAGAATTAGATATGAAAAAATTATCTGCAAGATCGGTGCTGCTACTCTTGACACTGGATCAAAAACACATGAGAATGGAAGTATTGGAACAACACTTGGCATGTTTTAGGAGCAACGAACAAGATGTTTTGCGCTGGTTTGTGACCACAGATGAAACCTGGGTCCACTACTATACTCCAGAGTCAAAACAGTGAAAGCATGCTGATTCTCCACCACCAAAAAAAGCAAAGATAATTATTTCTGCCAGAAAGGTAATGGCATCAGTTTTCTGGGATGTGAAGGGGATTCTACTTGTAGATTATCTTCCCAGTGGGCAAACCTTTACTGGAGAGTATTATGCTAACCTCCTGGAGCAATTAAACCAAACGATATGTGAAAAAAGGTCAGGTTTAGCAAGGTTTCGCCATGGCAAAATTATACCAGCTAAGGTATGAATTGTTGCCACACCCGACATATTCACCTGATATGTTGTTGTTGTTTTCTAGTGCCTTGCATCTGGCAATGAAGCCATTAGCATTCGTGCTTTCCAATACTTTTGAACTGTAGTTTCTTCTGATCTTAATGCTTCACAGGTCTTCAAGTGGTCTTCATTCATTTCTGCTGGATCGTTACACAGGACACATATTGGTGAGGCTGAGATACCTATTCTGTAGAGATGACTTGCCAAGCAGTCATGATTTGTCAATAGTCGGAAGGCTGCAACAGCTGTTTTCCTTGGTCTCTGGGGGATTATATCTGGATTGGAAAGTAGTATAATCCATTTTTTATCTTTGGCATTTGTTTCTATTTCTTGTAGGTATGAATGACAAAAATTTTTAATGATCAAGCGTTTTATTGAGGAATATGAGAAATTGAATTTAGACTTTTGTGTTATTGTTGTGGCTTTCTTTGCAAGTGAGTCTGCAGCTTCGTTCCCCATGACTCCACAGTGTGCTGGAATCCATTGGAGATGAACAGTCTTATTAACTTTTTGGAGTTGTGTTAACATTTTGTAGCATTCTCTAATTTTTGTTGACTTCTTTGTAGTATTTGAACATATTCCCTGAATTGCAGCTTTAGAATCCGAAAGAATTATATTCATGTATGTGGCTTTCATGTAACTGTTTTCTTAACGGGCACCAGTTTTACAATGTGGCAGTTACATCACCCGACTTAAACCCCCATTTTGCAAGGGGGACCACACCTATCGTTGGTCAATGGGTCCATCGGACCTAGCCGGGAGGACTAAATAGATGATATTTAGATCCACCGACCTTCCCCTCATGTGCCTCTGAGGGACGCTGTTGTGCTGTGATAGGCCAGCACATATGTAAATGACATTTCCTCCATTTTAGATGAAACAGTTATACCGCTGTGATTCGGTCCCCAGAGCCTCATCTGTTAAAAGCAGGGTGCACCACGGGCAGGATGAGGATGGGAATTGGGTAGGAGAGGCTATAGGAGGCGCATCACTACCCCTTACTACCCCTATTCACCTGATATGGCTCCATCAGAATTTTATAAATTTTTCTTGGTGGATGAAGATTTTCTTCAAATGAAGAATTAATAGCCGGAATTAACAACTATTTTGCAGGCCTGGAGGAATCTCATTTTCCAGATGGGATCAAGGCGTTGGAACATCACTGGACTAAGTGCTTTAGTCTACAAAGAGACTATATTGAAAAATAAATAAAGTTTCAGTGTCATAAGTACTTGTTTTCTATTCCATTCAGAGAACTTATCAAACAACCCTCGTACTATCTGTCCATGAATGACACAGAATTTACCAGATTATGTGACTGCAGTTATTTGGTTTACTGAATTCCGTCTCTTGAAAATCATTATAGTTTTGTCATTACAAGCATTAAGGAATGCTGCAGGTGTGTGAAAGAGTAAACATGTTTTGATTTCCAATTCATCATGTTTTAAACATTTTTGAACAAAAATATTATAGTGCTGAATATTTATTATGCTTCAGAAAGAGATATACCTATTTTTAAATAATGCAAGAATTTGCTAAATTTTGCTATCATTGAGTATAACTCTTAAGCGTTTGGCTAATTCCCCACCTTAAGTAAACTCAGATTCAAAAGGAAAATGTGAGGCTTGGAATCCAATGGAAGTTGAAGAAGAAGTTTAAGCATAACTGTGAAACACCATATTGTAAACCTGACTCCATTTCCAAAGTGTTCTGCAGCTATCAAATTGTATTTATGTTTCATACATCCCCAATGTGTACCCCTCGTTACCCTCAGAATGTCAAGGTGTGTGCACATGTAATACATTGTGAAACTAACTTACCTCTTGGAAATAGTCCCAGATGTTCTGCCTCAGGTAGGGATGATGATACAATATTCTCACTATTAGCCACTCTTTCTGATAGCGCACACTTGGCTGATTACCTTCAGCTATTAAACAATCTTTAAGCCATTTCAAAAGCGAATGTTTATGTTCCTGTTTTCAAAATAAAATTATACAGTTATATTAACAGTATAATAATTATAGTGAATAATAATAAGTCGATATAGGAATTTGGGAAACATTTAATTACAAAAGAAATATTTTATCTCCTACTTGATGTTATTCATACTACATTTTTTGTGACTTGAAGAAGAATTGCATTTTCTACATGTTTGTTTTAGAAAGAGAATTTATAGAAAGCAAATACTATAGGTTTCAGCAACATGTTTCTCTTGGGGAAGAAGAGCTTTATTAGCTCTTAAATAGATATTTAAACATTGCTTTTTAAACACATTTGAGTCCTAATGGAGCTACAGTAAAACCTTGCTTATCCAGACTAACTGGGACCAAAGGCAATCCGGGTTATATGAGTCATTCCATGTCAAATCGCACAAAATTTGACCTTCATGTCTCTGATTTCATTAATATTAAATTTAGGTGTTCTGTGAATAAAAAAATCTGATGTGTTGCACTCATATGACTTTCTCTACTCTTGTACTGACCACTCTTACAAACCCTTAGTCCTATATCTTCTTCATGTTAGTTAAGATAAACATTTGTACAAATTATCTTATTGGTTATTTCCTTGTAGGTGCAAAGGGAATATTACAATACAGTAGGCTTTGTGCGATAGTCAAATCTTTTAAAGCTTTGAGATTCTGTTCTCTTTGCACACTTAACATATAAAAAAATGAACAACGATGTTCCATTTTGCGAAAGTTTCAAGTTTTTCGAAACTGACACATAATAAGGAATATCTCCGAAATGGTTCACCTTACAAGAAAATTTATTGAGACATAAATTGTGTATTTTAGCAAGATCTACATTTTTTGAATGTATGGTTTGGTCTATCTCTAACAGTTTACCAGTTATGCAAAAGTCGTCCAGAGTAAATACGACTACAGGGGCTATAGCCAGAAAATTCAAGATATAAATTTCATTTATCATCAAAATATCTCAAACATATGACATCTTAATCAAAATCGTTAGAGCCATTTTCAAGAAAATCAAATTCTTTAAAAATGTTCCATGTGAAGGGTAGTTTAGAGTGGGGCTATTTTCTTCAAAATCTTCGTGTCGCATCCTTGAAAGACATTAAACTTAAACACCAGCTTTGGCTATTAACAGACTTTTCGTTTTTGAGTTATGCTGTCCACAGACACATACAAGGACCTTTTTCTAAAAGTTCTTTTTTTTGGATTCAGGGGGTCTCAAAACATATATTTCCGGTGAAATCTCGACATTGAATTTTAGGGTGGAATTCAATACTTCCCCTACTTAGCAGTAGAGAAAGTAAAAATGATACCCCTATTCTGTTGTTTGTCTGTAAATTGATTATTTTGGTAAATATAAAGCATTAAATTTTCGGATATTTTGCGCACACTGTTCTACATGTATATATATATCTGGTATTATTTTTCAGATAAATATCTGTAGCTCAATTTGAACATGAAATGTGTACTTTATTTATATGTTAAACAAAAAACAGTTTGATATTTCCTATTTTTACAAGGCTATTAACATTACAAACATCGTTAACAATGTTCTAAGGCTTTCACGGCCGGTGTCAATACTAGATGCAATATTAACCGGGCTTGTGGGCCGTGGTCTATTGGGTTCCTTCTTCTTCCCAAACGTTTCGTCTGCGACTACGGCAGACATCTTCAGTGGCGGCGAGGTCGAAGTTTCCTAGTGGAGATCTCAGCACCGACTGCGCTGGTCACCACCAGAGGTGCTGTATTTATGTCAGCGGCTGGAGGGGAAGTACGTTGTGATAGGTCCGGGTGGCCTGTGGGCTGGACTTGTACCAGTGGAGTACTACAAGGAGCTGGCGTCTGATTGGCTGGAGAGGGGTTCTGAATTTTTGTTTTTGTTAACGCTGTTTGCCATATTCTGTTGAGTTTAAGTCTTAAACTTAACAACAAAAACAAAAATTCAGAACCCCTCTCCAGCCAATCAGACACCAGCTCCTTGTAGTACTCCACTGGTACAAGTCCAGCCCACTGGCCACCCGGACCTATCACAACGTACTTCCCCTCCAGCCGCCGACATAAATACTGCACCTCTGGTGGTGACCAGCGCAGTCGGTGCTGAGATCTCCACTAGGAAACTTCGACCTCGCCGCCACTGAAGATGTCTGCCGTAGTCGCAGACGAAACGTTTGGGAAGAAGAAGGAACCCAATAGACCACAGCCCACAAGCCCGGTTAATATTGCATCTAGTATCGTTAACAATACTAACAAATAACTAAAAATTTCCGGGAAAATTTTTAAAACATAGCTTGATGATGCCATGTAATCCTAGAAAAAATTCAGATTGGAATTCCAAATACATGCAGAGAAATTAAATAACTTACCAAGCCGTGCAGACTGGAGCAATGCTGCTTTCACAGCCAGAAGGTATACACACCGCATGCAGCTGATTGCGTGTCATGTGTTGCACTTTCGTCAAGGTCAAACTGTTAGCATAAACACTGAAAAGGGTCATTTCACGTCAAATCGAACACTTCTGAAACTTGACATACTATTAGAAACTAAAAGCTTCACTCATCTTAGTAATATTGCAAGTTCTTTGGTGCTGTGCTGACGATGTTTTGAGTTGACTCCAACTCATTCTCAAAGCTATACAAAAAAATAAAAGATAATTGTATTTTTAAAAAGTTTACTCACCATTCATGGGCCAATAAAAAATTTACAAAAGATTTTAAAGAATATGGAATAAATTTGGTCCCTCAAAATAAATTTAATATACAAAGTTTAATAAATTTTTCTAAAAAAGATAAAATTCCAAATTATAAAAAATCTAGCATTTATCAGTTTAGCTGTTTGGATTGTGATAAGGTTTATATCGGTAAAACTAAACGTCATTTAGAAACCAGAATAAAAGAGCATTTTAGAAATATTAAATATAAACAAACTGATAAATATGGCAGATCATTTTTGGCCATTCAATCATAAAATTAATCCAGAAGTTAAATTATTAAAACAACTGGACCTATAGATTTAATGGTTTGGGAAAAAGTATTTATTTTAAAAAACAGGAACCGTATTATGGATTTTGAAATACCTTCTATAGATTGTATTTATAGATTTTTGTTTTCAGAGATTGCTCATTAAAATGAGCATCAGTAGCTATGGTAACAAATTTGTTTATATAGCTTTGAGAATGAGTTGGAGTCAACTCGAAACATTGTCAGCACAGCACCAAAGAACTTGCAGTATTACTAAGATAAGTGAAGCTTTTAGTTTCTAATTTTGTTCTTACTTTAGATTCTTGTTGCTTCACTGTTAATAGCTTCATTATTTCCTTATTTGACATACTATTTTCTCCAATTTTTTTAATCTTATCAATAATGAGATTAAATAACCTGTATATTTTCTTTCTGGTGTGACACGCTTATTTTGCACTTTATTAATATTATTTTTACCGTATATTCGCATACTGTATTATATAAAAATCATTATACCAAATATTATTTGAATTTTAGAATTTTCGTGGTTGCAGCAGTGTAAAGTAAAAAAAATTGCAGTTTTGCATGCCATTGTTTTAAGTTTGCTCAAAATATAAAATAGGCCCCTTTTAGGGGATAAAATTTTTAAAATATATTTTAATTACTGAACGCTTACTTTCAAAAAACTGAAAAAATATAATTATAGTCAGAAATATTGTATATTGAACTATGCTGGTTTCAGAATGGGGTTCGAATAAGATGTGATATAAATACTTTACTAATGGCGTGTGCATGGTGAGTCACTTGGATCGATTGAGGAAAGTGCTGTGTACACGTGGGCGAGGTGTCATTGCACATCCGGTGCTTATTGTTTGTATAATATAATTTTATCGCTAGTTGAGCTTTAGTATGAGCTGTGGTGTTGATTGTGCTTGTGTATAATCATGGCTGATATGGTGCAACGGAGTTATGGCTACCGTTCTAACCCATTCAAATTAATCACAGAGTTCCTAGTAAAAAGCTGAGACCAGTGACGTCGCAATGCTGATTAAACTTAAATTAGAAGACTTAAACTTATCTTGTGATTTGAAAGTTTATGATAATTGCTGCATGAAAATTTCAAAACTTCCAAAGGAACAAACCACCACCGAGTTATGTGTCTAGTGCTAGTGAAAGTTTGGTAGAAGAACATGATAGTGATAGCTCCTCCTCATTCTCTAGTGACACAGTGAGAATGGTCGAAACAGTTGTAACAGGTAAACTGAACGACAGTTTGACTGCAATAGGAGAATCTCCAAAAAAGAAAAGAAAACTGTCACAAAAATGCTACCTAGAGAGAAGTTGCAGAAAATATCACAGAAAATGAAGCAGAAAATATTTCATACTACAGGCTCTGCTTCATATGAAACTTCAAATAATTGTGAAATAATACAAAATCTAACAGATTCTTTCCATGAAACAGATGACAAAAACCTTAAAATACAAATACTGACGATTTTTGAAAGCTGGTCGTACAATAAATTAAAACATTTTGATGTCTCAACTCACATTATAGGAATATCCAAACAGGTGGCCAAAGAAAGGGAAGTTTTATCAAACCCCGGGCCCAAGTCTGAATTTTATTCAGCGTTCAGTAATTCAAATATATTTTTAAAATATTACCCCCTAAAAGAGGACTATTTTATATTTTGAGTGAACCTAAAACAATGGCATGCAAAACTGCATTTTTTTTTTTTACTTTAGACTGCTGCAACCACGAAAATTCTAAAATTCAAATAATATTCGGTATAATGATTTTTATATATATAATACAGTAGGCGAATATACAGTAAAAATAATATTAATAAAGCGCAAAATAAGCGTGTCACACCAGAAAGAAAACATACAGGTTATTTAATCTCATCTACTGATAAGATTAAAAAAATTGGAGAAAATAGTATGTCAAGTTTCAGAAGTGTTCAATTTGACATGGAATGACCCATTTCAGTGTTTATGTTAACAGTTTGACCTTGACGGAAGTGCAACACATGACACACAATCAGCTGCATGTGGTATGTATACCTTTTGGTCATGAAAGCAGCGTTACTCCAATCTGCACGGCTTGGTAAGTTATTTATTTCTCTGCATGTATTTGGAATTCCAATCTGAATGTTTTCTAAGATTACATGGCATCATTAAGCCATGTTTTAAAAATGTTCCCGGAAATTTTTAGTTAATCATTAGTATTGTAAATGATGTTTGTAATGTTAATAGCCTTGTAAAATAGGAAATATCAAATTGTTTTTTGTTTAACGTATAAATAAAGTACACATTTCAATGTTCAAAATGAGCTACAGATATTTATCTGAAAAATAATACCAGAGATATTTATGTAGAACGATGTGCGCAAAATATCTGAAAATTTAATGCTTTATATTTACCAAAATAATTAATTTATAAACAAACAAAAGAATAGGAGTATCATTTTTTTATTCACAGAACACGTAAATTTAATATTAATGAAATCGGAGTCATGAAGGTCAAATTTTGTGCGATTTGACATGGAGTGACTCATATGGGTAGTAAGCAAAACAATATTCTTAAATCCTTAAATAAGAAGACTTGTCATTTATGACAACAAACTATTTTTGAAACAAAATTATGTACAGTACATAGTATGTGTTGTTTACACGACATTAAAAAACATAAAAATCTTAATCACATAAAATCACATCATTTCCTAACAAAGAATTGATCCACAGTTTTCTGTTTTAAACATGTGTGGCATTTGAACGAAGGACAGTCACGCAAACGCTTTATCATTGATAGTTCAGCTGGAGTGGTGTAGAGCTGATGCCCCAAGTAAGCCATCATGTTTGTCAGCTGGTGTGCAGCAACTCGCAATTCAGTTGCTATTTTATTCAATGTTTCTCCTTTATCACTTTGATTAATAACATCAAACTTTTTATCCATTGAAACCACGACCTTCTTTCACTATGATGTCATTGTAAACTTGTACAATGAATTACACTCCTAAATACTTTGATAAGACACAAAAATAATTCAGTTGAAACACACACAATAAATTTAATGACACTGCCATTTGAAAACAGTAGGAAAGCCAAGGAGTTTGAGGGAGGTGTAGTGATGGGTAGGGATCAAGGTCAATGCTTTCTTCCAGCACTGTTTATAGCTGGTGAGACATAACGTGTCAGCACCATGTGATACACTACTAATTCGTCTAACTCAACAAGTACATATTACCATAATTTATTGTACAATTTGTGCAGGAACTATATTGAATCAAGCTAAAAAGCAAATATCTGGCGTACTTAAGTTATGTTCTTGCTATTAAATTTATTATCTAATGTGAACATTAAATTTTAAAAAATCTACAAATCTTATCCGGATAAACAAGATTTTACTGTACTTGTAGCGGTTTATCATAGCTAGTGTATAAGGTCAGTTCGTCTGATGATACATAATTGTGTCGAAATGATCGTTGTGAAAAATATTGAATGTAACTCAGTTTATTATAGTAAAGTGCGAATCTCTAATTACTTTGTTATTTGAGGATCAATTTACTTCACTGTTGATAGCTTCAGATGTGTATATTTAAAGATTTTACTGTACTAGCTATTGTGCACTCTGCACATTTTAGTATGTATTTCTGCTAAATGACCAACAGATGGCAGTAATGTTCTGGCTTGGTTGACTTCAGATGATGTGAACAAAAGGTCTATACGAGGACTCAGAAAGTTGAAGTATGAAAGATTATATTATTGGAAGGTAACTTAACCTACCAATGTTAAAGCAGGTTCTAGGAGAAGTAGAGCTTGCATAACACGATGTTTTAAGTGATGAAGCTGAGAATCACCAAAGTAACGAATTTTTCCACCACACTCAGTCTTTTCTTTTTGTATGAGAATATTCATAATATTCTCCACTAAATGTTGATGACTGGAACTTGCACATAAACGGAGCAGCAGCTGTGTGCCCCTTGCTCTGACTTCATTATCTGCTGAACAGTCACTATAATAATGGAAACAACAAACAAAGCATTAATATCTATATATACTAGGTGTTCATTTTTAACTTACTTTGATGGTCATGCATGACCACTTCCAGCACGCTTTTAGTTTCAACAAGTTGCATTACATAGAGAACGCCTGGATCAAATCTTGTATAGGAACCTGGTTCAGCTATTCAGGCCACTGAAATTTACAAAAAGCTGAAGCAAGCATATGGAGAAGGTGCACTACCTCATGCAACAGTGTTTAGGTGGTTCAAGGACTTCAAAGAAGGCTGACTTGTCTGTGTTAAACAAGGTGGGCCTGGTGTTTCGGCTTCTGCTGTGACTGAAGTCGATATCAACGCAGCTGCTGTGATTGTCCGTGAGGATCAGCAAATAACGTTACATCACCTCAGTAAAGTGTTGAGAATTTCATATGGCAGTGTCTTTACAATTATGCATGATTATCTCTACATGACCCAAGTTTGTGCCTGTTTAGTGCCACATCTGTTGACCCCGAACAAAAGGTTGTGCAAATGAGACAAGCCATGAGGTGCTGCATCTCTTTGCTGATGGAGGGATACATTTTTTAAATCAAATATCACCAGTGATGAGTCATGGCTTTATCATTATGATCAGGAAGGAAAACAAGCCAGCACACCCTGGAAATTGTCAAGTTCTCCAACACCAAAAAAGGCAAAAGTTGTTCCATCTGCAGGGAAAGTGATGAACACACTTTTTTACTGTAATGGAATGATTTACCAGCATGCAGTTCCCCCTCACACTACTCTTACAGCAGCATACTACACATCAATATTGGCTACACTGAGAAAGCACATTGCAAAGAAATGACCAGAGTTTTCTCGGACTGGGTGGCAACTTCATCATGACTATGCACGACCTCACGTTGCAAATCAAGTCATGCATGCAGTTTCTGGCTCAGTTCAACATTACCTGTGTACCGCATCCACCTTATAGCCCTGATCTTGCATCCTGTAATTCTTTTTTTATTTCCATCACAAGGCAAAGCTTAGGAGCATTCAATTTGAGAACTCTGAAGCAGTGCTCAAGAAAAGTGAGTCAATTCTCAAGGACCTGACAAAGAATGGTCTACAGCATGTGTTCAAGGAACAGCAGAGACACTATAAAAAGTGCACTGAAGTAAGAGGGGACTTCTTTTTAAAAATCATGTAAACATTCAAATGGAGTAATAAACATCTGTGAAACAGAATCAGTCTCAGTCTTTGTTGATCAGCCCTCATATAACTGAGATAGGAATATAGGTTAACCAGAAAAAAATAAGAAATTCTATGTCATGAACTAATGAATTTATCTTTCAGATGTGCAAACTGAGTAAAAGGTTTTGTTTAGAGTGAAATATATCTTGTTATGAGTGTCAACTTGGATTAATTTCCTGAAGTGCTTATGATATGGTATGAAGAGATTTGCTTCATTCCATTTGAGAACACTTTGTATTTGTGAAGATACAAATACGGCATCTCCAGTTCTGTTGCAACTGAACCTTCACCAAGAAAACTAAGACCACGCCACTGATGATGTCCACTGCAGGTGTGGACGAAATGTCTGGACCTCTAAACTCCAGCAGACCACTGCTTTTAAGCCCGGAAGAAATCTCTAGCTATAATCACTTTACATTTGTTTGATAGCATTTAGTCTGGTCACAAAAGAGAGTGTGACCTCTAAAACATGACATTCAACCTCCATTTAAGAATATATTGGAATGAAGTTGAGACAGAATATTAGAAGGCCCCAAAAGAAAATCGTTTATGTGAATATTTGTTAAGAGTGTAATTTGTTTTTTGATGTTGGTATGAGATGGTTAAATGACGAAAACGTGTTAATAATGTTCATTGTTACGAACAACTAAGTTTGTTTAAAGACGTCATAAATATTTCCATATTTAATTTTAATATATATGTATAAATATTAGAATTATACGTGTTCCATAATAAAAGCGAAGGGAGAATGGTTAGGGATCACTTCCCTAACAAGAAGGAACTATTTGATGGATGTATACAAGAAAGGTAGTATCACGTGAGATGACGCTGAACTTTTTTTTCACTAGCGTCTACGTGTCCAAGACGATAGGACGTACTTTGGTAGCGTGTGAACATTGTAGAACGTTTACCAGACTTTCATCAAGCTTTTGTTCCACTTTTTGAAAATGTGGAAAGACTTAAATAATTTAAAACAGTGTTAAGAGGATTTATTTAAATGTAAAATAGAGAAAAAGTGTTAATAAAATAATACATTGTGGTGAAGGAACATCGTGTGATTTTTCATTCCATCGGTTACCACGCCCTGAGAGAAATAAGAGCCTCATCGCTCAAAGGTGAAACAACCCTACGATAAAAACTGCACCAAAGTCAAGACACACCGAGACAATGTCTTGCAAAACATCAGTAGGGTTAGGGTTGGAGTTGGATTTATACAACAGAGGGGTACAATGCACACACTTAAACCAACACAGATCCATTGCAGCTACCAACCCCCAGGAGAAAGGGATAAGGTGAAGGAGGTTACAAGCCACAGATACATGCAGAAGTCCCTCACAAGTCCAAGCTCAAAGACCCACTCATTGCTGGAGGTGTCTAGAGAGAGCAATGAATGTCCCATAGACCATAAAGGCTGCTAGTGTCCTTTGAGCTATCATCCATATCTGTCCAACAATGCCACATGCTACAAAATCTAGAAGCACACCTGAAAAATGAGAAGGAAATGGAATGAAAGGAAAATGATGGAAAGGAAATTAGGTAAATGAGAAACCACTGCAATATTGACCTACCAACCTGACCCACGGTCAGAATGGACCGTCAACAAGAATTGAACCCAGGACCTTCCAAACACAAACCTCAAGTATTAGAATGGAGCTATCTGGCTCAGTGCACATCAGTAATAACAACTCTAAAAACTTCTGATGCATTACATTTACATAAGCTGATTTTCTTGCAAAAAAGGGTACCAGCAGGGTACAGAAATCTATAGTTAATCTACCATTTTATGCAGCTAAAAGATTAGTCAACTCTGAATTCAAAAAAATTATTGCAAAATATTACTATGAAAAATCAAAGAATAAAAATGGGAACTACCAAACATGCAAACAGTAACTCCTGAATATCCTCGAAAAACGGCAGTTGCAACCTTCAGGTTGATTACGGGACTTAATGCTCTGGCAAAACATTTGAACAGAATTGGGATATATTCTTCACCACTTTGTCCTCTATGTGATCTGCAAGAGGAAATGGACCAAGAACACCTTCACTTCTAGCACCTCATCCATCGGTGAAAAATATTGGAGAGCAAGAGGATTAATGGCTTCATTGTCAGAAATCCAGCATTAGCTAACAACATTTATATAAGCTTATTCTTCTTCCTGATTCATGTTAACTGAGATAACCATTTGCAGAAATAGTTTTATTACATATTTTTCAGGCTCTCCTTGTGGTTTACCAGGAAAAACGTGAGTCAGTTGGAGCTTTTAATGTTGTGCTAGCATGTTGCCATGGTAACCCAATGGTTAGAGCAACTGGATGGAGACCGGAAGATCTGTGGTTCAAATTCTGGCTATGGCATTGAATTTTTTAGTCTGACTCTACATTTCCAATGTTTGTCCTACACACAGACTTGTAAGAAAGAGCAATTCATTTCCCTTGATTGTTCTTACAGTTGATTAAAGTATGAATCCTTGCAAGCTGACATTAGAGTATGTTATCTCGTATGAATTTGAGATCTCCTTGTGGTACACCAGGAAAAATGCAAGTCAGTTGGAGAATTTAATGCCATGCCAGCATGTTGCCATAGTAGATCTGGGTTAGAGCAGCTGGGTGGAGACCAGAAAATCTGTGGTTAAGTCCCAGCTATGGCATTTAATTTTTTCTTTGGAAAAATCAAAAATAATTAAACATTTTCCATGTAAAGGCTTGTTTAGGATGAGGATATTTTCTTGTAAATCTTCATGTCACATCCTATAAAGATCCTGAGACTTTTCGTTTTTTAAATTTTGCTGTTCACACACTTACACGCGCACACAAACATCTTTTTCAAAATATACTTCTTTTTTTTTTAATTCAGGGAGTTTCAAAATCTGTATTTCTGGTGAAATCTTGCAATATCTCCCACAGGTATAATATGGAAAGTAATAAATATCAGAGAGAAAACTCAAAGCTTTTAACTTTTCTGTAAACTAAATATAAACTATGCAAAATTGCTAGTGAACAGAACACAACAATCATTAAATCCAACTTTAGACAAATAATGTTCAGTTTTTAAACACATCCTGCCTCAGTGCAGAATACTCTTGTGATAAAAAAATAGTGATGCTGTAATGTATACTGTTATTGGTTAGGTAACCAATGATTATAGAAAAGGACCTGAAACACAGTTAAGGTAGCAATTTCATTGGAGATTCATTCTGATCGTATCCGCAATAAACTGTGCTATTCACCTTCATAACATTAGATACAGTAGAACCTCACTAATCTGAACCCTGCAAATTTTAAATTCTGAACACAAAATCCATAGTAAATATTATTTATTTATGCCAACAAACTTACTGTTGGTTCAAATCCCAGTTGTGGCATTGAATTTTTAAGTTCCAGTTCTACCTCTTACAAAATCCATAATTTAAAAAAAACAAAACAAGCATTTTTTTAAGTGCAGAAGCATTTATATGGCTGGCCCCGTAGCGCAGTTGGTAGAGCATCTGCTTACTGCACAAGGGGTCCTGGGTTCAATTCACGGCAGGGGGATAGGAATTTTTCTCCAGCCAGGATTATTCCTCATCCTTCCCTGAGTCTGGAAGTATAATGGCGGTGCCTTGGCTGAGTGGTTAGACCGATTGCCTACCACCTAGGCAGGACCCGCATGTGGTATTCGTGGTGGACGAAGCAGCGTCTGGGCGGGTTTTCTCTGAGTTCTCCGGTTTACCCCGCCATTCATCCCACCAATTGCTCCATTGTCACCCTTCCAATAATCCATTTCGCCTGCATTTCATATCATCCTCTTCCTCACTATCACACCTAGTGCTTGGCTGACCACCTGCTGTCTTCACTCTGGTCCAGAGGTCCCTCTGCTCCCCAACAGGTGTCTGACTCTAGGCTGGCTTGTAAGTCCTAGGGGGTGTAAGTCCTACATAAGGGGAGGGTAATCACGGAAAGAAGAAGAAAAGAAGCATTTTTATTATAGATTTTTTTTCCAGTCGCTGATAGTGGCTTTCCCAACAACTAAATTGAATAGCCAATTTTGTAGCATTTTCCCCCTTGATAAGATGCTTGAACACCTCCAGTTTTTCTTTTAGCATACAGGAACTATGTTTTTGTTTGGTTGACATCATAGTGTGTGGTATAACACAAACAAGCACCTGTTCTGTATTAATTTATGAGCGAAAAACATTAATTACTATAGAATGATCGCTAACAATAGTGACATAAACTGAACTGAACTGTACTGCCACTATTGCATACAATTGGCTCTGTGTCCACAGGTCAGAAGAATACATTGTCGTTATGTTGAATACAATGTTATTATTGTGTGTGTGGTAATTGCAACTTACTCACATCCATACGCTATGTTATCTTGTAACTGATAATCCTATAGCTGAAATTATATACTTTCTTTTTCATTTTTTGGATAATCTGAACATTTCAGAATTCAAACAGATCACACCCCCAATTAATTTGGATCAGTGGGCTTCTACTGTATTTTTCTCTAAGATACAGTTCACCTACCAGTTCCAGTTCAGGTTCTATAATGTCTTATTTAGCCATTAATATTATACAGCATAATTTTATTTCTTAGATATATTATTACTAAAATGTACAGGGCTTTCGAATCGCTTCTTCACCGCTGCACGGCATTTTCCCTGTGCGAGTTTGAAGCTGCTGCGGCCGGCTTTGTCGCTACTAACAAGCTGCACGTAAAACATGTATAAAAATCTTAACTTATAGAAAATGCTGGCAATGTCATGAATGATGGTTTAATCGATCCACAGCTTGTTTTTTTCAGATGAGGCGTGGTTTCATCTAAATGGTCATGTGAACACTCATAACAGTCGCTAATAGGCATCTCAAAATCCACATCGCGTTCAAGAAATCCTTCATTATGATCGAAGAGTTGGAGTTTGATGTACTGTTAGCGCTAGACCCATAACTGGTCCAATATTTTAGGACCAGACTAAATAAAGAGAGGCACCGAAATGACATTTTGATCCCATTTTTTCGTGAACTGACAGAAGAAGAGAAATTATATGAGTGGTTTCAACAAGATTCTGCTCTGCCCATACAGTCCATGAATAAAATTAAGGAAGTGTTTGAAGATAGAGCGATTAGTGCTGGTGTGTGGCCCTCTCGCTCCCCTGATCTAACAGTGTGTGATTTTTACTTATGGGGTAATCTCAAAGACAAAGTTTACGAGAAAAATCCTCACACATTGGAAGAACTAAAACAAAATATTAGAAATGAAATCACAGACATTACAGTTGCCCAACTTAATCATGTGAATCAGAATGTGTTTTCCCGATATAATGCCTGTATAGCGGAGGAAGGATGACATTTCCAGCATTTTCTATAAGGTAAGATTTTTATACATGTTTTACGTGCGGCTTGTTAGTAGTGGCAAACCCGGCTGTGGCAGCTTCAAACTCGCACAGGCAAAAGGCCGTGCAGTGGTGAAGAACCGGTTTGAAAGCCCTGTATCTGTTCTAGCTTAATTTTAGAAATCCTATAAAGGAACCATGTATTTAGGTATTAAGGCTTACTTGGTGGAAAGAATGTTTACTGCACAATCATCTCCTAAAGATTCAATAAAGGCACAAGCGTCGCTGTGAATTCTGAAATGAAAGAGAAATAAATAGCAGACTGTTAGCACCTGTTAAGCACATACATATTCACTTAAAATTGTAAATCATATGAGTTAACTTTTATTCACATTGCTGCTTTAAAAACCTGTTTTTTTTAATCTAGACATGTTTTGAAAATACCTTGTTCTCATCCTCCCTCCCTTCATGTGCACACTCACATTCAGGATATTTCTCATATGTGCACACTCATACTCTCAGAACATGTTTCAAGAAAGTTAGTTTTTCTTATCCTCCTCTTGTGTGCACATTCATACACATAGAACATGTTTTGAGAATAGTTTTCTTATTCTTCCTCAGCTGTATGCACACTCGGAACATCCTGAGTTTAAATTTCAATTTGGGTGAGTTATCTGGATAAGCTTTTTCTTAGGTTTTCCCTTATCCAGAGAAGACGAATTCTGGATAACTTTAAGCTCTATGGACCCTGGACTCATTTCATTAACTTCATTCATTAATTAATTCATCATCCGATATGACATACCAGGTTGGAGAGCGTTAAACTAAAAAAAAAATATATATATATATATAAGAAAACCCAAAACATCTTTTGAGAACAGGTTTTTTCATCATCTTGTATGCACCCTCACACACTTAGAACATGTTTCGAGATGAGTTTTCTCATCCTCCACAGTGTCTGCAAACCCTTACCTTTTTATAACTTTTTTTCAGGCTTCAGAACACCTTAAATTTTATATTTTTAATGAAATTGAGTTTCTGACATGCATACTATAGTTTCTCTACCTGCCATAGCGAAGGTGTTGAAGAAATTAAAAAGTGCTGTTTAAGTTCATAAAATAAATCAAGAGAGATTATGTGAACCTTTGATCCCGTCTCTGAACAGATCCAAATGTTAATGCATCAACCAGAATTTCACAATAATCTTCTAGAATCTCTGGTGATGAAAGAGAGATGTCTTGCAGTCGTTTCACCAGAAGATTGCTTAGACCAGATATTGTCTTTCCTTTACTCATCATCTCACCTGCATACTGTAACAAGGTAAAATAATTAAGCTAAGAAGAGGTCCTCCTATAAAACAGATGTGGCTTGGAAGTTGCTTCAAAGGTTGTACACTAACCCAGTTAGACCCAGGTTTGAGGTGTGGGGAAGGGGAAATAAAAAAGTCAGGTAATAAAATGTGCTATAAAATGCATTTAAAAGTTTACAGTCACTCTTCAGGTGTTATTATAATTATCATCACTATTATTATATTATAATTATCATTATTCAACGTGTTCAGGATTCACAATGTTTAGTTTGATCATCAAACTAATTTGTTTCCTAGTTTATCAATAAATACCTTTAGGGCAATATATCAATGAAATCTGTTGAAAATTTTTACTTTTACTTTTTGCATTTTTTTATTATACTTATACTTTGTACTTAAATGACACACTTTTGTTTTCTTGACATTGGCCATTTTAAAGCCCATGGAGGGCATTTAAAAGTCCCAGTGCGGGTGGGGGTTCCTTGCTAAACTTCATTGCTACAGCTTTCAAATGTAATTTTTGTTCTCACTGGCTTTGAATTTAGTCTCTTGCAGGGAATTTTGATTCAGAGGTTATAAGCTGGCTGTGCTGAAATGAATTCAATATATCAAGCTGAAATGCCATGAATCTGACATATGCTTTGCTTGCAAAACAGAGAAGTGCAGTGTTCTGTGATTCTGTAATCTTGCCACGTTATTTCAATATCCCAGTTATATATTAGGTATTTAATAGATCTTAAATTGTCTGTTATTTTATAGTAAAGCAGTAATGAGCAGTGTTCAAATTAGCAAATGTACATAGTGTAGGGGTTAGCTAAGAACTATACATTTCTAAATTTTGTGAATATGTGGGAAGGCAAAAGGTAAGTTTTCATATTAAGAAACGACCAAATAAACTTAAAATTCTCCAAAACTGCTACTGAGACCATGAAGAAAGCAGCAGAGGGTCCTACATGTAGTGCTGGGAAATTTTAAGTTTATTGGATTTAGGTAAAGTACAAAAATATACTGTTAAACTTTAAAATCAATTTTTCTCTGCTCTTTCTTATTCAACATTTTTTATTGCTCAAAATGCTCCATGGACCCTAGTTCATAAGTTATTAGCTTGAAATTTTCAATAGCACTTTAAAGGTTAAGGTATTAGAATTTTTCATATTAAATAATTGAACTGAAATTAAATATTTTTCGTAACTCATACGGGAAAACATTGAAAATATCAATAAATTGTACACAAAACATGTTTTTTCTCTTGGCTAATTAAATCTAAGGAACGGCAGTATGACAATTCTTTTATATCTGTATACTAAGCTCAAATTAAAAATTTAAGTGAGGTATAATAAACTGTAGGATCCAAGGGTCATTTCATATTAGCATATTGAAATGATTTATTATCAATAAAAATAATAATAATAATAATAATAATAATAATAATAATAATAATAATAATTAATGATGATGATAATGATGATAATAATTATAATAATAATAATAATAATAATAATAATAATAATAATAATAATAATAATAATAATAATAATAATAATAATAATAATAATAATAATAATAATAATAATAATAATAATAATAATAATAATAATAATAATAATAGTAATAATAATAATAAATAATTAATAATAATTTTAAAATGGTTTGACATAGGATATTGGAATTTTGTGTATGCTATATATTTTCTGTTCTGAGTGTGTGAAAAAAATTCAAAGCAACCAGAAGATAACCTGATTTTTGTTTAATTTTTATAGATACATTGCCTTAATATAAAATCTGATTTGTAAAAGCTGCACAGCTTCTTTAAATTTCTTTAAATGGTTCATGTAGAAATTATTGTTGGTTCACCTCTGTGGTGTAGGGAAAGGATCTGCCTTTTATTCAGAAGCTCCCAAGCATTAATCTCAGGGTGACTTACTTGGATATGGTTTTGTTTACCTTATGCTGAAAATACAAATTTTGGATGATTTAAGCTCTATGGATTAAAGGCTCATTTGAGCTTCAATTCACACATTTCATTCATTCATTCACTATCCAATATGACCTACCAGGTTAAAGGAAATTAAAGAAAAATGTATTCATAGGAAACTTTATTTCTCTATCCACTTTCTTTTATTCATCATAAATATTTGCAAGAAATGATTTCAAATAGTTAATGTATGATTTGTCAGCTGGGACTGATAAAAAGCAAGTTGATATACTTATGATAGCCATGATATTACTGTATGCCCAGCACAAGAAGGCGAGGCTTAGGAATGTGTAACGTAATCATGTTTTGCTTCCCGCATGGTGTTTATGTCTAGTTTCCGAGTATGATAAGGATGCTAGGTTCGATTAAAATACACAGTGTTGTCACATAACTCACCTAGAAGTCCAGTTGTCATGCAAGATCCGAGTCGGAGAAGTCGTCACCTTCGCTGCTGTCACTACCGCTCTCTGGATCTTCGTCAGACCTCCTAGTGATATAATAAAATTGTCTATTGCATCTTCCACTAGCCCATCCTTTTGTCTGAACTCATCCTCGAGTTTCTTAACGTGCCTAACATAGCCCTCCCAATCAGCTGTTGTAACCGAGTTCACTGCACTTTCACACACCTTCGTTGCTGCCTGCATTTACAAGAATCAGGCGGTTTGAAGAGCTAGTGTTTGTCGTAATCCCGTAGATATCACCACTGTGCCAGCACTTCCCAAATGTCAAATTATTGTCCACCCAGGACCATGGGCGTCGCGAAACGGGGGCAAGGGGGGGCCACGGCCCTCCACTTGGAAATTGAACTTAATGTGCAGCCAGTTACTATTAAACTATTATTTTAAGTTTGATGTAAAGAACAATTTGTATTTAGCACAAATTAATACGGTTATCTGCAACAAATATTGTAAATTTTGACAGTCAAATAATGCTTTAATATTATTTGATTGTAAATTTCCAACATGTGCCCGCCCCCTCCCCCCCCCCCGCCCCCCCGGAAAAAAGTCTGCCGACACTCATGCCCAGGACTTATCAATGTAAATGATATTTCTCCCAACATTTCTGTATCCATTTATAGCTCTTAGGTATTTAGCTCTCCAGTTAACTATATCTGGACATTCAATAAGTAATTTTCTCTTACTTCCACATCGCTTCCATTTGAAACCCATATCGTGCAATATCTTCCGCAGAGTTTCTCTTCCCCAAGGAAAACTTATTTTTTCCCTAATTGCTGCAAGTAGCTTCGGTACAGTGGGCACTTATTTTTCAACCAAATAAAAGTCTCGAATTACGTTTTTAATTACTGTTCTATCAAAGTCATCACAATGAAATTTGCATTCCTCGGCCGTTGGTCTCTTTTCCCCCGGAGTATGAAGTGATTTTTCACCAGCTTTAACACCTTCTCTTCTTATTCTTGTTACACTATGTTGCGATATCCCACAATAATTTGCCACACGTAAATTTCTTTGTGATAATAAACATTTCAATTGTCCTGATTTCGCTTCTTCGTCACATACTTCTATCACTTTTCTAATTACCTCCCTTGCCTCACTGTGAATACTTCGTCCCTTCTTTCGAACTGGCAGCCATATGTAAATATTAAGCCAAGAATAAAACTAACAAAATACGAGTATATAACTGTAGCGCAGTAGCGCGTGTTAGCAGCGAGAGCCAAATAATGCATAATATTAAAAAATCTCTGCACCCGTAATACTGCAAAGCGCATTAGATCTGGCAACGTGGGTGACTCATATGCATTCTCATGCACTCATTTCCGAGTAAACAGATACGCTACCGGAGCAGATAAACAATTGAAGCCCCCTCTGCTCTTCATTCCCCTCTAGCCTTCTTGTCGTGGGCATACAGTACAAATGATTTGCTTAAGCTGATGAGAAACAAAAGAAGTAAACACTAACAGGCAGTCTGCAAACCTACATACTTACATTACGTAATAGTCACTCCAGAACTTGTTAAAATAAATTACTATATGGCAAAAAAGCTATGAACTTTACATTACTCAGCTTACTGGTAGCAAACTATAAACATACATTAGTGTGAAACCTCAAAATCAATCCTTTGTCCTTAAAAGATGATTGTGAGAAAAAGTTCATAGTGAACAGATATAGCTGAAAATCACTCTATTGCTTTAAATACAAAATGTGATTTTATGCCTTTACCTAAAATAATTAAAAATTAAATGATAAGTTAGAAACAAACGGTCACTAGATATTGTGACCAATGACAAATCCAATTACTTTTTCCGTCACTCTACCTCTCTGCCAAAACTGAATCACAAAAACAATTTTCTATTTTATAGCTAACATAACTTACAATTTGTCATGACTTTGCTATTCATAGCAGTTCTGTCTTATCATAACCTAGACACAAAATCCAATACTGCTCGACTATCCACACAAACAACTCTGACAATCACTCACTAAAACCTGTTCCAACACTGATCCTCAACACCTGCCAACTCACTTTTATATCCCAGGCAAAGTGCTGGCAAATTTCTGGACATTTCTTGAAACTTCTTGCATAAGCAAGCATGTGAATAGCTTCTAGAACTGCATGCAATCGGGCCTTTGTTTTGACTGCTCCATTGTCGTCAGACCACATGTTTACAAGCAGTGGTGTAGGATAGCTAACACTGAGTTTCTTTTGATGCGTACTGGTGGCCAACATCATATCACTGACTCCCTCCTGAGGTTTGGCTGTCCCAACAGTACCGTCATAATAGGTCAGATAATCCAAGTGTACCACCAGCATCTTCCCTTGAGGCAGCCCCTGGATGCTGTAGACTACGTCGTTGATCCTCTTCAACATGCGGTACAGTCCCTGCCATCAATGTTCCAGCTTTGGGCAGCTCCCCTTGGTCCAGGTAAGGCGATATACCCATCCCAAATCACCGTGCTGGAACTCTAGACTGCTGGCTTGCCAGTAGTACCAGGTCTTCATCCAGTCGCTTGCTACCTGTATGTGCTGAGGGCCATCTCTTGTACATCACAGACACAGTCCACTAGATTCTCCATGTAATCAACTGTTGACTGTACTGATCCGGGGGAACTTCCAAATATCACGTCGCATGGAAGGCACAATTCTCTGCCAAAGACTGAACTAGCTGGCATCATTCCAGTGGTATTATCCGTATATGGGTGATAGGCCAGCAAGAACAGCTGCACCCTGCCGAACTGCTGGCACTTCTTTGCATTCAGCTTCAAACTGGCTGCCTATAATCTCCTTAACACCTTGCTCAGGTTCTCCAGATGATCTTTAAAGATGATGTCAATCACAATGATGTCATCCAGATATAGAGCCAGGCATCGTTGACTTTATGAGGTGTTGGAAGATGACTGGCATGTTGCATAGACCAACAACTCCTTGTCTCTGGGATTTAGAACCACCTCCCAGTACCACAATTTCAAGTTCAAGGTCAAAAACCGCTGGACACTCGCAAGACTATCCAGCGTTCGTCAATAGCAGTTCTTTTGGGTGACAGCATTCAGCTTCCAGTAGTCCACGCAGAAGTGAAGTTTGCCATTATTCTTCTTCACCAGGACTAAAAGGGAGCATCAAGGGTCTCAGACTCTAATAATCCCCTAGATCTCATGTCCTGCAGCATGTTCCATACCTCCACTTGCAGTCTTGCTGGTTGCCAGATAGGTCCAGCATCCCCAATGTCGACGTGGTGAAGCACTCTGTCTGTTCAACCATAATTGCCATTCTCTTGACTGAAGACTGACTGGTAATGTCTAAATAGATGCTGCACCCTCTCCAGTTGCTCTCTGGTCAGATGGTTAGTTACCCTCTTCAATAAGTCTTTCAGTCAGGACTCCATTTCCTGCGATGGGGCTGGCTCCACAAGTCTGACGCACGTCACACTCACAGCCGGTTCGCACTTCCCCAGCCCCAATTCAGCTTACATATCTCATTGTCCAAAGGATTCAGCAGCCTCACAGGTTCTTCCTTCCAGCAAGGCAACAATGCCCTGGTGACACGCAATACATCCTGGGCATCTTTTGGTCCAGCACCACATTCTTCGACACTCCAGGTGTGTCTGTACAGCCAACTCACTTCTAGCAGGTACTACCACTTCCTCCGTCAGGGTCACCATGTCTACCCCTGCCAACTCGTTTGGGCTCCAAAGCGTCACCTCGTCTCATTGGAGTCACAAGACCTTCCTGCCAATGTCAACCATCATGTTGTGACTCCTGAAGGCATCCAGTCCTAGTATCGGTCTATTAGCCATGCTCACAATGAACACACACAAATTTATAATGCTCTAACCCAAAGTCAACTCCAGCCAGGCCTCCTCCATAGAAAAGTGTCGCCAATGCTGTCACTATGTGGTAGTGTCTGTCTGGTTCCCTCAACATAAGCCCTTCACCACACCAAGTCGGATCACGGTCACGGCTGCACCATGTCCAGCAGTATCTGATACCGCTTCCCTAGTATCCATCCTCCTGCACAAGGCGCACAGCATCACTCGAGGGGTCAGCAATGACAGCCCTCATGTGCTCTTTATCACGTCAGTGCTCATTTGTTTTCCGCTTGCTTGTCCGGGTGTGGACAGTCTCTTATCAAATGTCTAGCTGGCCACATCCCAACATACACCACTGGAGAATCTCTGTCATTGTCTTTGCGTAGTTGTTCTATCCCCATCATATCGGATGCCCCTAGTCTTCAAGGTCTGGGTGGTTACTGTCTTGGCCACTTCCATACTCTGCACAGCTGTCAGCGCATTGTGATTGGTCTTCTAGTTGCCTAGCATTAGATGCTGATGCATCTTGGCTTCATGCACCCTGTTGACGGAATAAGCAGCTTACTGGGAACATATCCAGATGGGAAGTTTACCTAAGCCTTGCTCACCAGTTGTACAATAGCCAGGGTAAACTCATGCAGCATCTCCCCTGGCTGTTGTAGCCTTCACTTGAGCTGACTGTGACAGGCTGCAGTTTCTGGAGCAGTTTTCCAGAGCCCCAGACATCTCTGGACATTGCCAATATCAAAATCACATTCAGTACTTATGCCGTCCATCATTGGAGGCTAGCTACCAGGTGTGTGGTTTCCTCCTTCACTAACCATTGGTTATGGGCGGTAACAGTGCTAAATTGTCATGGAAGATTTCAAAGATTGACATCCTGTCATACTTTGGTAGCATGATGTGCGCAGATGTTGTGTCATGTCTTGGCATCTAGACCTTTAAGTTCTTAAGTTTTTCGCCAATTAATTCTTGTTCCACCCATTCTGCCTTCCAGGGCATTAAGCCATTCACCTAAAGTCCTCCAGAGCGTTAAGGTGTTGGTCAAAGTCTTTCATCTTCCTGCAAGTTTTCCCATATCTTTCCTTACCCCAGCCAGTTGCTCGTCAATCTTTGCTGATAGTTCCATCTTCATCTTGGACATTTTATTTCATCTTTTCCATTTCAGAATTCATTTCTGATTTCATCATTTCCATTCTGGAATTCATTTGTCCTCACTTCTTCCATTTATGCCCTTCATTTCATTTCCCATAATGTCCATCTTGGCTAAAAATTGTTTCACCATCTCCATTGTGACGTTCACTTTGCACTTCTGACACCAGTGTGACAAATGATAAGTCCAGTTACTTTTTCTCACATTTGTTTCTCTTCTAAGATTGAATCACAAAGAACAGTTCTCTGTTTTATGGTTAACACAGTCTACAATTCGTCATGACCTTGCAACTCATAGCTGTTCTGTCTTATTGTAACCTTGACACAAAACGCTAATACTCCTTGACTATTCATACAAACACTGCCCCCTCCACAACACTTGCCAGTTCACCTTCATAGCCCAGGCAAGTGCTGACAAATTTCTGGAACTTCTATCATAAACAAACATGTGAATAGCTTCTAGAACAGTGTGCAATTGGGCCTTTGTTCTGACCACCCCATTGTTGTCGGACCATGAATTTACAAGCAGAAGTGTAAGATAACTAACACAGATCTTCTTTTGATGTATGGCTGGCATCACAATGTGTATTGATGCAACAAAAAATGAATATTGATAGAAACATTTTATTTATTCCAGTTTCTCAAAGAATTCCCCCTGGTAATGCATGGAGTGCTCCTTCCTCTGGAACCACTTTTGGAAGCATTCATGCTGCTGAGTTTCCATTACTACAGATAATTGCTCTTCATATGTTGAAATTGCTTCTATGGGGCTAGAAAACTGGCGACCTTGAATTCAGTTCTTCACAGTAGGGAACCAGGAAGAAATCAGGTGTTAAGTTGGACTATAGTGTGGATGAATCAATAATTTTGCCCCAGTTCCTTGCAGATACTCCATAGTTACATTAGTGGGTGAGCTGGTGCATCATCATGGTGCATGGTCCTTAGTCCTGTCTTTGATCCTTTTATCAGATTTTCTGAAACACTTTCTGGAGGCAAACTTCTGTGTACCATTTTCTAGTAACAGCTCTCCGATTTTCGAGGCCATGTGACTATTTATAGAGAAGAAAGAAGCAACTATTTTCTTTCTTGCACTCCTTGATCTCTTGACTTTATGGGTAATTGGTAATCAGGGAGTACCCAAATGGAGGACTGGCATATTGTTTCAGGATCAAATTGATATATCCACGTTTTGTCACCTGTAACAATACCTGAACCATGGCAAAGAATTCTACAGTTAAATCTTTACAGAATTTTGTGATACCTCTCTACCCTATGGAGCTTCTATGCTTCAAACAAATTATGGGGCACTCATGTTGAAGAAATTTTTTTTTACATGAAGGTGCTCATGAGGCATAATTATCACACTCAGATAATGAACATCCTTAATGTCCTTGTAGGTTAGACTAGAATCTTCCCTAATCGTTATTTCCACAGTAGTGATGTTTTTCTTAGGCACTACTCTCTTTTCTCTTCATCTTTAAAAGATTACCACCCCCTCTTAAATTCTCCAAACCAACAGAGCACAGTGGCAGATCATTGGAGAAAGGTCCCTGAAGACTCTCCTAACCTCAAGTTTCATTAAGCTGTATTTGAAGTCGTACAAAATCATTGCAAGAAAATGCTCACTTTGAATTCCCATTACACTTGCAAGAATGTTCATGCTCTCCAAGCTTTAAACCTAAAATGAGGGAAAATGGCTGGCCCAACAGAGCTCTGCCTCTTGCATTGCAGTACCAATGAACCAGCTATTTTGTCCCAGAAACAATGTTTTCTTTAGTGGTGGTCAATATTCCATGTGTCAATATTCATCTAGTGACCCTCATATTATAAGCTACGCCTTGCAATGGCTACTATAATGGTTTCATTCTGTCCAATCTAGTCAAGGTCACGCACATTAATCCCCGCTCTTGCTCTATACATATTTTGTCTCTTCTACAGATTTTTTCATGCCAGTCCCTCCATTCCTCACAGTTTATGACCAGAGTTGCAACAAGACCCTACTACTGCTACTGTAAGAGAGGAATTGAGTGGAGCAAATGGACTGTAGCAAAGTGGAGAAAAAGAACCTTGAGTAGACAGGCAAAAATGAAAACACTACAGTACTATTCACACACTTTATCTCACCAAAGTGGCCAGGGTTCGATCCCAGGCAACTGCATGTAGGATTCGTGGTGGACGAAGCGGCGCTGGGCCAGATTCTCCAGTTTCCCCCGCTATCTCATTCTATTGGTGCTCCATCTTCATTCCATGTATCATCAGTGTCATTGCCTGTGGTGCTGTAGTAGTAAAAGCAGGCGTTAAACACTACTACCAGTGAAGCATTAAGATCAGAAGAAACTACAGTTCAAAAGTATTGGAAAGCACGAATGCTAATGGCTTCATTGCCAGATGCAAGGCACTAGAAAACAACAACACTATACACAAAAAAAAAACACATACACAGCTTTATCTTGAGTCCTGAAATCTAGTGCTAGGAACAGTCCAAGTCAAAAAGGCTTGAGTAACAAGTGAACAATGTCCATACTCCAGTGTTAGTACTTGTGCATTTCACAGTACTGTGTTACCTTTGTTGTTGCGAGTGTTGTTTAATGTTACTAATCAAGCCATTTTTCTATTTTAATGTGATCCAACAACACTGTCATCAACTCCCAGGTTATTAATATGATAAGTGCTGTTGCCCACCCGTGTGGTGGCCGGGTGTAAAGAATAGCCCCAATGTAGCTCATGCATGTCGTGAAAGGCAACTAAAATGGGCACCAGTGCCTGGGGGTATAACTGGGCCACCCAGTTCTAGGGGATATAAATATGGGACCTGGTCCTCCAGGTTGGGAGTTGAGTGTGGGGCTAACGACCCCACACTGTTAAAAAAATCATGTTGAGAAACCAACAGAAGAACCTCGGATCAAATGGAGTGCCAGGAAACGATTGGCTAAGAAATTGGACTTGAATTTTGGCACATGAAATGTCAGGACACTTTTTAAAAGTGGAGCACTGGCAGCATTGAGATGGGAGGATGCCATACAGAGAGATGCTCAATATATACTGGGAATATGAGGATGAAGAAGGAGAGCTCGAGAAAGAGAGGAATGGAGGCACTTGCTGAAGGAGGCCAAGGCCCAGAAGGGGCTGTAGCGCCACTCGAAGAAGCGTCAGTCTGAGTGGCTCAGTTGGTTACACACTGGCCTACTGATTCCAAGGTCATGGGTTCAAATCCGGCCCAGACCGATGGGTTTTTAAGTGTGCTTAAAAACGACAGATCCATGTCAGTATATTTACTGGCATGTAAAAGAGCTCCTGCAGGACAAAATTCCAGCACACAGGCGACGCTGATGTGATCCTAGCAATTGACAGTATCGTTAAACAACAGAATAATTTTTCGAAGAAGTGCTGTTGTCATCTCCAACAATAAGTCATCTGAGACCTCAAGATAAAGTGTGTGAATAGTACATGACAACTCACAAAAATCAATCACTGGGTTACATTTCATTAGTGTAATTATGATGGATTTGTCAATTAATAGCTGTACTTAATTAATTATTGCTGGTTGTACACATACCTGCACTAGTATCTCCTTGAACACATCACTATTTATCAAGCTCTTCTGAAACATCATTTCAACAAAAAGTATCATGGATGTCCAAAAAGTAGATGTTTTACGCAGCTCAAATGTTGAAGACCAGCACATTGATATAAGTGTTGAAATAACACTAATTTCTCCAGCAGTAATTAAATGTTGCAACAATTTCTTGAGCACTTTCATTATAGGAATCAGTGCTGTTCTACCTCCTACTTCAATAGCTTCAGATGCCTCTCTTGTAATACTGCTTGCAGATGTTAATCTGAAAATCTTATTCTCTGCATGCACATTTACATGCAAGTAGTCAGCAAACATGCACCACAAACTTTCTAAATAACCTGACACTATCCTACCCCAAAGTGTCTGAACATCCCGTGTTGAAGTCTCCATTTTTTGTTCTTTTACTAGAATAAGATTTAGCTTGCTGCTTTTGATGATATGTTCAACAAACGTATTCTGTTTGTTACAGATATTAGTATCAACTAAATTACTGTATTTCCTCAAACAAGAAGAGATCCAAGCCAGTATTCTCATGCTAAAATATATGCAAATTGATGGCAAGCCATCAGTTTCCGAATTTGCGATAAGCAATGCTTTAGTTTGCAGTTCAGACACTTTGGATGCTATTACAGATGAGAGACTTGGCTCAGCACATAAGGTATCAAGTGCATCCATGCACACTTCTATTATATAATATTCCTGCACAAATTTGCTAGAACACATTCTTTTCCATATATACACAAAAATACCTTCAATAAGAGAGCTTATAAAGTTTATAATTGTTATTCTTGTTGCATCTTCTTGTACCATGTCGTTTGAGACTGGCTGAGCCTCCTTCAGCAAATAAATAAGCATTTCGAGACTTTCATTTTGAACTGTTTCACTTAAATAAGACCTTGCACGGCAATCATAAAAGCAGTCTCCCAAATCTTGTAATAACTTGTTAACAGGACTTCCTTCATTCACGGAAATAATTTCACTATCACATAAGAGTATGATGATTCTAGCCACAGCTCTTTTACTCACTTGTAACTCCTCTGCTTTTGATTCTTTGAGGTTCGAAATGAATTTGGAAATAAAATCAGTTGCCTTATCTTTCGATACCCACTGGTTTAGCCAATGTGAAATATCACACCATGCAGAAGTACCTCTTTTTATGGACTCAGTATCTCTGAAAATTCCAAGAATATCCACTACTGTTTCAAAGTTGACTGAGCTGCCATTGCTAAGTTTAGTAATGCATTTCAGAAGCAAACATTGAATTGCTCCTCTAATGAACGTATTCTGTGTCCGCAGAGCATTTAGTGTAAATGCTTTCATTTGGATAAGTGAATGAGTATCCCACACAGGAACTGCAGAGATGGTAGATAAAGCATAAATCACATTAAACAGAGGTACAGGGCTCCATGATATGCTCTCTAATTCTCTAGGTAACCTAGAGAAAAACACAGTGCTGATTTTGGGGTTACCAATAGCTACAGATTCAAGCAATTCACTCAGTTCTACCCTTATTTCTGAAGATGTATTTTCTGTACTTTTCACATACAATGCACTGTTATTAATAGCATTTAGTAATGAACCTGCAAGTTTTAAGATCAAATATTCATTTTGTGAAATGTGCAGCTTTCTGTTAATGCTAACAAAGTGTGATACACCCCATTTTATAATCACAGTGCTGTCATGGGAAATGACTCTCTGAAAAATTACAAAAAGCCATGACTGATCTACAACATGCCCACAAACAAATGGTACATAGCAAGACTCTGCCAATTTGTCAATCAATGGCAATACAGGCTTGATTATATGAGTTTGTTTCTCTTCTAATGTTTCAATTATTAGAAAAAACTCTTCCCATAGTTTTAGTAACTGTTTTGAGGACTTAGAATCCCACCAGAATAATGACTGAGAGGTAAACAATCCCACAGATAAATTTCTTTGATACATAGAGTCAACTGCCCTTTTCATTAGGTATAAGCCTTGCTTTCGAATAGTGGGTTCCAAGTGGGTTAAACCTTCCTGTAAGACAATCCAAAACTCATTCCGAATGGTGAGATCAACAGACAAGTTTTCATAGTCATTTATTGGAATAAAATACTCTGCTAATGCACATAATATCTGGAATACTTGTGGATGTATGCAGCTTGACAATACTGAAGCATCCTCCCTATTTGCAGAGAAGGAAATTTTAATAAGCTGATGCCAGATCTTTTCCAACAGATAATTAGTTCCTGAAAACCTCAACAGCTTTGGAATAACATGAAGTGCAGTATATGCAGTTACATGTTCCACTTCACAAAGCATTAGCTCAACAAGAACGTCACTTATTGTCTCAAAAACTGGAAAATGTTTTTTGCATATTTCACTTCTATAGATGAGAGTGGAGAGAACGGCATTGAGTATTCTCAAGTTAGCATGTACTGTAAATATAATTCTTGCCCTATTCACATTCTCAGATATGAAGCACCGTAATTGTGCTTCACAAGAAGAAAAAATTGTTTGTGAAACCTCTATAAGACACTCTTCATCCGAAAGAAGAAGAAGAAATGATAAAATATCACAAATATGCTGGGCATGTAGGTTATTCTGAAATGATGCTGCATTCAATAGTGCAAAACACTGGTGCACAGTTTTACTAAAATTACTTTTTCCATACTGATCCTTTCTCCTTGTCACTTTCAATTTTAGAATGTTGTGTAAAGCATCCAAAACGTGTGCAGTGCATGTCTCTGTTGTCCCCAAGTCTAAAGTTAGTCTTTCTATAATACTATCGATACTTTTATCAACGTCATTTTCGAGGCATTTTAAAATGGTAAATATTGTACTATGCTTGTCCAAAGAACTATTGACCCAGAATTCATCATTCTTGGCCATAATTAAAATCGCGGCGTTTTATTTGCAGCTATAAATAAATTTCACTCTTACTATGGGCACAGCTTGTATATAAATTCTGTTTTTATTTAAGCAACCAGCTTTTCAATTTTCCTGCTCTTGCTCGCCGATTCTCGAGATACTGCAAATATATAATTTCTCACATTCCGTATAAACATCGCCACCAGAACTGACACTAATGTCACTTACAGCATGTCCCATTACAATGTTCATGGATGTAATGCCATTTAATTTATTAACAAGTACGACAGTCTCTGTAACTGGATCTATGGTGTAGACTGTACCATTAAACTTTTTACCATCAATTGTCACAATTTCAACGAACTTTTCAACGTAACTTTCTAATTTTAATGGATTAGACTCATACAAGCGATTAACCACGGGAACAACTTTGCGACTCATCTCTAAGCATTACTTCACTGTTAACTGTTTCGTTCCCTATATTGTGATCATTTACGATGAGTTATGGTTATTCCACGTTATTCCGAACAGCTGTTATGTAAATTGGTAAATAGCGTGCACATTTAAACAGCATGTGTTCGACAAGGTTGCCAATTTACATAATTTACATTTAGGTTTTGTATAAACAACAGTTATCGTTTAATACATTTAATTGCACTAAAAGTGATTTTAAAACATTTTGTTTTAAGTAATTTGTAGGTGCAGTTTTAAATCTATTTTATAATTTAATAGCTTATATAAAAAGATTAAAACTGTATATTTTATGTTGCCTAAACTGATTGACGCGGACAAGCGAAATATAAAATGTGATTAACCCACCCATGTTGGTGTTATGTGAATTGAATATAAGTTTTTATAGAACACATTGCAAAGACATTTAGGAAGTGCAGCAGAAAATGAAAATCATAATGCAAAAAGTAACAAGGGCTGATGTAATAGGTATAAGACATTTTATCTTGCACCATGAAATTACTTTAAATATTTGACCTTAATAATGTGATGGAGAAGTACTGTTCAGGGACAAAATACAGAGAATGTAAGAAATGGTGATGGGACCAAACGAACAAACTAACAGATTGTCTCCGCTCCTGGTAGGTGTACAAGGAATTATTTTTTCGTCATCAGATCATGAAGCAGTGAAATATAAAATTTGATTCCTGAAGTGCCTCAGGAAGAGTGAGTGAGTGAATTGTGTTTAAGGACTGGTTTCATTGAATGCAAAACGGTATTGGTGTTAATGAATATTTTGAAAAAAAAGAAAAGAAACAATAAAATCAATTAAGTTGTTAAAACTACCAATATTGTTTACTTTTCTAAAATTTTCCAGTGTCACCCTCATACAAAAGCTTACGTTTCTATCTACTGCATATTAATCTAAATGGTTTTTAGATGTTTCGGCACACATCTTGTCATAGACACAAAAAGTATACAGGAGATTGAAGCAACAATCAAATATTTAAAAGCAGCTCACTGTATACTGGCCTTGAAATTTGTTGTACTTCCCTCATGGCATTACAAAAAATCTGGTGTTGCACTCACATGACTTTCTTCACTCTTGTACTATTCTTATAAACTCTTATTCCTCTATGTTCTTCATGTTAGTTGAGATAAAAATTTGCTGAAATTACCTTACAGTTAATTTTCTTGTAAATGTACAGAAAATAGCTGGTTGCTATCATGAGTGTCGGCAGACTTTTTTTCCAGGGGGTCCACATGTTGGAAGTTTGCAATCAGATAATATTAAATCATTTTATAATCAAAATTAATAATATTTGTTGCAAATAACCGTATAAATTTTTGCTAAATAAAAATTGTTTTTCTTTACATCAAAATTAAAATAATAGTTTAATAGTCAGTAATTGGCTGCACATTAAGCTCACCAACTTCCCGCTTCGCGATGCCCATGGTTGCTATATGAAGGCTTTGAAATTCTGGCCTCTTTGCATAGCCAAGGGATAAGAAAGTGAATAATGACCTTCCATTTGAGAAAAGTTTTAAGTATTGCAAAACTCACACAAATAACAAGGAATATCTCTGAAATGGTTCACTCCACCAAAAAAATTTGAACATAACTTAAGTGTGTTTTAACAAGATCTACATTTTTGTGCAGAAAGATTTGGCCTGTCTTTTACGGTTTATCAGTTAAGCAAAAGTCATCAATAATAAACAGGACTACATGGGCTATAAGATAGAAAATTCAAAATATAAATTTCATTTGCCATAAAAGTATCTTTAATATATGGCATTATAATTGTATAAACAAAATCGTAAGCCATTTTTGAGAAAATCAAAATTTTCAAAAATTTTTCCGTATAGAGGGTAGTTTTAGGGTGAAGAAATTTTCTTCAAAATCTTTATGTCGTGTCCTTGAAAGATACTAAATTTAAATACCAACTATGGTTTTTAACCAACTTTTCGTTTTTGAGTTATGTTGTTCATAAACACACACACACACACAAACCTTTTTCTAAAAATGCTTTTTTTGGATTTAGGGGACTCAAAACATATATTTCCAGTAAAATCTCGACATCAAAATTTTGGGTTGAGTACAATACTTCCTGTATGTACTATGCCTAGCAGAGAAAGTAAAAACAACTGAGAGGTGTTAGCAGTTCAAAAAATGACAAAAGTGTTGTAAAATTCAAATCCGTAACAACGTATGAAAAAGGGCTGATGCTACAAAAATGTATTTGAAATTAATTTTGTTCTAAGAGGTCTACACTTTTGTACTGTGCATTTTTGTCTATCTCTTATGGTTTGCAAGTTATACAAAATTCCTTCTGAATAAAGTGGACTTCACAGGTATCCCCAGGGAATTCAAGATGATATACATTTTATATGTAAATATCTTAAATTATATTTTGATCAAAATCATTAGAGCCATTTTTGAGAAACTCAAAAATAACAAAACTTTTCCATTTAAGGTTAGTTTGGTATGCAGGTGTTTCCTTGAAAATCTTTGCATCATCTTTGGAAGGTACTGAAAGCTGGCCCTGTAGCTAAGTTGGTAGAGCATCTGTTGGACAGTTCCCACCTGGGGGCTGGGAATTTTACTCTAGCCAAGATTATTCCCTATCCTCCCCACAGTCTGGAAGTATAAATGAGAGAGTGAATGTATGTATGTGTGATCTTATGTATAAAATCCCCAAAGAAAAACTATAATGAGTGACCACCATTGCCGATGTGACCATTAAGGGCGAGATATAAATGAAGCAATAAAAGAAAGAGATGCTGAACTTAAATACCACGTTTAATATTTAATTGACAATAATACAGTTTTTAATTATGCTGTTCACACACACACAATAGATGCACATGTGCATACCAGCCTTTTATAATAATATATGTTACATTCACATGTGTTTCTCTGCCACTTTTCTATAAACTATTCTTACAGAAGATGTAATTCCCCAACCTTATGTAGTAGAGAAGTCAGTAAATTCAAAGTGTTTAGTAATTATTTTTATTATAAAATGAACCTACTAAAACAACTCTCATATATCTACTAAACTAGTAACCATTAATCTGTTTCAGTGGAAAACGAAATCATCAGCTCTATTGGGAAAGGAGCATGCATCTTTGTTGGTTTTTCAAAGCATGACACCAGAAAAGATTTAGAGTGCCTGTAAGTTGTAAATATTACATCTTATTCCTTTCCTTTTTGGTTATTTTACAATAAGAATATTAACAAATTCATTCTGTAGAAATTACATTAAATGTGACCTCCATAGCGCAGTTACCAGCATGGGAATTTTATCCCCTCTGGGAGGTCTGGCATGGGGTGACCAATTTAGGAGCTACTTGATGGAAAAGTAGCTGCTCCAGGTCGTGAAGACTGCATAACTGGCTGGGAGGGATCGGGACGCTGACCACATACCACCCTCCAGTACTGCACCCCACCAATGACGCCTCTAGTGGGCCAAGGTGGGGGATGCAGCAGCTGGGCAGTAAGGCTTGACTCTTCATGGGCTGTAGTGCCGGGGCTTAGGGCTTTGCTTCAATACATTATGCTGATCTCTTTTATATTTGGAAGTGATTCTTTAATATATGTGCTATGCAAATATTTTCAGTTTTAATGACATACATCAAAGTTACATTATATTCCTGTACAAACAGAAACCTCAGTGTTCCCCATTATTAACCCTCAGACGACAGTTTTACTTCAAAAAGTAAGTTACACATGTTGTCCCATGCTAAGACCATCATGCAATAAGATTGATGTGTTGTTGGAATAGAGTTAATGTTCCAGAATCCCTGCAGAGTTCTGCTACTCTATTGATAACAGGTGCATCACAGTGTGTGAGTGAAATGATACATCAAATGGAAACTTACTCCAAAGTACATGTGTACAGGATGATACGATTCTTTTGGACAAAATGTTAAAATTGCACAGATTTACCGTGAAATCCTGTACTATAAAGGCCAAATGCAATGCCGCATCTAGCCATAGTGAAATTAAGCAAAGGCACTGTTTTCCTCCATGATAAATTCAACAACCCCCATGGTGCACATAACTCAAGCTTTGCTTCAATGTTTTCAATGAGAGGTATGGAAGCATCTGGCACACAGTCTGGATCTTGCACAGTGCGATTTCCACCTGTTCAGCAAGCTGAAAGTACATCTGGGGAGACACAGATTTGTTAAAGATGAAGTTTGCACAATGGTCCTTAAATGCCTCCGTGACCAAGGAGTGGATTTCTATCGCTGAGGAATTGAATGATAGAACAGTCAGACTGTTGTTTAGAGAGACTTGATGACTATGTTGAAAAATAGTGTCATGTATCTGTGCACACAGATATTATATTCCACCCAAAAATTTAACATCGAGATTTCACTAGAAGTTCGTGATTTGAAGGCTCTTGATTCCAAAAATAGCATTTTCAAAAAAAGTGTGTGTGTGTGTTTCTTTTCTTCTTTTTTTTTTCCCTTCATTTTTGAACAGAATGACCCAAAAACAAATTTTCTGATAAATACTATTTATTTATTTATCTTATTTATTTATTATCCATATCTTCCAAAGATATGAACCTACCCCAAACTACCATTTACATTGAAGATTTTTCGAAATTTTGGATTTCTCAAAACTGGATTTTCAACAAAAGACGTGCACGACTGAGTTTTAAGGTACTAGTGAGTTCAGTGTTTAAAATATCTTATTTTTCGTCTAAGGATATATTTCCTTTTTGAAACAATTGTAAAATATTGCTCTACATAAGGCGAGTTATTGGATGAGATATAAATTACTGAAGCGGAACCCAAGCGCAGGTTAATGTAGCTGTTTATAAAACAGCTAACCTAAACATATTCTATACCAACAGTAATGGCCACCGGCGGAAGAATAACCCAAGGTAATGTCACAACTACTGCTACTAGAACTAGTTATGCTACTGTTACACGATCATTGCCAACCAAAGATCAGGCAATAGTTATAGAAGCCATAGATCAGATTCCATTAAAGGAATATGTTATAGGTATTGGAAAAATCACAGATCCAAACTACATTAGGTTTGTTTTCCACATATCAAACTCGAGGATATGCATGTATCTAGCAAACAGAACTATAGCTGAAGATATAGTAAGCAAGCACCCAAAAGTCAAAATAAACAATATCCTTCTAGAAGTGAGACCCCTTATCACACAAAATGTCCAAGTTGTGATTTGTAATGTCAGTCCAGTGATCCCTGATCTTGTAATAGAGGAGTATTTATCAGAGCAAGCCGACATTAACCCGGTTTCCCACCTACAGTCCATAAGAGCAGGAATTACAGAACCTGGTTTCACTCATATTTTCAGCTTTAGAAGGCAGATGTTTATTAAGCCTAGTCACCTAGAAAAATTACCCAGTAGCACACATATCAGATTTGATGATACAAACTATTGGGTTTATTTCACTACTGATACAGCAATTACTTGCTTCCTGTGTAAGCAAGAAGGCCATGTAGCAAAACAATGTTAGAAGCAATTCCAATGAAGAAACAACACAGCGAAAACAAATACAATTTGTACCAATAGAGGAGGCAAGAAACCCAGATATTTCTGATTTTCCAGTGCTTACTAGCACAAAAGCCCCCCATAAACCCAACCAAACAAACACTGATGCACAGACCCCTATACTAAAGAATTAAAAATTATTTTGTTGTTTAACGACGCTGTCAATTGCCAGGATCACATCAGCGTCGCCGGTGTGCCGGAATTTCGTCCCGCAGGAGATCTTTTACATGCCAGTAAATCTACTGACATGGAGCTGTCGTTTTTAAACACACTTAAAAACCATCGACCTGGGCCGGGTTTGAACCTGTGACCTTGGGTTCAGTAGGCCAGCATCTAACCAACTGAGCCACCCAGACCGGCCCTAAGAGTCAAACCACTAAACAAGGCAACACAGAACCTTATATACCTCTTGTACAATCCAGATCTGTACTTCAGGAAGGAAGTACTATTCAGAAAACTAACACAAATAGCTCAGAAATTGAAACACAGAAGACAGCAGCAAAACTAAAAAGAACACATCCATCCAGTAGCCCCTGCACTTCAGTTGAAGATGACTATGATAATTCATGCTCTGATGCAACTGTTGTGGAGCAGTCAGACAAAGAGGGAAATAACAGTAAGCCTTCTAAATATGTGAACAAGAGAGTAACACCTATTAATAAGAAAGCTCAAATACTTAAAACTTTAACCCCACTTAAGCAAATTATTGAGGCTAAACCAGAAGAGTTTATCCTCAAGTTTACACAACTGTCTGCTTTCATGCAAAATACAGAGGACACTAAAGATATAGTTGCAGAGGCTTTAAATTACACTAAAGACTTAGAGGGATTGGCAAGTAACCTTAAGAAATTACATCAATACCTCAAAGGGAAGAGTATTAGAAATCAAAGCACACGAATTCAAAAACAGCTATGTTTAGTAGTACCTTGGAAAAACCATTAGGAGCAGCACTAGAAGAAGACTTAACTACAAGTTCTTAAGAAATGCACTTGGGAAAATTTCAAAATTATGGCTCTAACACTATTACAATGGAATATAAACAGTTTCAAAACACAATTTGAGTATTTAAAACTGCTTATGCAGAATAATAATCCTGACATCATATGTTTACAAGAAACAAATTTTAAAAATAATGAACTGTTTAAACTTAAATCCTATGAGTGTTACCATAAGAATAGACTAAACCCTGGATGTGCTAATGGTGATGTAGCCACTTACATTAAGAAATCATTAATGAGTAAAGAAATTATATTAAATTCCAATCTGCAAGCTGTAGCAGTTACTCTTACTTATGCAAAAGAAATAACTCTATGTAATATCTATATACCAAATTATGTTGATATGACTTTAAATATTCTTAGAGATCTTTTAAACCAACTGCCTAAGCCATTTATACTCTTAGGAGACTTTAATGGCCACAACAGAATCTGGGGAAGCAGATCAACCAATACTAGAGGAAATATTATAAACAATGTCATAGAGCAAAATAATTTTACATTGTTAAACACAGGTGACCCAACCTACTATAATCTAGTCCATAATTCATTTAGCTCCATTGATCTGACCATATGTACTTCAGATATTGCCTATCTATTTCAATGGAAAGCTTTAAACCAGTTGTATGGAAGTGATCATTTCCCAATTATTTTAGACACATTTTATTCTTCCAACATAGACCCCATGCCTAAACTCATATATAGTAAAGCTGACTGGAATACATTTCAAGAATACCTTAACCAAAACATAGGGAACTTAATACCAGCATGGGATTTTCATAAGACAACAATTGACTCCATAGTAGACAAATTTTCAAATCTAAGAAACAGAGCTGCAGATATGTTGTTGTTGTTTTCTAGTGCCTTGCATCTGGCAATGAAGCCATTAGCATTCGTGCTTTCCAATACTTTTGAACTGTAGTTTCTTCTGATCTTAATGCTTTACAGGTCTTCAAGTGGTCTTCATTCATTTCTGCTGGATTGTTACACAGGACACATATAGAGCTGCAGATATTAGCATTCGAAAAATAAAGTCCAAGTGTACATGGAAAAAGTGTCCCTTGGTGGAATGAATCCTGTAAAAATGCTGCATTTAACCATAACAGAAGACACCCCACTCAAGAAAATAGAATCAATTTCCTAAAACTAAGAGCTGCAGCAAGAAAACAAAGCAAACGTGATTCTTGGTTACATTTCATTTCCAGGTTAAATTTTCATTCCACTAAAGTGTGGAATGGAATTCAGAGAATCAGAGGAATGAATTGTCAAAAGGGAATTAAACTACTGAGACAAAATATAAGACCCCAAAAGAAAATCATTTATGTAAATATTTATTGAAAATGTAATTTATTTTTGGTGTTTTTTCTTTAATGTGAATATTATGCTGTAATGATTGTATACACACCCTGCATTGTACAGTGCTTATATTGTGTTGTAGTTTATTATTATTAGAGCTCGGAAGTTCATGCCCTAAAAAACACTGAAATATGCATGCATATATGCTCTTAAAAACTTGAAAATATGTCAAGAAATATGCACTATTAATTAAAATTATTGATGTCCTTTTGCAGTAGACAAGACGAGTTAGTATAAATAATAAATAAAGTTAACGTATTCCTTAGACATTGAAGCAGAAGTGGTTCGGCTGCTAGTATTAACTGCTAAATTGCAGTTCACAACAAACACTTTGCAAAAATGTTCAACTGTAAAACATTGTGTGTTGTCTCGCAAAACACTTTTGTAACGTGAAAAACTTCTCTCCACGTCATAAGATGTTATCGGGGCATATTTAAATGATGTTAATTGCTTTACAGAGAGAGTCAAGTCTCTTGGTGTGACAGATGGTTTTCTTTCGTGGATGTCTCGAATATCGCACATCTGGTTATAACCAGAATTTTTTGAAATTACATAATTCACTTTTCGGTTCCTGGTAGCACAGGACAAACTTAGATCACATATTGTTTTTTCAAAGACAGTAAGTGATTCATGCAAAGGAGATCCTACAGCTTCCAATGCCGTTATGGCTGTTGGCAAGAAGGAAAAATGGGCAGATATGAAACTAAGATCCTCTTTTAACCCAGTTTCTGACAGAGTATTTTGCACAGTTTCCATTGATGAAGCATCTTTCGAGTCCAATGAATTTACAACCTCTTCGACTATTTCTATGTGCTCAGTATGATATAAAACTGCATCGATCCATGTTCCCCATCGAGTTAACACTGGTGCAGGTGGAAGTCGGATATTAGGTGCTGTTGATCTAAACAACTTAACTCTTTTAGGAGATTTAACAAACATTTTCTTGGTACTGGACACAAATCTATCTACCAGCCGTAAAGAATCACGTATTGTCTCAGAAATGCGATGAAGAGCATGTGCCAAACAAGTTATATGAATTAAGTTATGAAAAATACCTTTCAGAGTTTGTCATGATTTTAGCATATAAGGACCTGCAACAGTAACAAATCAAAGTAACCGGGCGTATTTGATTCCACATGGCCATAATAATTTCAAAGTGTCCATCACAAACTGGGTCACAGTTACATTGTTAGTGGCCGACAATTCGCACACATTAAGAAGATAAGTTATAGCCTTTTGTTCATTATTTAAAGCACCAACGATTATATTAGCAATAGAACGGCGCTCAGAATCAGGGGTTTCATCAACAGACAACCACACAAACTGATCCACTAATTCATTTTTGTATATTTGACAATACGTTATTGTAACAATGTCCTACATAAGTCTTACGCAGTGTACTTTCTTCAGGCACATGTTGTCGAGTGTACTTGGCAAGAAAGTTTTTAAATGTCGGATTATTAATTTTGAACAAGGGAATATCAGCAGCTAAAAATGCTTGACAGAAGTCATATAATTCAGTAACCCTACTTCCTAAACACTGCTAGCTGTTTTTGAACACGTTCTTTGTTTGCGAGTTTTCTGATTAAATTCTCCTTATGTTTAGCTGTGTTTATGTGCTGAACTATTTGAAATCTTTTGTCACTCCCTACATTTTTCTCACACAGTCCACAAAACTGTGCCCTATTATCTGTAGATATTAAATCACCAGAAAACTCGTTCTGTAAATTAATTAATCTAGCACTCGGAGTTGGTTTTATTTTCGACATTTGAAGAGCTTTTTAACATTTTATACGCCTAATTTAATTTGGTGGGAACCAGTTCACAACACTGTTACGCTTGAAGACCACGACACAACTACTGTTGGGCAGGCAAGCATTGTTATAATCGTGCTGCTCAAAACGTTGACCTGCACTTTATCTTTGCTACTATAAACCTCTCAGATAAAGCACAGATTATTTTCTACGAACATACATATAATGAAATGATAAAAACAGGGGATTCACTGCATGACAACATGACTCAGCATTAGTTCTCGCCACCTTGTGAGTTGCATCATCATGTGCAATACTGCCAATGTAAAAAAATATTATACAGATGGAAAAATAATAAAAAACCATAAAAATAATTAAAATATGCAATATAGGGGTTATAATATTGAAATCTTTGTGAGTTGTGTCATCATGTGCAATATTACAAATATGAAAATTATTATTCAGATGGAAAACAATAATAAAAAACCATAGAAATCATTAAAATATGCAGTTATATGCACCATAAAATCATGTCCAAACAACTGAAAATTCCATAATTCGTGCACATAATGTAAAAGCATACATTTTTAACCCCTATAAAAAACATGCAAATGCATGAACTTCCTAGCCCTAATTATTATTATGTATTGTATCCAATTTCTCGATCCTTGTTTAATGTGTTGCTCTCATGTATATTATGTTATCCTATGTGTTGCAGAAAAACCACTAGTAGTTAAGCAACAATAAATAAATATTAAAAAAACTGGATTTTGATTAAAATGTTTAAGATATTTACATGACAAAACATCCAGAGAATAACATTTCAGAGAATTAGTTCTGAACCCCTCTTCATTCAGAAGGAATTTTGTATAATTAGTAAATCAGAAGAGATAAGCATAAATGTACTGCGCAAAAAAATAAATCTCTTTAAAACTCACGTTTAATTTCAAATAACTTCTGCGGTATCAGCTATTTCTGAGATAACCTTTATTATTGACTTGAAATTTTCAGCACTTTTGTCATTTTTTTAAAATGCTGTTACTATTAAGTTATTTCTCTCAGTGTCATTGAAAAAGTATGGAATTTGTAGGTCAACATATACTATCCCAGTTTTTAAACATCTGACTATTGATTCAGTTTCCTCTATTCCTCTTGCAACTTCAACATATTCTGCAGGTTCTGCATATTCTTGATTAGCACAAAATAGATACCTAAGTAAGCTTCCATAAGAGTATAATGAAAATTAAGCCGGTGTTAAAACACTGAACGTACATGTTAAGTGTTTCAAAACCGGCTTAATTTCATTATAATTTAGATTCGCATCACTGTTACTAGCTTATTAAAAGATATTTATTGGGTCTTATAGTTGTAAGTACTTGAGTCCCAGCTGTAAGGTTTTTATATATAGAAAGCCTTTATTTTGGATTAGTTTGTCCACTACATGTGTGCTGAATCCATTCTATGTAGCTACTCTAAAAGCATGTTAATATTCCCTCTTGTATTCATTTACTTGGAATGGTAAGTGCACTAATCTGTAGATCACCAATCCACTTATGGTTTCAATTATATTAGAAAGTTTCAATGTTTACATTCACTAATGGATCTTAGAGAATGATTTACCTACTGTAAATCAGACATGATTATCAGTCATCTAATTTGTTTAATTTCCATAAGCTACCTCTAGGTTTTCAGATAAGTAAACAGTTTATTATTAAACTTGGTGTATAGTTTCTTTAGCCTTATTTTTTCATTAATTTGGCACAGATGCTATTATTTTATCCCTTGACATCCACACAAATCCAGATAGAAATCCTGAATTGTTCTTCAAGTACTGAGATGTGTCAATGATACCCAGGCATGAATCCATAGAACAGCATTGTTGCATTGAACCTTTCTTAGCTTCTATGAGTAGCTGTCATGTGTATGGTTGCAATCATCATTGGAAAAAATTGCTGTATTTTTACTTTCTCTACTGGTAAGTAGGAGAAGTATTGTATTCCACCCAAAAATTCGATGTCAAGATTTCACCGGAAATATATGTTTTGAGACCCCCTGAACCCAAAAAAAAGCATTTTTAGAAAAAGGTCTGTGTGTCTGTGGACAGCATACAAACTCAAAAACGAAAAGTAGGTTAAAAACCAAAGTTGATATTTAAGTTTAATGTCTTTCAAGGATGCGACATGAAGATTTTGAAGAAAATAGCCCCACCCTAAACTACCCTTTACATGGAAAATTTTGATTTTCTTGAAAATGGCTCTAACAATTTTGATTAAAATATCATATGTTTGAGATATTTTTATGACAAATGAAAGGTATATTTTGAATTTTCTGGCTATAGCCCCTATAGTCGCATTTACTCTGGACCACTTTTGCATAACTGGTAAACCATTAGAGATAGGCCAAATCATACTATAGAAAAAATGTAGACCTTGCTAAAATACACAATTTATGTCGAAATAAATTTTGTCGTAGGTTGAACCTTTTCGGAGATATTCCTTGTTATGTGTGTGATTTTCGGAAAACTTGTAACTTTTGTGAAATGGAACATTGTTGTTCATTTTTTTTATATGTTAAGTGTGCAAAGAGAATGCAATCTCAAAGCTTTAAAAGATTTGACTATTGCACAAAGCCTACTGTATTCTAATATTCTCCTTGCACCTACAAGGAAAAAAGCAATAAGATAATTTGTACAAATGTTTATCTTAACTAACATGAAGAAGATATAGGAATATGACAGTAATTAACTCACCTTTTAAATTAAAATAGGAATATGAGTTTGTTTTTAATATTCTTTTTCATTCCTCTGGAATGATGCTAGTTCTCCAGACCCTCCCAAATATTTTTGCCCATATCTGTATCATATTTGGTCCTCCTAATTTTATAAACTTCAGTATTTCATCTATACCAGCTGCTTTCCCCATTCTTATTCTCCTTATTGTCTCTGTTACTTCAACCTCTGTAATTGTATCAGTACCATCTTCCTCTTATATACTTACCTCCATTTGTTCACTTTGTTCTGGTATTCTGTTCTTAAACTTCCCATAATTCTAAAGTAAGAACAAATTAGAAACTAAAAACTTCACTTATCTTAGTAATGTTGCAAGTTATTTTTTTCAAACACTGACTCGAGTTTCGAGTTGATTCCAACTCGAGAGTTTCTAATTTGCTCTTACTTTAGAATCTTGTTGCTTCACTGTTAATAGCTTCAATTTCCTTAATTCTCCCCATAATACTTATTCCATTCTTCTAATACGTTTTCCTTATCTATAATTAAATTGTTTCCATTGTTTCTCAGACTTGCTGGTTTTCCATATACTCCTTTCAATCCCTTAACTATATTTCAAATTTTTTTTTCAATTTTGTTCAATTTAATTTTCAAAATTTTCCCATGATATTTGCTTTGCTTCCTTAACAGCCTGTTACTCTTATTCCATTTCTGTGTATAGTTTATCCTTTCCACTTCCATTTTCATTCTTAAATATTTTCTCCAGGCTTCATTTTTCTCTTTCACTTTTACTTTTACCTCATCTGTCCACCAATTTATTCTTTTCCTTTCAAATTTATTGTCGTTTTTTCACACACCTCTCTGTTTCTAGGATTCCTTCCTTAAACTTCTGCCATTATCGATTTATTTCCCTCTCTTCTCCTATTTCATATCTACTCATCCTTTCCTTAATTCATTCCTAATATTGCTTCTTTTCTGGATCCGGTAGCTCCTTTACTTGTATCTTTTAGATTTCTCTTTTCTAGGTTTCTGCATCCTTGTTATTGCCACCGTTAACCTATGATCTGTACCAATTTCTGCCCCTCATATGACCTTTACATCCATGAAGGCATATCTTATAGTACAGGGATATATAAAGTAATCTATTATACTTCTAGCCCCCCCTTCCTTCGGCTTCATATGTAATTTTATGAATCGTTTTATGCTGAAAAAGTGAATTCCTATCATATTTGGTTCTCTATACAGAATTCAATTAGTCTCTGTCCATTTCCATTTATAGTCTTTTCTCCTCCATATGGTCCCATACATCCGTGTGACTTTATTCTATTATCCCCGGTCTGTCTCTTAAAATCTCCTATTACTATTACTTGTCTCCCTTCATCATTTTATTTATCCACAACTCTTTGTAATTGACTATAAATGGTTCTTTGTCCAGAATATGACTGTTGTCCATAGACGCATACACTTGTACCTCTTAAGTTTCTCTTCCAAATTCATTCTTACATTAATTTATTAGAATTTACTGCTTCTCATGATACCACTTTTTTTTTCCATCTCTTCTAATAGCACTATCCCCACTCCTTCTTTAGCTCTTCTTCCTATACTAACACCTGCATATCTTAACGCATGTCCTTTCTCTAGTTCTACTATTCCACTTCCCTTCTTTCTGACTTCACTTAGACCCAATATTTCCAATCAGTATCTTTCCATTTCCTCTATCAGCTCTATTTCTTTTCCATTTATAGTTTTAATATTCCATGTTCCAATTTGCATTTTCCTTAACCTTGCCAGTCGTCTTCTGTTTGATCCATCCTGCCCGAGGCCACTATTTCTTCTTTAAATCACTCAATTAAGCACATGTGAGTGATTAGCCCAATGATTGTACTGTTTTTCTGTTGGGGTTTTGTCCCTTAGCCTCTGAAGATCCCTCTTCACTGCAGGGCAACAGTTCCCTGAAATTACCTTTTGAGAGACAAGGTGCCACTTCCACCATCCTTGCCGTACCAATAGACTCTATCCCTGCTGAAAGCTGCCATTGTGATCGTCACCTTGGGTCCGCTTTGGGAGCAGCATCTCCATTCAGGACTTTAAAGAATTATTAACAGAAAATAGAGAAAAATATATAAATCCTATGGAGGAGAAATTTGATGAGGAATTGAGCAAATATATACATCTAGATCTGGAAAGAGTGAAAGATGTAGTGAAGTCGTTAAAGGGCAGAACATTACCCAGAAAAAGAAATATTCCAGCTGAATTATTAAAACATGGAACAGATAACTGGTTCAAAATTTTGAGAAGTCTATTTAAAAAATGTTTTAATGAAGAAGATATTCCAGCAGATTTGAAAATTGGATATATTTTAACCATGCATAAAAAGGAAGAAAAGATGAATGCAAAAATTATAGGGGAATTACAATTAACGATACATTAAGTAGACTGTATGGAAAACGAATTAAACATTTCCTAGAAATAAAATACAAAGATTTAGAACCAGAAGAACAGGCAGGACTTAGAGTAGTAGATCAACAATAGATCACATTTTCAGCATAGAACAGATTATAGAAAAGAAAATCAGAGCACACTCCATTCATTCAGTATTTATAGACATTGAAAAGGCCTACAATAATGTTCCTCTATCAATATTATGGCAAGTTTTAAATTTGATAAAAATAAATCCAATGTTGATTTAAGTAATTAAAAAATTATATTCATAGACATCTGTACAAGCAGAAATGGGAAAATACATGTCAAAGGGTTTTCAAACTAATAAAGGATGACGACAAGGATGCTGTATATCTCCAACACTATATAAAATTTATACTGAAAAAGTTATTGAAGACTGGAAAGAGACATGTAAAATGATGGGTATACCACTAAATGATGATTTAACAGTATATTTCCTCCAATTTGCAGATGATCAACTAGTAGTGGCTCAAGAATTTGAAGATATAGAATGCCTTACAAGAAAATTAATACAAGAATATAGTTTATGGGCTTTAAAAATAAATATGGATAAATCCAAATATAGGGGACGTTCCTCAAGATTTAATATTAGAAGATTTAGGGACAATTAAACATACTGAAGAATATAAATATTAAGATTACAATGGATGGAAAACAAAAAAAGGATATAAGGACTAGGATCAATACAGGAAGGAATGTTATATCTACGCTGAATGGAATACTGTGGGACAAACATATTTTCAAAGAAACAAAAAAACAAAAAACACATTTTTAATAATAATAATCAGAAGCATTATTACCTATGGAGCTGATGCATGGGCTTTGAATTCACAACTGAAAAAAAAATTGCTTACTACAGAAATGGACCACATGAGACGCTTTGTGAGAATATCCAGGAAAGGAACAATTAAAAATTCACATATAAAGTAAATTATGCAGATCCAATACTAAGTTTTAGATTTTATCAAGAAGCAGCAGCTTAAGTGGTATGGACATGTTAGGAGAATGGAAGATGGAAGACTTCCAAAGCTAATCATGGATTGGGAACTGCAAGGAAGGAGGAAGAAGGGAAGGCCACCTATTATGTGGATCAAAGGAAACCATGATGCCAAGAGAGAGTGAGAAATAGAAGAAAAAGCATGGATGAACAGACAGGAATGGAAAAGTATTTTAAATCAAATCTGTTAAAGCCTGTGAATTTGGGTGCCAGAAAAATGTTTATTCATTATAAAACCTGTTTAATAAAATTATTATTATTATTATTATTATTATTATTATTATTATTATTATTATTATTATTATTATTATTATTACTAAAATTAAAGAGTGGTTAAATATAAATAAGGGTGGAAATGTAATATAATTGGTATGTCACCAATATACAATTAACCTGGAGTTGGGTGTATTGTTTCTAAATATAATTTAGGCAAATAACTTTATAGAGACAATATTGAGAGAAGATAAGAGTTTTGTTTATACTTCTTCTTCTTCTTCTTCTTCTTCTTCTTCTTCTTCTTCTTCTTCTTCTTCTTCTTCTTCTTCTTCTTCTCCTCCTTCTTCTTCTTCTTCTTCTTCTTCTTCTCCTCCTCCCCCTCCTCCACCTCCACCTCCTTCTCCTCCTTCATCATCATCATCTGTTTACCCTCCCCATATGGAGGACTTACTAGTCAGTGCCTAGGGTCAGATGCCTGTTGGGGAACAGACAAACCTATGGATCAGACAGAGTGAAGACCTGGAACGGTCTAACCATTCAGCCACAGCACTTCCTATTTCTGTTTTCTAGTGGGAATAATATGTATATTAGAGGTAGTATATTAAGTAATAGTTACGAGTTTTATTTAATTGGAAATCAATTCAATTCATAATTTTTATATCTTCTACAAACTGTTCTTGCAAAAGCTTATATTTCTATTTACTTCATATTAATCAAAATAAATGTTTGCAAAGTGTTTTATTAAACATTTCTCTGTGGGTACAAAGATAAACTTAGATGGGTGAAACAGTAATCACATGCTTAAAAACTAGGTTGCTGACTTTGAAATTGTATATCCTTTATGACATTTTGAGAAACAATTCAATCGCAATTACAGTTAAAGAAAAGAGCAAGTATTGACAATAATAATAATAAACATTGGGGATTGAGAGGTAGAACTGGCTTGTGTGTTTAAAAACACCAACAGTAAGTTTGTTGGCATAAATAAATAATAATTGGGGATTGGTTTTTTTAACACTAAATCAGTTTCATTTTAATTTTTGAGGGACCAGTTTTAGAAGCCATTGCTTCCATTTTCAACGTCGAAAGTCTGACTGCTGCTGTTGGTTGTAGTTGCCTGCAGCCTTCTTTGATGGAAGCAACAGCTTTAGAAACTAGTACTTCGAAAATTAAAATATAGGTGATGTAGTGTTAAAAAACTGACTCCCAAAGTTTATCATAATTTGGACGTCAGTGTTATTAAATTTCTCCAAATAGCAGTTAAGTATTACAAGTTTAAACCAATAATAGTAAATATTTGGAAAATGGTTGATGCCACAAAAGAGTTATTTAAAATAAATTGTGTGTTTTAAAGAGATCTGCTTTTCATCTATGTTTCTGTTTCTCCTACAGTTTGGCAATTACAGAAAATTCATTCAGAATGAAGAGGACTTGAGGGCTTCACAGGCTATTCCCAGAAAATTCAAGATATACTTTTTGTTAATTATGCAAATATCTTAAACATGCAGTATTTTAATCAAAATTATTAGAGCAGGTTTTAGAAAATAATAATAAAAGGATTTCCATGTAAAGAGTAATTTGGGATGGGGGAGTTTAACCGCAAATCTTTTGTTGTGACCTTGAAAGATGCTGAAGTTAAATATGAAGTTCAGCATTTATCCAGCTTTAAGTTATGCTGTTCTCTCTCCATCTCTCTCTCTCTCTCTGTCTCTCTCTCGTTTCTTTCTTTGGTAATGTTTAATGCCTTTTCTTACTACAGGCAGTACCACAAATGAGAGGTAATGTAGATATATGGAAGGAAATTGTATTTGGGAAAGAAATTTTGATACAGGAACATTCAAGGCCTCACTCCATCTCTCTCCCTCACCCTCTTTCTTCTTCTTCTCCCCCCCCCCCCCCTCTCTCTCTCTCATACATATACCTACATGCATCTTTGTCTAAAAATGCTATTCTGTTTACTCTTGGGACCTCAAAACATACAGTTGGTCTGGTGGCTCAGTTGGTAGGTGTTGGCCTACTGTTCCCAAGGTTGCAGGTTCAAACCCAACCCGGACTGATGATTTTTAAGTGTGGTTAAAAGTGACAGCCCCATTTCAATAGATTTACTGGTATGTAAAAGAACTTCTGCTGGATGAAATTCCAGCACACCAGTGGCACTGATATGATCCTGGCAATTGAGAGTGGCCATACAACTTTCCTTTTTTTACAACATACATTTTCAATAAAATCTTGATATTGAATTTTTGGGTTAAATGCAGTAGTTTCTTTAGCTATAATTAGGTGCTAAAGAAACCAAAGATATTTGTTTTAAAATATCTACTTCTATCTTATTTTATTTAACTATTGACATGGCTGTAGGGCAATTCATTATTGTATTATAAGGATAATGAAAACTTTCCTCTCTCTTATTTCAATTCTTTTCACGGTGGGAAAAATGATTGTGTCAAATTTTATTCTAACAAAGCAGGGAGGTGAGTCTTTAAGCTGATCATAAAATTATGTTAGTTTGTAGTTTTGTTTATGAACCTTACTGCTGCATAAGGATTTCAGTGACACTTTCACTTAATATTGTGACTTTTGGTGTGGGTGTAAAGTAAAGTAGACAGATGTAGTCGAGATAAAGAAACACTTTTATTTCCGTAAACAGTAACTTTGTACACTCGTTGCAACAGCAAGAAAGTCTTTTTCGATTCTCCAACAGCACGGCTCCGAACTCGTAACACAAAGAACTAACTCTTCTCCGTCGGCACAACGCTTCACATCGTCTGTCCGTCTCCGTCGGCACGACTACTCAACGCTTCCCATACTCACTCCCTTCTGTCGCACTTTACCGCTATTTATATCTCCCAGGCACTATTCTGGAAGCTTCAGGAACGTTCAGTTATTGCGGCGAGATACAAAGTAGAAGACTCCAGAAGCCTCTATCCTTTTCTCTCTTTCGGCAAGCGCCCCAACAATGCGGCCATTCTCTGTCTCTTTCCTTCGGCTCCTTTGCCGTAGTGCCGACAATAATGCGATGGGTGACACTGCTGTTGTCGGCAATTAGATGCGGCGGGCGCGGTGACAATATTTATGTAAGTTATAGTAGATATATTGACACTTTTAAGTATAATATTAAATATTACTTTTCCATAGTATAGAAGTATGATCACATGAATCATGTTGTTATCTAAAATTTATAAATATAGCCTTCTGAGGTGAAAAGAATGGGAAAGAAAGTGTGACACTGATCTTATGTGGCACTTAAATATTTCAAAAAGTGAAAGTTGATACTTCCATACAATAATTTAGAGACATTGAAACCTATTTTCATCAGACTTATGTTTCATTCTAAATATCAAAATCATACATCACCAGGAAATTGAAAACTAGTGTATCTTTCATGGGTGTCACAAAGTGGGGGCAAGGGGGCACAGCGTCCCCCTGTTGGGAGTTAATGAACTTAATGTGCAATCAATTACTGACTATTAAACTATTATTTTAATTTTGGTGTGAAGAATAATTTTTATTTAGCACAAATTAAAACAGTTATTCACAACAAACATTATAACTTTTGACAATAAAGTAATGAATTAATATCTGATTGTATAGTTCCAACATTTACACCCGCCCCCCTGGAAAAGTCTGCCGACACCCAAGATGTCTTTACAAGATTTTACAAATTTTAGAGCAGAAGAAAATATGTAACTACTTCCATTGTTTGTACATCATAACATTTGGTTTACATTTTATTATAAATCTCTGTTTTATTTATTTGAAACAGTATAACCTTCAATCATTGTAACATACAAACAGTGAAAGTAAATTTGAACACAGGTAGCCGAGTAGCCGAGATCGTTAAAGCATGGAGTAATGAACAAAATATCTGTGGTTCAAATCCTACCAGGACTATTCTCCTGATTCACATTTTTCTCAGTCTAATTAAACGGCAAATGCTAAATGTACATATATATTTTACTTCTCTTATGAAGTTAGTAAAATAATAGCCAAATTGGTTTGTAACTTCACTAACGACATGAATTTTCACACCTATATACGTGTTATGAAAGTATTTTTTTCTTCGTAGAGCTTGGAAGGTGTTGAATCTGCAAATTTTTGAAGATAGCTGTGGAAAAGAATGGAGCTTAAGTGTCCAGGATAAGGAACTGGAAATACTTTGTGTCAGCCAATTTTCTCTCTGTAACACACTGAAAGGCAACAGGTTGGATTTTCATCCTGCTATGACAGCAGATAAATCAGTGGTACTCTACAATGAATTTCTTACGTTCCTAAGAAGCATATATAAACCAGAGCTTGTTAAAGGTTAGTAGTTTAGTTTCTTTTAGCGTGTCAGAGATATGTTGGTAAAGAAGGCTGGTTCATAATAACTAAAGCCACAATTCTTAGTCCCCTTACTGTGTGCATGAGGCTGTTTCGTGCAGTGCTTATGGCTGGCCTCTTGGTCTGGGCGAACACACTCACAGCATAACTGATGCTACTAAACCCAATGTGGTACTAAAATTGTGGCTTTAATAATAACTCCTGGATGGGAAGGGAATATATATCGTTGATCATATCAGTTGCAAAGTGGAGAGTCAGTTTCGTGTATTGAGATGTGAGACCATATTTAGCATTGTAAATATTATTTTCAAATGTAGTTTATAATAAGATTATGTATATATTTATTTGTGTGTGTGTGTGTAAGATGTTATAATAGGAACTACATATTTGTTCATTTTTAATGTAAATAATATTTACCTGTTAAAATGTTTCTGGTGAAGAAAGTTGAGAGCCTTAAAACTGTCTCTGGTAGTTACAAAACACGCAAGAGGAAACATAAACATTGATTAAACTTTTCTGCCTCAATTGACGATGGATAACTTAAACAGATTAAAACTGTGCTATGACCAATGAAGTAAATTTGATGTAACATACATACATACATTTAGTTATATGTAAAACTCCCCACTTCTCAAAATAAAAGATATGACATAAAGTACGCCAGTAAACTTTTGAATGGTGTTAATTTTTTGTGCTGTGATTGTATCTAATACCTTTATAAATGCTGCCACGTGATTATTTAAATGTCTGTATCAGTATTATGCATGTTATACTATACATAATAGACCAAAGATGTACATTTTGTTACACTTTTGTAATTTTAAACACAATCCAAAAAAGCCTGTACTAAATCCACTTTTGGCTTAAATTTCTGGCTTGGGTGCATTAAACATTACACATATAACGATGATGGTGGGGTGGCGGCGGTGGTGGCAATGGTGGTGTGATAATGACGATCATAGTAATAATGATGATCATCGTGATGATAATAATAACACAGGAACTGCAGCAGAAGCTTAAAAACTGAAGCTGAAGTCTAAAAAGTGTCACATAGTTTACAGTTCACTGATTTTATGTTCAACTTTATAATATCGGGCTATATTGCAGCACTACAAAACACTCCTAAAGCACAAAAAAGTTGAAACTATTTACCACAATACTTGTCATTCACTATAGTAAAACTGCACGTTTTATAATTGGAAAATTACACACTTTACATGGTAATTGTTATTGTATGCCGACCAATTTACTGCTGTGTTTTTTTTAACACATAAGCCATGTGTGGGCAATGTTTGAGAGGTAGAATCAGCCCTCAGCAAAGCAGAATATATGAGGGTTGGGGCAAAAGTCATTGCAACGATTTTTTTTCTTGCAGATATCTGAGCGGATCACAAACTGCTAATTGTTGCTTGGAAGCTATGAAGAGATAGTGTGTATTCACACCAATAGGTGGCCTTGTGATTGCTAGTAGGAGTGTTGAGAGTGATGAGTGTTGTGAAATCAGTTATGTTGTGAATCTCGTGTGAGATGAAAGTAGCTCATGTTGAGGAGTGCACATACATTAAAATAGCTGTTCTCTGAGGGAGAAGTGCAAGAGAATATCATAGTGAATTGGTGGAAGCCCTTGGGAATAATGCCTTCCCATACTGTACAGTAGCATTTTAGGCAGGTGAATTTCAACAAGGGCATATGGAAATCAGTGATTAGCAACGCTCAGGACAATGTGTAATTGGTTCAACGGTGGATGTGATATGCAACATGCTCTGACTAGCTAGTACACTGGCAACAGGACGACGACCACAGACAGTGGCATGTGTATGGTAGTAACTATAACACTGGGGATGGGAAGAATTGGAGCACCTGCCACATTCTCATGACTTTTCCCCTGTGACTTTCATCCCAAACGAAAGGTAAAGGAACCTCTACATGGTAGGCAGTTTGCTACACAAGGGAATTTTGCCAATGCTGTGCAACAACAGATGACCTGATTCACACATGGTGCAGATGGTATTCAGTCGTCCCACATTATTGGCAACATGTGGTGAACATTGCAGGGGGCCACTTTGAGGGCTTTTAGACTCATATTTATCATGTCAACTGTAAGTGTGTTATGTTGCAGGAGGTGTCATGTGCTGTAATTATTTTGCACCATGAAACTAGTACTGTCTGTACACTACCATAATAAGTATGTGAAGTACAATATTCGCATGTATTTCAGTGTCCACAAATGTAGTTCCTACTCATCCTTTCATATGCATATGTTGCATTTTCCAATCCGGCTAGTATCTGCAAGAAAAAAATCTAATGTGTTGCACTCACATGACTTCCTCTACTCTTATACTAACCATTCTTGAAAACTTATTCCTCTATCTTCGTCATGTTAGTTGAGATAAATATTTGTAGAAATTGCTTATTTGCTAATTTTCTTGTAAGTACAAGGGGAATGTGGGAATACAGTAGGCTTTGAGCGATAGTTAAATCTTCTAAAGCTTTGAAATTCCATTCTTCTTGCACGGCAAAGATATAAAAAAATGAATAACAATCTTCCATTTGATGTAAGTTTAAGTATTCCAAAACTCAAATAACAAGGAATACCTCCGAAATGGTTCACTCTACAAAAAAAATTTATTTGGACATAAATTGTGTGTTTTAAGATCTACATTTTTGTACAGTAAGATTTGGTCTATCTCTTACGATTCACGAGTTATTGGAAAGTCATCAAAACTAACAGGACCACATAGGCTATAACCACAAAAATCAAAATATACATTTCATTTATCATGAAAATATCCTAAACAAATGGCATTTTAATCAAAATTATTAGAACCATTTTGAAGAAAATCAAAATTTTCGAAAAATAGGGTAGTTTAGGGAGGAGGAATTTTCTTCAAAATCTTTGTCTCACATCCTTAATAGACATTAAACTTAAATACCAACTTTGGTTTTTAACTGACTTTTCGTTTTTGAATTATACTGTCCACAGACTGACGGACACACAGACCTTTTTCTAGAAATGCTTTTTTTTTTTTTATTCAGGTGCCCCAAAACATATATTTCCAGTATACTCTTGACATTGAATTTTTGGGTGGAATACAATACTCCCTCTATTTACTATACGCATAGAGAAAATAAAAATAGTTGCAGTGACTTTTGCCCCAACCCTCGTATATTATTAATTATTAAGAACTTTCTACAAATGTAGATTGCCAGAATCAATAGTGTGACAAAACTATGTCTATATGCACAGATTAGTTATGATTTCTTTGATGACAAAGTGACTTAATATAAATTACTAAGAATTAAGTTTTCCCCCCTGGAATTAATGAAATTGGATGTAAAGATTGCAAGAAAATGCACATAGCAAAGACAAAGCTGAATAAAGGCACACGTTTTAAAGAACATATGAGAAATGTAAAATATAAGCAAGCTGAGAACTCAGCAGTTGCGGAGCATTTTTGGGTCCACAGATCATCAGCTGAAAGAGAAACCTAAGCTATTAAAGGCCCTTAGAAAACCAACAGAACTTTCCATTTGGGAAAAATTATTCATACATAAAAATGAACACAATTTATTAAAGTTTGATATCCCATATGAAAAGGATCTCGTCATAGTGTGCATCCAGCCAGAAAACACATCTGTAAATCACAGACAAAAGCATGGTAGTGAATCTAGCACAATGATGGAGATAACAGTCTCCGAAACATGTCCCAGTAAGTTCTGGTGTTGAAAGCGAAGCAAGAACAATAAAAAATCTCCATTTGCACATATAAACTCGTACCAAAAACGTTGACTGTATTTTTCCAAAATAGATTTATAAATAATACTCTTTGTTTAGTATAAATTTATTTTCACAAAATCTACAATATAACTTTTAATTTTCATGTAACTTTATACACATATTGTGAAACTAATGTTAAAATATGCTGTATTTCTTTTTTTCTTTTTGGTGGGCGGCAATACCTTACGCAGTTTGTAATACTTGTTAATTGATTAAGTGCATTATCTACCTAAAATTAAAAGTAACAGAAAACATGAAACATGTCATGTATTGCATTCACATGACTTTGTCTACTACTCTTCTACTCGTACAAACTATTCCTAGAATTATTATTTATTTATGCCAACAAACTTACTGTTGGTGTTTTTAAACACACAAGCCGTGTGTGGGCAAAGTTTAAGAGGTAGAACTGGAACTTAAAAATTCAATGCCACAACTGGGATTTGAACCACAGACCTTCCGCTTGCCGGGCGGACGCTCTAACCACTGAGCTATTGTGACAAACTGCCAGAACTGGCTTGAGAATTTAATGCCATTCTGGCAGTTTGTCACAATAGCTCAGTGGTTAGAGCGTCCGCCCGGCAAGCGGAAGGTCTGTGGTTCAAATCCCAGTTGTGGCATTGAATTTTTAAGTTCCAGTTCTACCTCTTATTCCTAGAATTCTTATTCTTATCTCTACTTCTTGATAGTCGAGATAAACTTTCATTAGGTATATATTCACCCATAGTATATGTTCTGGATATAAGTAGGATACATTAGTGTAAAGCAGTCATTGGCGTTGCAAAGGGGGTTCAAGGGGTGGCCGCGGCCCCCCTTGGAAGTTGATGAACTTAATGTGCAATAAATTACTGACTATTAAACTATTATTTTAAATTTGATGTAAAGAACAATTTTTATTTGGCACAAATTAATACGGTTATCTGCAACAAATATTATAAATTTTGACAATAAAATAATGAATTAATATTATCTGATTGCAAACTTCCAACATGTGGCCCCCCTTGGAAAAAAGTCTGCCGACGCCCATGAAAGCAATAGTCAAATTTTTAAAACCATGAGAAAAAATGAATCACAACTTACCACTGAATAAATGTGTAAGTTGTAAAACAAAGAATATCTTTCAAATGCTTAACACTACAAGTTTTACTTGGCATAAATTGTATAATTTAACAAGAACTACTTTTTTTGGTGTGTATGAGTGGGTGTGTGTGCATGTGCATGTACGTTCATTTTAGATAAAATAAATCATAAGACAAACAAAAACATTCAGTGCAAAAAATATACTCGTAGATGTCTTTAAAATACAATTTATATCAAATTATATTTTTATGCCTTAAGCCATTTCTGAGAGATGTGATGTTATTGGTTTGAATTTTTCAATACCTAATTATTTTTAAAACACTGTCACGTTCTTGCAAAGTCATGAGAAAAGTATGGAATTCGTTGTTGTTGATCTAATGTGTAGGATTTTGATCCATCAATTTTTCCCTAGTCAGCCAATATAAATTATGTATCTTCCTAAGTATGGAATTTTAAGGCCAGCATTTTGGAGCACACTTTTAAACATCCAAGTATTAAGAGGTAGAACTGGAACTTAAAAATAAAATGCCACAGCTGGGATTTTGAACCACAGACCCTCCGCTTACCAGGTGGGTGCTCTAACCATTAAGCTACTGTGACAATCCACCAGAATGACATTGAATTCTCAAACCAGTTCGTATTTCTGCCAGTAAACCACAAAGGCAGTCTCCATCAGACAATTACCCCAATGGTGACTTACTATTGCAAGTACCTTATGTCCCGGGATTAATTAAACTTCAGATGGTAATTATTATTTATTTATGCCAACAAACTTACCATTGGTGTTTTTAAACATACAAGCCGTGTGTGGGCAATGTTTGAGAGGTAGAACTGGAACTTCAAAATTCAATGCCACAGCCGGGACCCGAACCACAGATCCTCCATCTACCAGACGAGCGCTCCAACCACAAAGCCACTGTGACAACCTGCCAGAATGATATTGAATTCCTCCCTTTGTACTTATGTACAAGATGTGTAATGAACCTATTTCTGTAAAGTAATTAATCACTCTTCCACATAATAGCTGTGTGTAGGATAGGATTGGAAACCATAGAATGAGACTGAAAAACTCAAAACTAGTTAAACTAGAAGCCCGGGACTTCAAGTACAATATTGTAAGTTGCCATTAAGGTGTGTTATCTCATATGAATTGAGATTTCCTTGTGCGGTTCGCTGGGGAAAAAGGCAAGTGAGTTGGAGAATTTAATGTTATATCGGCATATTGGCCATGGTAGCTTAATGGTTAGAGCAGGCAGATGGTAACCGACAGATCTGTGGTTCAAATACAGGCTGTGGCATTGAATTATCCTTTCCTATTTCTGTAAAGGCTTATCTCAGTTAACATGAAGTAGACAGAAAAATCAGCTTTTCTAAGAATAGTTTATAGAAGCTATATAAAAAATAAATTATAATTATTATTTATTTATGCCAACAAACTTACTGTTGGTGTTTTTTAAACACACAAGCCGTGTGTGAGCAATGTATGAAAGGTAGAACTGGAACTTAAAAATTCAATGCCACAGCTGGGATTTCAACCACGGATCCTCCACTTACTACGTGGGTGCTCTAACCATTAAGCTACTGTGACAACCTGCCAGATTGACATTGAATTCTCAAACCAGTTTGTATTTTTCCCAGTAAACCACAAAGGCAGTCTCACATCAGAGACAATTACCCCAATGGTGACTTACTATTGCAAGTACTTTATGTCCTGGGATTAAATAACCTTCACATGGTAATTATTTATTTATGTATGTATTTATTTATTTATTTATTTATGCCAACAAACTTACTGTTGGTCTTTTTTAAACACAGCTGTGTGTGGGCAATGTTTGAAAGGTAGAACTGGAACTTAAAAATTCAATGCCAGAGCTGGGATTTGAACCACAGACCCTCCACTTGCTAGGTGGGTGCTATAACCATTAAGCTACTGTGACAACCTGCCAGATTGACATTGACATTGTGTTTAAAAAACACCAACAGTAAGTTTGTTGGCATAAATAAATAATAATTACCATCTAAAGGTTATTTAATCATGGGACATAAAGTACTTGCAATAGTAAGTCACCATTGGGGTAATTGTCTCTGATGTGAGACTGCCTTTGTGGTTTACCGGGAAAAATACAAACTGGTTTGAGAATTCAATGTCAATCTGGCAGGTTGTCACAGTAGCTTAATGGTTAGAGCACCTGCCTAGTAAGCGGAGGGTCTGTGGTTCAAACCCCAGCTGTGGCATTGAATTTTTAAGTTCCAGTTCTACCTCTCAATAAATTATAGTTTTAAAAAACTAACAAAAACACGCTTTTATAATAAACCGAACTAAAAGGTAGAAAATAATTTTTAAGTATGAAGAATTTGTTCTGTAAAGTCAAGCAGTTCATTATATTATATAGTTTAAAATAAAAAGTAATTTATATCAACAAAATGATACATTTTATTGTAAAAAAGTGTGGGGTGCTTTTTAGATATTTTTATCATATCTTTACTTATATAAATAGCTACCAATGAACTATTTATAACTATGATGTCAGACACCCTACGCTTTTTTACAATAAAATGTATTATTTTGTTGATATAAATTACTTTTTATTTTAAACTTATTACAAAATGTTGAAATATAATGAACTGCTGGACTTTATAGAACAAATTCTTCATACTTAAAAATTATTTTCTACCTTTTAGTTTGGTTTGTTATAAAAGTGTGTTTTTGTTAGTCTTTTAAAACTATAATTTATTTTTAACTTTTTACTCTCAAATTTTTCTAATCAATTTTTTTTTCAAAATTTTTAATTTGAAATCTTTTTATAATTTCTGAGTTCGAAAAAGTTTTCAAATCACACTTTTTGGAACAGTATTAGATTACAATTACTGTTTTAACTACACTATCAGCTGTTGTGAACTTCCTGCCCCTGGGTAAACTTCGATCTGCAATCCTCTCCCCGAAATCTCGTATCCCTCGCAGGTCCTTTCTCTTTCAATATTTTCAAGCGATTTAATTCCTCTGTCCAGTGTAACCTGTGTCGATTACTCAACTACCAACTGCAGTGGGTGTCTTTGCCCTATGTGAACGCCAGTCCACGATATTTCCTCCATGTCTTATGTTCCTTTCAGGTCCTCTCTCTGGGCATTTACGTCATCCAATATATAAGTATCTATTTAATTAAAGTAATTTTCAGGGTGCATGTAGACATGTTCCCTAGCGACATTTCAGATGTCATAACTGTACCATTTTCTATAAATTTGCTTAGTCATTCTTTATCCTTATGATCCTGGTCAGGACATTGGGACAAAGTCCTTCTGATATTGTATTCTCATCGGTTCTTATCATGTGTGGAAATTTTCAAGTCAATCAGACAACTCTAAGTTGGTGAAAATTACACTGAAAGATACTGTTACATTGATAAATGTATATAAGTAACTTTTTTATCCTGATGATTCTGGTCAGGACATTAAGACAAAGTCATGCTATTATTATTGTGTCGCCATTCATCCTCGACACGTGTACAAATTTTCAAGTCAATCAGACGACTGTAAGTTGGTGAAAATTACATCAAAAGATTCTGTTACATTGATAAATTTAGCTAATTAATTTTGTTTATCCTGATGATCCTGGTCAGGATCTTAGGATAAAGTTATGATATTATTGTGCTGTCATCGGTGCTTGACGTGTGCAAAATTTCAAGTCAGTCAGACAACTCTAAGTGGGTGAAAATTACGTCGAAAAATTCCATTACATTCATTCATACATACAAGTACATACAAGTGAAGCTAATATAAAGCGTGTAATAAACAATAATGGGTAGAAAAAGTAATGTGAATGTAGCACACTTTTTCTTTCATTGGATGAAGTATGGTTTAGCCTTTTACTATTGCTGTATAATTTAACACTTTAAAGAGCTTCATTTAAAAAGTATAACTTATATGTCTTATCTTTTCAGAGGGCAGATTTGGAATCTACAGGCACATTGACTTACAGAATGATGGTCCAGTAACTGTTCTACTTGATTCTGTGGAGTGTTTAGGCAAAGATGGTACTTATGTAGGTAGTTGATCAAAAATAAAAAATTAATATTAAGGAGTATTTATATGTAATATCAATTTATTGTTCATTATTTTAATCATGATATACTTATAATCAACTGTTGACCACCATAAAATGTTCTTTATGCTGTTTTATTTATTAGAAGCTGCGCTTCCTGAAAACAGATGTTGTTAATCTATCTTACTTAACACATTTCTCAGTAAAATATGATTATTTTATCTAAAATTTCATTTCATTGATTCTTCATTATCTAAATAAGCCAATTTATCAATTCCTATAGGCTGGTTCATAATAACCAAGAACAGAAATCAGAATACCAGTGACAGGTTAAAATACATGTATTATGACGTGAACATCCACAATTAATGGAAAATTCTCCTGGGTTCTGAGAATGTAGAAGAAACTTTGGAAAAATTTTAAATTTTATATTATAGTTCCCATTTCCAGGATAGCATATTAGATCACATTGTTCTTACACTTTACGGATATGAGACAACCACTAGAGATTAGAGGTCTGCACGGGCTTGGGCCCGGCCCACGGGCCGGGTTTGGTCCTAATTTGAAAAATGTTTGTTGGGCTCGGGTTGGGCTCAGGCTTGAAGATTAAGAGATGTATTCTATATTTTTCCGAGGATAGCACAATTATCACAGCATTCCATTACTAGGAGTTCTATATGATTATTCTGCTTAAGGGTTTCAAATAATACTGATAATAATAACAACAATAATAATGCCATAGTCATAATCAAAATCAAATTAAATAATCGGGCTGGGCCGGGCTCGGGCTCGGGCTTGGTTGAGTCTGGGCCGGGCCGAACCTAAGAATGTCAGCCTGTGCAGGCCTCTACTAGAGATATCTTCAGTTGGAAGCTGGTAAAATTAAACTGGAGGAAAGCCAGCAAATAGTGTCCTTATTCATTGAGTGTTGATTCTTCCAGCAAAAATGGATTTAAAACTGGCTATTGGCTCCCAAATGACAAAAGCTAATAAAAATTATCAAAACACAGTAAAGGACGATAAATAACTTTATGCTATTAATTAAAGGACTGATCCTTGATCCTGATACAACTAGAGGAATAACATGTAAGGGACTGGAATATCCGTGGTTCAAATCCTGGCTATAGCATTTAATTTTTCAGTCTTATTCTATCCATTCCCTAAGGGATCTTAACTTTCAAAAATGTTTACTCTAACTAAGGAAAATGAAGCTATTAACAGTGAAGCAACAAGATTCTAAAGTAAAAACAAATTAGAAACTAAAAACTTCACTTATCTTAGTAATGTTTGCAAGTTATTTTTTCAAACACTGACTCGAGTTTTGAGTTGACTCCAACTCATTCTCAAAACTCGAATCAGTGTTTGAAAAAATAACTTGCAAACATTACTAAGATAAGTGAAGTTTTTAGTTTCTAATTTGTTTTTACTTTAGAATTTTTACTCTATTGGATTTTGACACCCACTTGACAGTAACTCACAATGAACCTAAGAAATCTGGAAAAAATAAAAATAATGTTCCTGAAATGTGCATTATATACCTCCAAGTACTCATTGTCACTCCTCATATACTTGAGCAGGAAAACCATGCTGCTGGAAGACTTGCATCTGCAATTAGTTTTCCACTTATTGAAGTTTCACTAAACGGATGTCATCACTCCATCAGGCATCTTCACATGGAGCAACAGATGAGACATTAAATTAGTTGAATAGCTAGAAATCCCAATACCTGATGATGACTAAGCTTGTGTTTGGACACTGAGTTTCCTACAGTTATAACTTTTGCTCATTGAAATGCTTTTACATTTATCTTCATTTCTGTGAGTAACTTGAAGTATAAATTTGAACTGTTCTTTTCCTTTACCTGATTACCCTCCCCTTATGTAGGACTTACACTCCCTCGGACTTACAAACCAGTGCCCAGGGTCAGACACCTGTCGGGGAGCAGAGGTGCCTATGGACCGGACAGAGTGAAGACCTGGAAGTGGATGGTCAGCCAAGCACCAGGTATGATAGTGAGGAAGAGGATGATACAAAATGAAGGTGAAATTGATGATTGGAAAGGTGATAATGGCGCAATTGGTGGAATGAGTGACGAGAGAAACCGAAGAACCCGGAGAGAACCCACCCTGATGCTGCTTTGTCCACCAGGAATATCACATGTGGGTCCCTAGGACTGAACCCGGGCTGCCTAGGTGGTAGACGAATGCTCTAAGCGCTTGGCCACGGCGCCACCATAATTTAAACTGTTACTAAGCTTAATGCAGTGACAGCAGGTTATATACCATCCCCAACCCTTGTACAGTCTGTTAACATTTAGAAATATGCTAACCAGATTGATTTTACCTGCCTAATAGTGGTCCTTAATGCTGTTATTTAGCATTGTCAGTTCTTTTAGCCCTCCATTGGTCGCTAAGGGCCTTAAAAACCCCTAGGTTTATTTAAACATTATAGTTTTTGAACAAACGCAGCTGTGCAATCACCTGACTAGGACATCTAATATTACACCTTACTCAATTGTTGCTGGAGCAACAACTTTATCTGTTTACTTCGTAGGTGCAAGAATGACTAATCAGCAGTTATGTGTCGCACAGGTCAACCAAACCCTGCACACTTACTCTCATTACATATTGCTGACTTATGATTTTCCTCGTTAGTTGTGCAATATTGCTTTGCCATTCCAAGCAGTATGTTACTATTATTTCTAAAATAGAAAAATAGTAAAATAGAAAAAGGATATCAACATACTAAGATAAGTGAAGTTTTTAGTTTCTAATTTGTTCTTATTTTAGAATCTTGTTGCTTCACTGTTAATAGCTTCAATTTTTACTTAATTTACTATTATTTATTTATGCCAACAAACTTACTGTTGGTGTTTTTAAACGCACAAGCCGTGTGTAGGCAAAGTACTTACAATAGAAGTCACCATTGGGGTAATTTGTCTCTGATGTGAGACTGCCTTTGTGGTTTACCAGGAGAAATACGAACTGGTTTGAGAATTTAATGCCATTCTGGCAGTTTGTCACAATAGCTCAATGGTTAGAGCAGCCGCTTGGTAAGCGGAAGGTCTGTGGTTCAAATCCCAATTGTGGCATTGAATTTTTAAGTTCCAGTTCTACCTCTCAGTATGTTACTACTTCTCACAAACAGGAGTAAAAGGTATGATCTACAAAATACCAAGGATTTGGGAGAAGTGGTGGTGGTGGCAGTGGCGGTGGCGGCAGCAACGGTGGTGGTGGCGGCGGTGGCAGCGGCAGTGGTACATTGCGTCAGTACCTCAACATTATTTCAAACATTTCTTTCATGACGTATTGATAGTGATGGTTGTTTCAAGCAAATGACTATGGTAGAAAGTACCAATCTTATAAACCCTAAGTTTGAAGTTTGACAGTGCTATGTTAAGCATTTGTTTGGCAGTCATCAATAATGAATTCTCTCAGCAAATTTGTAAACATGGCTAAAACTGGTCATTGTTATGTGATACAACACTTTCATTTGAAAAGTCTTAGTCCAACTAATATTAAAGTTGAGCTGGATTCTACTCTGGAGGAGTGTGCTCCTTTATTTACAACAGTATAATAGTGGATGGCAGAGTTTAAGTGGGTGGCGCTGTGGCCGAGTGGTTAGACCATTTGCCTAACACCAAGGTGGCATGGGTTCGATCCCAGGGCTCTGCTGTGGTATTCATGGTGGACGAAGCGGCATCTGGACAGGTTTTCTCTGGGTTCTCCATTTTCCCCCACCACTTGCTCCATCATCACCTTTTCATTCATCAATTTCACCTGCATTTTTTATCATCCTCTTCCTTACCACCATACCCGGTGCTTGGCTGACCACTAGCTTTCAAGTCTTCACTCTGTCTGGTCCATAGGTTCCTCTGCTCCTCAACAGGTGACTGACCTTAAGCACTGGCTTGTAAGCTCCAGGGGGTGTAAGCAGGGTTGCCAGATCTATTGATTTTGCAGGAGATCTTCTTTTTTTTTGCAAATCTACTGATCTACTGTTGAAAACTCAATGCACTTCAAAATCTCCTGCTTGTTACATATTTTCCATTTTTAAACATGTTTTCCTTGAAATTGTATAATAATATAATTCACCCTTCCAAAAAAGATTTTCAGGCAAGTCATTCCCTTGTTTATAAAGACGAAGGATTAATATAATCACCTGCTTACATAAACAGTATACCACATCTGGATTGCCTCATCGTCACAGAGCTTGCTCCTGAAATCTGGCCTTCGCTGATAAGAAAGTGAAAGAAATGTATATTCTTTTAAACCGTACACTTGAGATAAAGAAGAAACAATAAAATCTTATTCAACATACATCGGAGAGAGAGATATTGCCCTTCCCAGTAGGTTAGTTGGGCTACTGGAATTTGCTTTTATCAGTTGGGTTTTCACTTCTCGCTTCTGTTTATATTGGCATTAAATCTTTGGTGTTTATGTACATATAGGGCATTATTTAGATTATGCATCTTTATCCTAGGGAGACTTATCGCTGTTGTGATTAGCTTGTCCCTTCCTCTTTCCTCCACTGACATAACAGTTGCCCTGTGTTTGGCTCAATAAAATAATCATACATACAGTAACTTAAAAATTAAATCAGTTTTTCAGTTGTGTTGCAGTCATATCTTAAGGACAAACCGAAAATTACTGTCTGTGTTGCTTGGTAGTATTAAATTAGTGTGCGTATGTTTTTATATTTTAACTACCTACGCTGTTGTTATAGTGTTCACTGAACATGAATAAGAAACAGAAGTACAGTCAGAACTACAAAACTGAATGGGAGCATGAAGATAAGTACAGTGGCTGGTTAACAGCTAAAAAGGAGTCTACTTTCGCATTTTGCAAAGTATGTGATTATACTAAATTTGCGTCAAGCGGTAAAACTGCTTTGGAGAGGCATGTAATAACTAGAGCCCGGATTTTTATGTAATATCAAGGTGTGAAATATGTACATATTTATGTAACAAAAAACATCAAAATATGTAATATCAACAAAATATGTAAAATTATGTAATAATCTAAATCCTAAGATTACAACCTCAAATCTAAATGCAGACTGCAGATTATCCAGAATTTTGTAATTTGATGGGTCTGTAAGTACATAAATTAATTACAATGAGTTAAAATGTACTAAATATAGAATTAATTATAGGGAAAATGTTTTTTTTTGTTTGTTTTTTTTTAATGCAGAATTTACCTAAAATTTATTTTCAAATAGGTAATCACAAAATAAAAATATATGTTTTGGATTATGTTTATTAAACTTACTCATTTCACATAATTATTTTACTTAAATAATGTTGAAATACTGAACCAATTTATCAGTGAGTGATAAATTCAAAATAATTCAATTTTATAATGAAGATGCATTTTCAGTTTTATATCTCTTAACATACAATGAACAAGCAGAAATTTTCATTTTGAGTCTTTTGCTTCTTTCAACGTACAGTGACTAACCATATACTTCTCCATATTTTCAGAGGTCATTGTCTCCTATCGGATAAAATGTTCTTTTAAGCAGAGAAGCTTCTCCCCAAGTAATAATAGGAGCATATTTTAGTATAGGAATCTGATTTGCAGAGAAATATTTGGATAAATCAACATTGTCACCATTTAGCAGTTTAGACACGGACACAAGCGTAGAGTACCCTGGATTCCTGTTTAGCACAGCTTTAAATTTTTCACCTACCTTCCTTCCTGCAACTACACTAAGCTTCTGTGATGCACATTCCATTAAATCCATAGATTCATGAAGAAGGGAACCTGATATCTTGATGGTGCTAGGCAACTAGCCGAAGTTACTCTTGATGTAAGCACAGGAGATTGCCACTTTTGGATCTTTAAAGAAGTTCTGAGATTCACGTATGGAAACAGCTACTTCTAAAGAGAACATGTTCACCACTGACTGGACTCCTTCAAAATGTTTACAATAAAAGTTCACAGCTTCTAACCACGTACCCTATCTTGCAAGTACTGGCTCAGGAGACAAATGGACATGTTGGAGATGATTTTTATAGCACCGAATTCTGTGCACTGCTTTCACGAAGACCTTTTTTGTTGCTGATATCAACTTATTCACACAGGGAAAATTACTTCTTGCTACTTCAGCAACACGTTGCAATGCATGGGCCAAGCAGGTACATTCGGGTAGAAAACCTTAAGGGCAGCTTTAATCATGTACGCTGCGGCATCTAAACCTTTTCCTCACACACACCCTCTGGCCACAGAATCTTCATTCCATCATTTACGAATCTTGCAATTGTAGAATGATTTGTTTGTTCCAACATCTTGCAGCAGATTAGAAGGACCTTCAGAATCTAATTTTCCTATTGCTAAATTTGCTATGTACCGAGCGACCCATGTCATCTGTAGTTTCATCGACGGCAAACCAAATACAGGAGTCTCCAATTTCATTCCATATATAAGCAACTGCTTCTCCATATCACTCATGAAAATACTTTTTCCTCAGAGTAGATTTGTCTGGGATAACTTTCTTGCAATATTTTTTTAGAAAGGAGAGAAATTGAGGAATTTGAAGTTAATGCCACGGAATATTAGATGCAACCATTGCACTGCACAGTTCTTTAAAAAAATCATTTCCAGACAGTTCCTGTTGCATTTGTGTCAACAGAACTTACTTCCTAGAAGACTAGGTGTTTGTCACGTATGCAAAGAACACTTTTGATATGTTGTTCCAATTGAGATTTCATGGAACAGCCAATTCTTTTACCTCATGCTTGAGAGACTATTACTTTTCCGTTTGTTGTAAAGGCGCTATCTAATTTCACCCATGAATTCAACTTGCAGGATAGTGAGTACGCAACTGGTGCCATTTTACTAAGACTTGCAAGAAACTTAACTGCAGTATTATCGCCTCGCTATATTGATGGTTGTCCAGCAGCTCACTGTTTCCTCGCAGCTATTATATTACAAGATGCCGACTGCTGCGACAATGGTAACAATGGTAACAGTCAATTTCTCCAGCCCTTGTAAATGCCCAAAGCGCTACGAGAAACGTGACACTGGAGGTCAACATTGTCGAGGGGCACCTACTTTGATATAAATGGACAACAATCAGAACGAGGCGAGGCGGTTATTATCGCATTCTTAATTTAATTTGCATCCTATTTTGCAGATTGATTTTTTTTTTGCTTTCAGCAAAACTTGTGAAAACAGTAGCTTATGTGACTAAAGTATTTTTTAAAATATAACAAAATTGTAACGAAACCCAGAAAATATATACGTTTTATGTAACATCGTTAAAATATGTGTTGTTGTTAGCTAATGCTGGATTTCTGACAAAGTCATTAATCCTCTTGCTCTCCAATATTTTTCACTGATGGATGGGGCATTAGAAGTGGCCGGGCATATTTGAAGGTGGTCTCGATCCATTTCCTCTTGCAGATCACATAGAGTTAAAATATGTAGAAACGTGCAAAATATGTAAAATAAAAATTTGTAAGGGAGTCCCAAATGACGTAATTTGCCAACATTTTTACTTCTCATTGAAATATTATGCAGGATTTAAAATATGTAATTACATAAAAATCCGGACTCTAGTAATAACAGACAAACATATACAGTCTGCTAAATGGCTAGTTGGACAAAAAAATATAATTTGCACATCAGTCCCCTGATTCAACTAACAAAGTAAAAGAAACAAAAATTTGTCTCGTTGCTTTTCTAGCAGAACATAATATTTCTTTTAATGTTATGAAACATCTGCCCTCTAGTTAAATTAATATGCCCTGATTCTAAAATTGCAAAAAGGATAACCTGTTCTCGAACAAAAGCAACAGCTGTTCTAAAAAACGTTTTGGGTCTTGAAAGTAGAGAAATGTTATATGCAATGCTGAGAAAAGATGATTTCTGTAATTGTGGATGAATCTACAGACGTCAGTTCTTCTAAACATTTGTGTTTGATTGTTTGCTTTGATTCTGGTATAGGCAGAATTTTGGATTCCTTTTTCGATTTGTTATCTGTAAATAATGCTAATGCAATTAACTAATATCAAAGTGTGATAAACTCTTTTACTTCTAGAAACATTCCTTACAAAGACAAGCTCATTGGATTAGCCACAGATGGAGCTAGTGTTATGATGGATAAAAGACATTCTTTGTCTGTTCTTCTAAAGAATGATATACCAGACTTGTTTATAATGAAATGTGTTTGCCATTCATTCAATTTGTGCTCATCCTATGCTTGCACTGAACTTCCGCGGGAACCAGAAGATCTTATTCGAGATGTCTTCAATTATTTTCATGCTAGTGCAAAGCATACAGAAGCTCTCAAAGATTTCAAACTTTTGACAACACTAAGCTACACAAATTATTACAGCCAAGTCAAACACGGTGGCTAACTCTCAAGTTAGTCGTTTCTCGTGTATTAGAGCAATTTGATACCCTTATTCGTTTCTTGACCCATGCTTCTTCTGAAGAGAAACTGCAAGCAACTGAAGTAATCCTGAACAAGCTAAAATCACCCTACAACAAGCTATACCCAGAGTTCCTTCACCTATTTTTAACAGTCTAAACAAGTAAATACAAAGTGAAGAACCTCAAATTCACAGTCTAAAAGCGGTTATTGTTTCTGCATTGTGAACTATCCTACATTAAACCTGAACATTTGAAGTCCACTGAAATAGATAAAATTGAATATAGTGATCCAAAAGTATTTCTTCCTGTTCAAAAAATGTACTTTGGTGCTAAAGTTCAAATATCTCTGACAAAATCGTCCCTGCCAAAGAAACGTGTACAAGTTTTCAAATTATGCTGTGTTGGTTTTTACATTGAATCAGTTCACCAGATACTAAGATGGTTTTCTTTAAGTGATCCTCTTCTTGCAATGTTGGAAATGTTAGAACCAGCTAAAATCCAAACAGTTTCAGTCAATTGCACCACTTGCTTCTTGCTTTTCTAATTTGATGAAAGCAGAAGAAATACAACAAATAGACACAGAATGGAGGCTATTGTGCAATGCTGACATTGCATATGTAACTCTACAGGGCAAGAATTTTGGAGCGTAGTAAAGAAAAAGAAACATGCCGATTCAAAACAAGTTTTCCCTCTTTTGTCCAAATTTATCTGATGTCTTAAGAGTCTTCCACATTCTAGTGCTACAGTGGAATGAGTGTTTTCAACTGTAAATCTGATGAAAACAAAAGTAAGGAATCTGTTGTCAGCCAAAACAACATGCGTATTGTTACATGCAAAGAGAAGTATCAGATTTAGAGTGTCATTCCTTCGAAATTTCAAGTTCAGTGTTAAAGAAAGTGAAGACTGATATGTACGATAGTGATTGACAATAATATGTACATAATAGGATCTACATTACTATCTGTCTACACGTGAATGATATACAAAAACGGTGAGTCCTATTCCAATTATTTATTTTATGAAACGTTTAATACCAAATGTAGATTTTCATAGATTATCAGTAGTAGTAGAAGTAGCAGAGTAGTAGTAATAACAGTAATAATAATAATAATAATAATAATAATAATAATAATAATAATAATAATAATAATAATAATAATAATAATAATAAATAACAACAATAATAGTAATAATGACGATGATAATAATAAAATAATAATAAGTAATAATAATATTAATAATAATAATGCCATAAATAAGTACGCTGTGCAAAATTGCCGGTTAAAAAATCTACTGTTTTCTCCTGCTTTTTTCAAATCAGTTCTCCTGCTTTTACTTCGACAGACCTGGCAACACTGGGTGTAAGTCCTACATAAGGGTAAAAGGTAAAGGAAAAGAGAAGAGTTTAACTACGGGCTGCCAAGGTGAACTTCGCAGTAGTTGACCAAATGAGGTGACCGTGCCACAAATTGCAAAGAAAATCCACAAAATGGTATTGGATGACTGTTAATTATTCTGATTATTTTGATTCCAAACTTGAAGAAATGAGTTGGTGGTAAAAGATTTGCCAACATTAAAGAGGTGGAGTCTGCAGTTGATGGCTATTTTGCAGAGCTTTATAGTCCTCACTATAAAGAGCTATTGAACATCACTGGGAAAGATGCATCGAGATGAAAGGAGACTGTAGAATAATAAATATTTTTTTCCAACATTTTTGTGCTTTCTTTGTTACTTCTGCCCTCATTATTAATCATCTTTAAACAAATCAGCAAAGTAATGCTGGCATTACCAGGGCATTCATGCTTCCACTGCCACTGGTAGTCAATAAATTTGATTACCTAGGAGTAAGATTGAGTAATGGGGAGGGTGGGTTGGAGTGAGTTTGAACATAAGTGAATGGTACTAGCTAAAGAAAAATTTGCATTAAAAGTTATTAAAGCATGCATGGATAGAGTACCAGAGATGCAAACAAAGTGATTAGAGGGTTCATATGACAATAGTGGAAGGAAAAGTGCTTTATGGAGTGGAGATTTGGTGTTTGGCTTAAGGATGGGCAAATGTAGACATGATCCATACAAATTTTTGCAAGCAAATCATGGGCTTCTCAAGAGCTTGGCATAGCACAAGCAGAATTAAGAAGTGGAATTAGAGGAAAAATTGTGGAAAGTGTTGAAAGGAACAAAATTAGAAATATAGATGAGCATAATGTTTTACATCAGCATTTGGTAGCACAGGAAAGGCTTAACCTGGCAGTGGTTGCTACACAGTTACGCAGTGGTTAGTCACACCATTAATTTTTTACTCACACAAACTATCCTTGAGATATCTGTAATTATTCTGGTTGAAATGTAAAGTTTAGTTAGCAAAACAATTTATTCACGTTTTAAACAAGCAAATCTATCATTTGACCCCATAATATAATATAGTCCTCGATCTTTTGATATTTTCACTACCTGAAAAGTTAAAAAGTTTTCCATATACGCAGACAATTCTCAAGATATCTGTAATATTCTGGTTCAAATGTAAAATTATATTACAAATTAAATTATACATGTTTTCATGTGAATCTTACTTTTGACTGCTACATGCTGCAAGGTAAAATAATGTGGACCTTTTTTGACATCTTCGTAACCTGAAAATTTATAAAGTTAGTTATAGCATGAGTACACACCACCATGGTGTAAGGTAGCATGTCTGATCTCACATTCAGGAGATTTTGAGTTAGGATGAGTTACCTGGATAAGTTTATTGTCATTAAGCAGTATAGAATTTCAAAGCCAGCATATTTTTCCTGGGTAGTTTAGGTTGGGGCTATTTTCTTCAAAATCTTCATGTCGCATCCTTGAAAGACATTAAATTTAAATACCAACTTTGGTTTTTAGCCGACTTTTCATGTTTGAGTTATGCTGTCTACAGACTGACGACACACACACATGAACCTTTTTCTAAAAATGCTGTTTTTGGATTCAGGGGGGCCTCAGAACATATATTTCTGGTGAAATCTCAACATTGAATTTTTGGGTAGAATACGATACTTCCTCTACTTACCAGTAGAGAAAGTAAAACTGTGAGTAAAACACTCATAGCATGACTCCTCTTGGGTTAATCAAAAGGATACTTGGTTCAGTAAGATAAAGGAAATTATAATACAAACTGGTTTTGGGAATATGTGGAGAGCTAGAATAGTTACAAAATAATGAAAAGAAATCAGTTAAGATGGAAAATATTAATAGAAAAATGTTTGCAAGCTTAAATTTGTAACGTTCATTGGGAACAGAAAAATAAGTGTTTTGGAGAAGAGAAAATAATGTTGATAATACTATATGCCAAGGCAGCAAGAAAAGGCTTTGCCTGGGCTAAGACAGGGATGGGGAGATTAACAGGTTTAGGAACTGGGAATGATCTAGAGAAATGCCCTTTGTATAATCCGAAGGATAATAGTTGGTACATAATTTTGGAATGTGAGGAGAACAAGATACTCAGAGAATGGGTAAAAGGGAGTGGTCAAATTTACCAAAATAAATGCAAGGGAAAAAGTTTATTAATACAAGATCAAGAAAAAAAACACAAGAGAGATAGGAAACATTTTGGAGCCAAATGGCTGAAGAAAATGAGTAAGCAAGGCAAAAAAAAAAGTTAAATAATATCAAGTATTAGATTTAAACTAAAAGTAGGACCATAGCTCCACAACCAGAGGGCTTGGGTTTGTTGGGTCTGGGGCACACACTAACAAATATAGTAGTAAAGATAGGAAATTTAAACCAACTTGTCATAATTTGCGTCTCAGTTTATGTTTACATCATTTAATTTGTATTCTGAATTTTTGTAGCATTACAATGAAATAAGATATTACTAAAAAATTAAATTATGTTATGTTTCTATTAAGAGAGTTACAGGAGGATAAGCTGGAGTCCAACCTTTAAAAACCGATCCAGTACCTAGTATATGCTGGCTTTGAAATTCTATACTGCTTAATGACATTGCGAGAAACAATTAAATGGTGACAGCACTTTGAATATGATAGTTGATACCACAAAAAAGAATTTGAAATAAATTCTGTGTTTAAAAAAATATATTTTGTGTGTGATAAGTTTTTATGTACTACTACAAAAAAAATAATTTTGAATATAGATGACTTTAGAGGCTATTTGTAGAAAATTGATGATGGATGTTTAATCGGTCATGTAAATATCTAAACGTGGTATTTTAACCAAAATCCATAGAGCCATTTTTGAGAAAGTAAAAAAATGTTCCATATAAAAGGTGTGGTTTGCAGGGATTTCCCAGGAAATGTTAGTGTTGTATCCTTGGGTAGATGCTGGACTTAAATACCAAAGTTTGGCTCTTATCCAATTCGTAGTTTGTTTTCGTTTTTATTTCTTTATTTTTTTCTTTCTCTCCTGTTTATACACATTCTTTTTTTTTTTTTTTTTTTTTTTTTTTTTTTTTTTTCTTCTTCTTCTTCTTCTTCTTCTTCTTCCCCAGATGACTTCACTTTCAGTGAAATGTCAATATCAAATTTTTGGGTGGAATACAATATTTCCGCAACCAGCTAGAGAGTAACAAACGAAAACCTGGTTAAATATATATACTACTCTCTTGGCAGATGTAAATGGTTTGGTTTTTTACAGGCTGCAAGAAGAGTAGGAGAATGGCATCAAAAGTAAACTATAATATCACGGATTCCCATTAATCAAACCCACAAATAGTTGATTATAGTCCCTTAATTTAGCAATAGTCATTTCAGTGTTTGCAGGAACAAAATGGGTCATGGCCAGCGAATAGAAGATGCTCACCCACATTGTTTTAACTCGTAATACAGGAAAAGGAGCCCAGAGCCCAGCTTTCTCTCTCTATGCAATATGGCAACACAGGAAAACAAGGCAGAATGCCAAGCAGGCAGAGTTCTCTGGGCATCTCTTCCTCTCATGTGGCGTGGCGTCGGGAAGGTCACACAAATATTTGTCCATGAGATCAACACTAATTAGGGTCAAACACTGGCAACTTCCATACGCCCCAAGTTTAAGCCAGCTTACGTGATAGGAAACTCAGAGTTTCATCCATATGCCGTACACAAGTACCGTTAGTAAAGCCATCAAACTAAAGCAATACTCGTTGCACCTATTGCAACAGCCAAAAATGTCATCGCTCATTATCCTTTACTTTGTGTATCTTCAAAATATCCTACAATATTACCCTATTTTCTATTAACTTCATTCCGAAGAATGAAGACGCCTTCACAGGCTATTCGTAGAAAAAGAAGTACGTAACGCATTTTGTTTTTAATGTAAGTATATATCTCGAATATGCTTATCAGCATAAAAATAACGGAACAGTGAAATAATATATTATTAAGGATACATAGCTTAGAGTGGAGTGCTTTGCTTGGAAAGCTTGGTGTCGTATGTTTGGAAGATTCTGAACTGAAATACTAATTTTGGTATACGTACATATTAATCGAACATTTCGTTCGTGAGTTAATGCTGTTCACAGACACGCACGGATCTTTTTCAACAATTCTGATTGTATTACATTGAAATAACGTTCACTATAAACTTTAAAATAGCTCATTCTAATACTGCTTAATCAGGGTAACATTTTGCGGAAGTGCTTTTACTTGTTTTATTTTAGATTGAGGACTTCCTTGATAGTCAAAAAAAGCTACATGCATAATATATTGTAGTGATGACTTTGAACTTACTCTGTTTGCATGACCACAGGAAACCATTGAAAAACTATCGACCGCTTCAAAAAAATATGTTTTTGAAAATTCAAACCCAAAACATATTTGACATAAATGTTGGTTATACATATAATCAAACGTAAAAATAAACCTGGAATTAAGAAATTAAATGCAGTAAGTAAAAATTTCTGTATTACAAATGAGTGATTGAGCGATATTAAACGCAAGTATCTGTCGGTAGCATGGACCTATTAACACAAAAACGATGTATGTACGTTTCTCTAGTTACCTTGATGAGAAGCTGAAATGTCCTGTAATTGAAGAACCCTGAAATACAGTTCTGCAAGGCGAAATAAATGGCCGTTTTTAATGAGTCAGCCGAAGCATGTGTAACGTGTTCACCAGGTGATGTGGTTAGTTTTCTTCTTCTAAGGATAGGATTTAGGAATACTTGAAGTTCACTTCTGGTTAGGAATTTAAGAGAGGTATTCTTTCTGGGATAGGAGTAAGTAAGGAGAAAGAGCTAAGTCTTTCTCACAGAGAACCTGAGGTGGCTAGCAACACAGAGAAATCCGACGAGTCCAGTAGATAAAGATGTATTTAGGCAGCAGACATGTATGTGAGGAATCTAACAAAAGCCAGTTTTCCTCACAAGAGTACAGTTTACATCAATATTTATATCAGGCCAATGTCAGTGTGCATCAAGCCACTGCGCATGTCAAGTGCCGTGCGTAGCTGTTAGCCCAGCACGCATCGTGTGTAAATTTAGAGTAGGGGGTACCTAGTAATGACTGATTACACGTATAACGCAATGCGTAATGAGTAAAGGGTTCAAAGTATTAAGGATTTCGAACTCAGTACTGGACCGATGTTACGCAATAGTCTAAAGGTTATTTGTCCCTCTGGACTGAGAATTGTACTCTGACCTTGGCCTTTACACAAAAAACTTATACTATCGCTGTTGTACACAGAAATGAGTCACATAATTCTAATTTAATTAGTCCTCTTTAAAAAGCGTTCTTTACATCCAGTGCTATACATTACACTCCCCCTCTTATAAAAAGTTATCACCTTAGCTGGTGAGAACTTTAATTACCTAAAGGTCTTTAGCTTACTTCTGGTCCTATTAGAGATGGGTTCCTTACCCATAAAAATTGCTTCAGTCTGTGTTTCTCCATTGGCTGCTTCATTAAGATGTGACAACGAGTGAAGAGACACAGCTGGTGAACTACTCCCTGGTTGAGTGTACTGAACCCTTGCATTGTTGTAATTGTTAACATTAACACAACATACTCGCTCCTGTGTTTGCCGAAGGCAATTATCAGTTACATATTTTTCTCTTATCCAAAATACACAATTTCTGCAACACTTGCAGTAACAGAAGCAACAACATAAACTTACAACAATCACAATAATTACTCCCAGTACTGAACTCCAGGAGGGTATATTTGCATACCATTTAGCAAAATTTTGGCGTTCCTGTTCTTCTATTAACTTTTGCACTTCGTCGGTCTTGATACTGGCGATCCGCAAGTCATCCGCTGACGACATGATGTTCACTAATGGCACTTCTAACTGTAACTTATCAAAATCACTGGTTCTGTCATTGTCGAAGCAACAATCAAAATTTAGGGGTGCAGTAGGCATAAAGTCTACTGTGGAATTAATATCAGTTGATGTGATTGCATACAAGGTTATATAGGAAGTGAAGGCCTTGCACCCTTGTGCAAGAGTGAGTTTTCCTTCATCTTTTATCTCCGCCTTTTTTGTTTCTAAGGTACACAGAATTGTTACCGTATCTAGGTAAGGAGCTACAAACAACCATTGATTGCTTAGATGTAAAGGTATCCAGAAGGTTTTTTGAATTTTTAACATCCTAAGCTCACAGATGTTTGGAAATTTTATAGTAGAGGGATGCAATAAAGTGGCTTCACAATCTGTGCCAGGTACATAGGTTTGAATTGGGATTTCTTCTTTACACACAAATTGCAAATGGTCTGGCTTGTAACAAGCCGTTAACTCATTGTGAGACATCTTGCCAAAATGTTGATGTATAGGGTCAGAAAAAATGTACTCTTTGTTAGAATTTATAAAAACATAATTGTTACCCTGTTTCACGGGAAAGGGAAGGGTTTTGTACAAATGATATATGGTGCTAGATATAATAGGAATGTCTAATACATAAACTAAATACTGGTTGTATGCATAGGTGTGAGGTACTATGATTCGTTGAAGTTCTGAAAAAGGAAAGTTAGGATAATCCAACCCACTTGGCAGCTTATGACTGTGCAGAATTTTCTTAATTTTTTCAATTGTTAACAACTGAGGCTGAAAGATTCCCTGTTCAGCGTGAACAAATGTATCTATTAAAATTTCGAAACCATGCTGACTCTCATATAATCCCCTCTGAATAACTCTTATTTGCTCATTGATTAGGCTTACCATCTTAAATTCTTCCTCTAGGCTACTCATCTGTTTATTAGTATATTTTACTAATTTATCAAGGTCGGATTTTAATGTTCTTTCATTTTGGTCAACTCTTTGTAAAGTTAAATTCACTGAACTAATTGTGGATTTAATTACTGTTAACTGTTCCTTGGATATATGCAAAAACTCGGCCTGTTCATTTTCAAGATGAGAAATGTGTTTATTATACTCATCTGCGTCTGACTGTGATAGTGTACCAAATAAAATTTTGGCAACATCACCTACAAAATTCAGCACGCCTCTTTTTGTTCTAGTTGACTTCCCAACCTCATCGGCATGATTTGAATTTGAATTTTTAAGGTATTCCCCCACTAAATCTTTTAAATTGTCGATATACCTAATTTTTGCCCTTAGGTATTGTTCAAACGACCCGCAATCTGTCAAATGGTAATATGCTTTAGTCTTTAAATCTGAACAGAATTTAGATATATGACGTTGGTGATCTTTAGTTTGCTTCCATATTGAACGTGTTGGTTCAAGGTTGACATAAGAGATAACCTTCCATTGCATAGGGTAGAACATGATAGTGCCTACTTCATCGAAGTATATGCCTGTTCTTGATTCAACGCTCTGAACATCTTGCAAGTTTGCACACTTAGTCCATAGTGCCAGCAGCGCTATTATTGCAAACTGTGTCCTTATCATGCTTGCTATTCCCTGAAATTGAAGAGAAATATGGTTTTAGCCTATTCATATGCACTTCGTGTTGTTTTCTCTTTCCTAATTCTTGTACAACAGCATTAGAACCCTTTATTTTCTTAATTTCAAATGGACCCTTCCAGAGAGGCTCTAATTTATTTCTTGCCTCTACTTTTAACAGCACTAAGTCGCTTTCATCGAAATTAGCGGCGTTGGCTTTCACTCTTTCACTTTGAGACTTTTTGAATTGTATCAACCTTTCTTTGGCAATCTGGTGACAGTTTTGCATTTTCTGTTTCACTTCCTGCACCAAGTCATCATAATTATAGAGAGGTTGTGGTACTTGTTGTAACACACCCGGTATATTAGCCTTCCTACCGAATATAAGCTCATAAGGAGTGTACTTGGTGACTGAATGAGGAGTAGTGTTATATGTAAAACATGCGAACTGTATCCATTCATCCCAGTCGGGATTTTTAGGCTCGCAGAAACATCTTAGGTAATTCACTAAAGTTTTATGAGTTCTTTCTAAAGCTCCATTACTTTCAGGTCGGTACGCTGTAGTATTTATCTTTTCTATTTTAAGTAATTTACACAATCGTCTAAACATGTCACTCATGAAGTTGGTACCTTGATCTGTAACAATGCTAGAGGGTATTCCAAAAATTAATACAATGTATTTCATAAAGGCAACAGTTACTGCCCCTATACTTTGATTCTCGATGGGTATAGCTATGATATATTTACTTAGATTATCTTGGCATGTCAGCAAATATTTATTATTCCTAACTGTCTGTGGAAGAGGACCAACTATATCTAAATAGATTTTGTTCCATGGTGCCTCTTGCGTGTCTGTAATTTCTAAAGGCTGCTTAATTTTAGGTCTAGTATCTTTATTAACTTGGCAAATTTTGCATTCCCTTATTAATTTTGTTACATCTTGCTCAATTCCTGGCCAAGATGTGTACAGTTTAATCCTCTCAATTGTCCTCTGAATGCCTTGGTGACCCCCAACGGGACAGTTGTGCATTTCCTCAATAATTTTTTGCTTCTTTTCCCATGTTAAACCCTCACTACTAGCTATAAGGCATTCCACTGGGTATCTGCTTAAGCAATCTGCATTACAGTTTCTCTTACCAGCCCTGTATTGTACTTCGTATTCATATTCCTCCAATAGTAGTTTCCATCTCATTAAACGCGAGCTGGGGTCCTTAACATTAAAGATCCAAACTAGTCCACGGTGATCCGTCACTATTTTAAATCTTCTACCAAGCAAATAGGGTCTGAAGTGTTTACAAGCCCATACGATTGCTAATAATTCCTTCTCAGTAGTACTGTAATTTACTTCTGCCGTATTAAGCGTTCTACTCGCATAGGCTATGGGTTTATCTTGCCCCAGTTTACCCTGACTCAAGATAGCACCTATCGCAAATCCACTAGCGTCTGTAGTCAAAATGAATGGTTGTTCAAAATCTGGATATTGTAAGAGAGGCGCATGTGTAAGTTTATACTTTAGTAAGTCAAAACTGGCCTGTTCCGCCTCATCCCAAACCCATTCCTTATCTGCTTTAAGTAAATTTGTTAAAGGTCTAGCTACTGCGCTGAATTGATCAATGAATTTTCTGTAATAACCAGCTAAACCTAAAAATGATTTTATGTCTTTAGGCGTCTTTGGAATGGGAAAGTTGCTAACAGCACTTATCTTCCTAGGATCAGGTTTGACACCTTTTGCTGTTATTACATGGCCTAGATACTGTAATTCTGGTCTCAAGAATTCACATTTATCAGGTTCAACTTTGATATTGTATTCTCTTAATTTTGAGAGTACGTCTATTAACTTATCATTGTGTTCCTGCAATGTTTCTCCTAAAACTAAAATGTCATCCATATATACAAAGCACCTATTTCCAATGGATTCTCTAAGTACAGCACTCATCATACGCTGGAACTTTGCGGGGGCAGACTTCAATCCGAAGCACATCATTTTATATTCAAAGTGACCACTTCCTGTGCTAAATGCTGTTTTGCATTGGTCTTCAGGATTAATTGGCACCTGTAAATAACCGCTAGCACAGTCTAGGGCAGAGAAGTAACGGGATCTGCCGATCTTATCTAAGATATCCTGAATATTAGGCAAAGGGTAACTATCCCCTACTGTGACCTCATTCAATTTTCTGAAATCTATGCAAATTCTCCATTTTCTTTTTCCCGACGCATCCTCTTTCTTTGGCACTACAATAAGAGGGAAATTCCATTCACTTTTACTATGAGTAATGATGCCCGGTTCTAACATCTGTTCTACCTGCGACTGAATTTCTTGTTGGTGGGCTACCGGTAATCTATAATTCTTTAGTGTAATTGCCCTTCCTTTTGGAATACTTGGAGTAGGGATTGAATGTTCGCCTGCTGTAGTAGCTGTTAATTTATCCCCTGGTAACTTGAAGACATCGACAAATTGTTGACAAATTTGTCTTATCTCTTCGGCCCCCTCGTTTATATGCTTCAGCCTTAGATTATCATTCAAAACTTTTATTCTTTGTGCAGTGAGTAGACTTTCTGTTTGTTTTTCAGGTCTTATCTGTGTGGGAGGTTTTATCAATTTGGGAACAGTATTCGCTACTAAAACCTCTGAAGTTACATTAACTAACATACAGGTGAACGAGTCTTCACACATAACTAGACTAGCTGCACAAATCAAACCTGGCTGTAAAATTTGATATTCAATATACCTAACACCTTTTTCCTGTGTAGGGAACTGTACCACAGTTTCACTATAAGGAGGCACCGTAACTGACTTAGTTAATACATAGCCATTTTGTGAAAGCCAATCTTGCCCCAAGATCATATTTAAATTCCTTGGTAATTTCTCTACCACATAACATGTAAGTTGAACGGGTTCTAATGTGTTTGCTATCTCAAGAGAAACCTTTCCTTTGATTTTTAGTTTATTCCCACTTATCCCTTGGATTTCCATCTCACTCTTTTGTTCATTAAACATTTGCAATGAATTTTGTGTAACTAATGAAATTTGTGAGCCTGTATCAATAAGAGCTACTCCTACCTCTCCCACCAATTGTGGACTTAGTACAAAAATCTCATATGGTCCTAGACCTTTACCTTCGGTTTCTTGCCCTGAAACCACATTTTTAACACCTATATTACACCTTGGTAAACTAGAAGCGTCCCCCTGTTTACCTGATGAGCGAGAGGCGTCCCCCTGTTCACCAGAATCCATGTAACATTTTTTGTTATCACTAATGCGCGCATTATCTATAAGTCGTGACCCCTTGCCACAACTTTCCTTACAGCCAACCACATGGGCCATCTGTGGCTGTTCAGACAGCCCAATCTTTAGTTTCCCTTCCGGCATTGGCGTGTCTCATGCCCTTGCCGGTGACACTTTGCACACTTGGGTGCATTACCACAATTCTTAGCTATATGCCCTTTTTCTTGACACCTATAGCAGTTACCTACTGAAGCTATATTTACTTCCTTCTTTACTTGAGATTTAAAGTCCCTTTTTCCTGCATTACCTGCAAAATTCGACCATCCCTGGTTAGGGTTTCCTTTGAACCTATTTGACCTTACTTCACTTTCCTCCTGCAAAGCAGTTTCTACTAGCTGAGCTAATGAGTCATCCTCACTACGTGTTTTTACAATATATTTAACCCTCTCATCTTTAAGGCCCGCAACAAAAGTTCCTTTTAAAAATTCGCCTACTAGACGTAACCCACCTTCCACTAGCCCCGCATCTATTCTCTCTAATCTACTGCGAGCTTCTCTCCTTAGATCGACTCCCATAGAGTCTATCCTGGATCCCCATTGGGCTACCGTTTCTGCTTGTCCCTGTCGAGACGTAAAAAGCAATCCAGTGTAGTATTCTAATGTTCTTCTAACTGCATAATTCTCCTCAAGAATTGCCTTAACGTGCTCCCAAGAATGTCGTTCTGTTCTAGCTAATAATTTTTCTTTAGCATCCCCGGTAATTTTTGATTCAATGAATTTTAGAAACAGTTGTTGCTTGTGAGGATGTACTACTTCTCTAGCTGCCTCTACACCATCTATAAATTCTCTGAGATGTTTTGGATTACCGTCAAAGGTTCTAGATATAAGTTTAGATGCCTCAATAACAGAAATATATAGTTCTGAATCAATCCCCCCATTGTCATTTTCTGCCATAGTGGATGTGGACTAACCTGGGTTTGAAGGGTAGACAAAAGCCTCGAAGTTCGGAGACCCAGTGATGGCCGTGAAGCTCCCCTCAGGGTAAGTCTCCTCTCGCGTCGAGTGCTGCTGCTGGCTTGTCACCAAAGTTGTCCCTCGGGCTGCAACAATGGTCGCTTATAGCAGCCTTCTGCCTACGGACTCGTTCCCAGCTGCCTTCTTCAGGTACCGCGGCGCCTTCGGAGTCCTCTGGAGCGTTGACTCCTCGAAGTAGGCTTCGTCTCACCTCGGTCAGACAAAGTCCCTCCAGCCTGGTCCAGCAGTCGAGAAGAAATCTCTGGTTGGTAGTGAATGGCTCTCTGCTATCCCGCCGCTGCCACCATGTAACGTGTTCACCAGGTGATGTGGTTAGTTTTCTTCTTCTAAGGATAGGATTTAGGAATACTTGAAGTTCACTTCTGGTTAGGAATTTAAGAGAGGTATTCTTTCTGGGATAGGAGTAAGTAAGGAGAAAGAGCTAAGTCTTTCTCACAGAGAACCTGAGGTGGCTAGCAACACAGAGAAATCCGACGAGTCCAGTAGATAAAGATGTATTTAGGCAGCAGACATGTATGTGAGGAATCTAACAAAAGCCAGTTTTCCTCACAAGAGTACAGTTTACATCAATATTTATATCAGGCCAATGTCAGTGTGCATCAAGCCACTGCGCATGTCAAGTGCCGTGCGTAGCTGTTAGCCCAGCACGCATCGTGTGTAAATTTAGAGTAGGGGGTACCTAGTAATGACTGATTACACGTATAACGCAATGCGTAATGAGTAAAGGGTTCAAAGTATTAAGGATTTCGAACTCAGTACTGGACCGATGTTACGCAATAGTCTAAAGGTTATTTGTCCCTCTGGACTGAGAATTGTACTCTGACCTTGGCCTTTACACAAAAAACTTATACTATCGCTGTTGTACACAGAAATGAGTCACATAATTCTAATTTAATTAGTCCTCTTTAAAAAGCGTTCTTTACATCCAGTGCTATACATTACACATGCATGTATTGCAGTTCCAGAATAGTCAACAGTTTTTAATTGTTTTATATTCTAATTAATTTGTCACTATATTCGTTGATTTATAAAGAAAGCAGAGTGGAACATTAAGGCATTATGTATGAAGAATTACTATATACATACGTATTATGAACACGTATGAACAGTCCTTTGGACTTGGACTGTTTAATTCCATTGCTATGTGTTTGTCTAATTGAGCAATACATATTAGTGTGCGCACACACTTTTCTGTATTAAAAAAAAGAATCAGTCGTTCAAAACCTCTTAACAGACGTGAACTCGACGTCGGGCAGTTACAAGCTTTTTCTGAGACTGTACTTCCGCTTGAGGGGAATCAGCGTGTACAACGTTGCCAAGTATACGCTAGCAGCGTGTCTGCCTGCTACGCAGGACAAAAGCTTTTCTTGCCAGAATCAGCGGTGAGTGCTGTATGCTCACCTGTTCTTTGCAATAAAACTTGTTGCTGATGAAACCACCCAGGTTAATGAAATTTTCAAAAATGTTTCAGAACTTAAAGTTAAAAGTTTTGGAATTACTTTCAAGGAAGCTGATTGCTGCTCTGTCATAACACCTCAAAATGCCCCGATGACATTGGATATGCCCTTGGTTGCCAAGTAAACCCGACATTTTAGCTAGCCTCGAATCTATTGCGCCGCTAATGAGTGGTTAAATCAATAAAGAGTGGTTTCCAAATGGGACACTCAAAACTGAAACCTACCAGGAACAAATTTTTAATGTAATATTCAGAAAAATATCTCCATGCTTTTTACAGAGCCAAGAAAAGATACATAGATACCTACACACCTTCAAATATGTGAGATGGGAGCACAACTCTTTTATTTTCTTTCTTTTGCTTTATTCTCGCATAAGAGCAATCAAGCTCCCTGATCAGGAGACAGTTGCTGTGTGTGTGTGTGTGTGTGTGTGTGTGTGTGTGTGTGTGTGTGTGTGTGTGTGTGTGTGTGTGTGTGTGTGTGTGTGTGTGTGTGCGTGCGTGCGTGCGTGCGTGTGTGTGTGTGTGTGTGTGTGTGTGTCTGTGTGTGTGTGTATATAATTTGCATTGTTCTAGATAAGAGCAAGGTGTTTCCTTCCTGATATTTAAAGTTCAATAAATAACCAAACAGATGCATTGCGGCCATATTTTATTTTCGAGTGTCCAGTCCACTTGCACACACACTAGCATTGTACCTGGATACGCTACTCGACGTAGTATTGATCCATTGCGATGTAAAACCATCAGCTGTAGCATTTGGGAGGGAAAGTCTTTGTTCAGAACGCTAATATTTGCAAAACATTCCAGTGCTTCTAATTTAACAACTCAAATAAAAAAATGAAAGCCAAAATTGAATAACATTTTACAACTAACTTAGTTCGCTACAAGATGTTTTGCATCAGTTATGAACGCGCCCGCTTGACGAAGGTGACACACCTGCACAACAGTACGATATATTGCATTTCCATGAACCAGGACCGCCCATATAAATTAGAGAACTCCTGAAAAGTCACAAGTGCCACAATATTTGTACAATAATGGAATTCCGGGACGCATGAGCTAAATGACATAAAATTGTATTAAATGGTAAAGGTTCAGAAAACAATACCTAAAGAGAAAACTTTATACAATAAATAGAATTATTCCTATGACATCCCTAGACCTAAAATACGTATGTCACCCTCCTTCCCATATTCCTTTAAAATAAATTAATATTTATTTCACCTGTATGTAAACTTTTCTTTATATATTCCTTTAAAATTCATAAAATAAAGTGTATTCCTTCCCAGTGCACACCCTTCCTTACTCTCATTTTTTATATAAACTGTTCCTCTTCTATTCCTTTAAAATAAATAAATTGAAGCTTATTCCTTCTTTGTGCAAACTTTCCTTGCTGTCTGCTTGCTTCATTCTTTTAAAAGAAGTGAATTAAAATGTATTTATTTCTCGTCCAAACTATATCTATTTGCTCCCCTTAGCTTATTTTGAAAATAAAAGGAAAACGTGAGGAATAAGATAATATAGAAGACATGAATAATAAAGTGAGAATTATCAAAACAATGATAAATTGATCACATTATTATGAGTTGCAGTGATTTCAACGCTCTTCTTTCGGTCATTGCAAACGCTAGCCACATGGTCTGAGAAGAAAGTGATGTGATCCATGAAGTGTCCAGTGAGGAGTCACGTGGTCTAAGATTCCCTTAAACCTACTTTTTATGTGGAATAGAAATGTATTGCGATCCCCATGTTTTTAGCCCTGGTAGCCGTAATCTTTCTCAGAAAAAGCTGGAGTTGATGTCAAACATTCCTTATAGCCACATTCTCGTCAGAGGAACACAGTATTTTGCTCAATGTGGAGTTGAAAACTATGGGCAGTATAAACCAATCAGCATCGGTATAACATTGCCTGTTGCCTTAGAGCTCGTGAAGTTAGCAGGTATAGATCCACACCCTGAAATGTCAGTAGTGTTTAGTTCAATGAGAAAAGTAATAATTTTTGCAACAGCTTTAGAAAACAACTTACTCAAATTACATGAAATGTTGTTGTTTTCTAGTGCCTTGCATCTGGCAATGAAGCCATTTGCATTCGTGCTTTCCAATACTTTTGAACTGTAGTTTCTTCTGATCTTAATGCTTCACAGGTTTTCAAGTGGTCTTCGTTCATTTCTGCTGGGTCGTTACACAGGACACATATTGGTGAGGCTGAGATACCTATTCTGTAGAGATGACTTGCTAAGCAGTCGTGATTTGTCAATAGTCGGAAGGCTGCAACCGCTGTTTTCCTTGGTCTCTGGGGGATTATATCTGGGTTGGAAAGTAGTGTAATCCATTTTTTATCTTTGGCACTTGTTTCTATTTCTTGTAAGTATGAATGAGAAAATTTTTTAATGATCAAGCGTTTTATTGAGGAATATGAGAAATTGAATTTAGACTTTTGTTTTATTGTTGTGCCTTTCTTTGCAAGTGAGTCTGCAGCTTCGTTCCCCATGACTCCACAGTGTGCTGGAATCCATTGGAGATGAACAGTCTTATTAACTTTTTGGAGTTGTGTTAACATTTTGTAGCATTCTCTAATTTTTGTGGACTTCTTTGTAGTATTTGAACATATTCCCTGAATTGCAGCTTTAGAATCTGAAAGAATTACTGCCTTGTTAAATTTATTAAGGGGAAGATTTAATAATTGTCGGAGAGCAATGTGTATAGCCTCTATTTCTCCATCATAATTTGTTGTGTCTCTGCCAACAGAATGATAAAAGGAAAAATGTAAACACGTAACTCCAGCTCCAGTAAAGTTTTCCGTGGAGGATCCATCAGTATATATGTGCAGCCATTCTTCTGTGGGATATCTAGTATTGATTGTTTCCAGAGCTAGAAGTTTTTGTATTTCTTCTGGTGTGTCTGATTTACTTATTTCCTCTATTAATTCCAAATTGAAGGTAGGTTGCAATAATTCCAATGGATTTTCTCTTATAAGTAGATTTTCTCTGGTGTTAGGAATGTTCAATTTGGATTTAATCTGTGTTACCTTTTCTAGGAAACTACTATGAGTTTTAAGGATTGAAGGGGGGAGGTTCTCTTCTGTCCATTTAGAGTTTGGCAGTCGTAACATTTTCTCGTGTTGGAGCAATGCTTGTTCTTCTATTTTTGTTGTTACTGATGGGGTCCGTGTTAAGGCAATCATGGCATCAATAGGTGTGGATTTAACTGCTCCAGTGATTAGGCGAAGAGCCTGATTTTGTATTTGTTCAAGTTTATTGATGTTAGCATTTGCTGCTGTTATTAAAGCTTCAGAACAGTACAAGAGGTTTGGTTTAACATACATTTTGTATGTTGTGTTAAGGACTCTCCTTGAGCAGCCCCAAATGTAACTGTATACAATCTACTTAAGTTTTTTACGGGTGTTAAGATCAACTTTTCAGTCTCTTGGCTTCATGTAAGTGTCCTACATATTGCTAATCGTAATAGGGTCACGCATACATAATACACATGCAGAATTTATTATAAACACCGCGTCGGCCTACGGATCCGTAGGTTGCGGGTTCAAACCTGGCCTAGAGCGATGATTTTTAAGTGTTCCCCATGTGGTACATTTACTGACATGTGAACGAACTCCTGCGAGACAAAATTCCGGTACACCGGTGACGCTGATGCGATCCTAGCCATTGACAGCGTTGTTAAATAACTTATTTAAGTGTGCACGCTTTATTATTGAAAACTATTTGTAGGCAGTGAAGAAATTAGCTGTATTTCTGCTTGTTGTACATATTGGGCATCAGTTTTAAATGCCGAGATAAACTGGTATGCATCTATCTACTGATTTCAGACTGTATACATTAATTAAAATGTACAACATATAAACATAATGCTATGAATTAGGTTCCGTAGGTACTTGATGTTGTTCGTTCGCACTAAAACAACTAGCCGTTCATTTTTTAAAACCTGATAGGTCATACAGGGCGATGAATGAATGGATGAAATGATGCTAAATGAGCCCGGGGTCCATAGAGCTAAGTTTACCCGACGTATTTTGTCTTCTCAGGATAAGGAAAACACCCATGAAGAAACCGGATAATTCATCCTAACCGAGATGCGAACTCGGGACCTCTTGAATGTGTGGCAGACATGGTACCCCCACACCACATAGGCTAGCTCATTTGTCTTATGATCCTATGCAAAGCGCACAAATAATATCGACCTGCTTTTGAAACAATTGACTGTATTCCCGGCGTTCTTATAAAATAAAATATACATTAGAATTATTACTGGCGAAAATTCGTCGTGATTAGGTATTGGAGTAAAAAGAATTATATTTTTATGTATGAAAAAATAGTGCATTTGAAAATAAATGTATGGTTGGGAAAGCCATGTGATTGTCACAATGACGGTTATTTTTATGTCGATTTGGAAATTATTATTCAAGTATCGACTTCAAATTACCTTTATTTAACTATTACAGACCCTAAAAGCTATAAATATTCAGCTGGTGCTGTGAGAAAACTTGCTTAGAAAGTCCAAATTTTTGTTGCGTGGAATAGAATGTTGAATCCTTGTCGAAAACATGGTAAAGTAAAATAAGTATTACATCGTATACCAAATTAATATTTCTGAATCGCGGGACATGTCAGAAAGTATACACATACATCTTTATATTTACATATACATATATACACGCACACACATTTTCTTTGCCTTAATTGATTTATCTTCTTCTAGACTATAAAAAGCATTTTCTATTAAATATTTTTTATCATTTTTAATGTACGTTTGTTATTTTCAATGATTTGTATTTCTTTAGGTAGCTTGTTAAATAATTGTTTCCCCATACTTCTTACATCTCGATTATTTAAAGTACCCCTTAATGTAGATCTAAAATATTCATTATTATTTCTCAATCCATACTTAAGAACATTGTTATTTTTTTGCTCCTCTTTGTCCAATATAATGTTTTTTATGCTTTCATTATATGCAGGGAACAGTTAATATCTACACGAATGCCGCTTATCCACTCTCTCCATGTGACGTCTTGTTATTTAATCTCTTGGATGTTGGACTTTGATGTTTTTCTTAACTACGTATTTGTAGATTATACACCTACGTCATTAATGTACATGGCAAGATAAGGAAACTAATTTCCCAGCAAAGCGTGCTTTCCCACTATTCCCATCAACCAAGGAAGAACTTCGTTCGATGATTCATCTGGGAACTGGCTGGGCGGGCTAGGCATTCTGAGGAGAAGAAGAAGAAAGGAAAAAAAAAAAAAAAAAACGTTGCAAGTCGTCGGGGAACAAATAACGGCTGCCACGCCAGGTAGCTAGCAGCTGTTCACAAGAAGGTATTCATGAACAATAAACCAGAGGGGAAGAAATAAAGAGGGGAAAAAAATGACCATGTAGTGGTCCGAACAGGTTCGACGCAGCAAAACGAAACCTTTTGCTGAAAGCATCAGACGCATTTAACGAGGGTTCAGCCTGCAGTTATTTCCAACTACATATGTGTACTCTAAAGGATAAAGTTTAAGATAGCCGGCAAAATGTGAACAGGTTAATCCAGTCAGAAAGAAAGAAATAAAGCTGGTTCGATTTTGTCATAAAGGACTTCGTTTTAATAAGTACTGTAGCAAATATTCTAATACTTATTTTAAGTCAGTCCGTGATAACAACATCCAGCGTATAATTTGTAATAAAATTCGTGCATTTTTACTAATGCAGCTGAGTCTGGAATGCTGTTGTCATTAGTTGACATGCCTTATAATGCATACGGACATAAATATGCTTATGGAGTATTTGAACTAAATTAAGTAACATCTGAACTCAATGTAAAATTTCGAAATATCGCATAATTACAAAGTCGAACCGTCAAAGAGCTATTATGTTTCTTGAAATACATTTTTAAAAATAAATGCTAAAACTAAAAACAAAATTACTTAATTGTGCATTCATGTAATTAAATACAGCTTGCCTGTGTGGTGTGGGGGTAGTGATCTGCATGGACACCGCGAAGAGGGGGGGAGGGGGCAAGTGGGGGCCGCGGCCCCCGTTGGAAGTTAATGAACTTAATGTGCAATCAATTACTGACTATTAAACTAGTATTTTAATTTTTATGTAAAGAACAAGTTTATTTAGCACAAATTAAGAGTTATCCGCAACAAATACTATAACTTTTGACAATAAAATAATGAATTAATATTATCTGATTGTAAACTTTCAACATGTGTCCCCCTCCCTGGAAAAAAGTCCGCCGACGCCCATGGTGGTCTGACTCACATTCAGGAGGTCCTGAGTTCGACAAACGTGGTTAACTTTAAGCTCTGTGCAACCCGGGCTTATTTGAACATAATTTCACCCATTCCATTCATCGTCAGATACCAACCACCAGGTTAAAGGACGTTATATTACAAAAAATTAAACATTCTAAAATGCGCAAGACAAAGAATCGTTTTTTCAAAATCAAGTTTTATCCACGCAATGTGTATTCTTTATTTCTTCTTTCTTCATCTTCTAATACCGATCTCTTTTAGATCTTGCGCCCCTAGGAATTAAAAGTCAGGGCAACTTGCACTAGTAAGTACCTCTGATCTCTGCACAGAGCAAGGATCATCCCGAAGAAGAAAATTAAATGAAAAAATGGGCGATAGGAAAATTCATAGAAATATACAATACAGTCAATATATCTAGCCACCAAGGAAAATCTAGCGAAAAAAGGAAAACTCAGGTTGATTGGTTCTTAAGTTTTAAATCTCCCGAGCCAACCCGCTTGAACTTATTATATATTCTACGCCTTTCTTGAAAATAAATTATTTTAAAAATAATCGAAACTGTAGCTTATATTCCGCCTTCTTGAACCTTGATCACTTTTGTTCTGCAATATAAGTGCAATATACACATTTTGTTTTCACTTATGACTTACTAATTTGAAATGCCTGTCAACATACACTAAACCGCATGTTTCCCCTGCATTTAAAACATCACACCACTGTTATTACTTCTTCTTCACCTGATTACCCTCCCCTTGTGTAGGACTTACACCCCCTAGGACTTACAAGACAGTGCCTAGGGTCAGACGCCTGTCGGGGAGCAGAGGAACCTATGGACCGGACAGAGTGAAGACCTGGAAACCGGTGGTCTGCCAAGCACCAGGTATGAGAGTGAGGAAGAGGACGATGTGAAATGCAGGCAAAATTTGATGACTGGAAAGGTGAATATGGAGCAATTGGTGGAATGAGTGGCGGGGGAAACCGGAGGCCCCGGAGAAAACCCGACCAGACGCCGCTTCGTCCACCAAGAATACATGATGCGGGTCCCTGGGATCGTACCAGGGCCACCTAGGTGGTAGACGAATGGTCCAACCGCTCGGCCACGGCGCCACCATTGTTATTACAAAATATATATTTTCACATCTGTGCTCAAAGTATAACGATCAACCTACAGGACGTCTTTTGTTTAAATATAGCTGGTTTACCCGACCGCGACGTTCCACGGTCGAATGCCAACTTAACTCATTTCATTTAACTTCCGCTGTTCTTTATTAAAGTGTCGCACAATGATCTAGAGGTATTACCCTGCTACCCTGCAACCCTAATTGAATCGGTCATTGCAGAAAGGTCATGAGTCACTAAATTCAAATTTTACAGGAGAGATAAAAAACTGTTTAGAACCTAAACAAATTGATTATTTTTGCCGAGTGTAATGTCATTGCTAGCAGAACTTGACAGGATTGGAAAACAAACAAGAACTTTTAATTTTAATTATTTTCCTTTTCAAAAACACGGTTTTAATTCATTAGACTCATGCCCTTTCTGCAATGAACGCACAAATTACATTTAGATGCCTCGTAATATTTTTATTTATTTGTAAACATAGTTGTAAATGATGTTATAACGTACATATCACATTTATAACTCTAAACAGTTTTACATTAATTTTGTATGGTACATGTTTTTTGACATTGTTACAAATTTGCACTAAGAAATTCAGTATTTTTGCATAAACATTTTGCTAACCCTTCATAAGCACTGCAAATTGATAAATCATTTAACAATGCATTTGAATCTCGTCTTCCCCATCACATTCAACAGTGTCAGTTGGCCATTGTAGAATATCTTCATAAAATTCAATATATTCTGGAACAATGTACTTTTTCACTTTCATTATGTCCTCAACTTTCTTCACGTTGCTAGGCACTTTACACTGTGGGTATGCAGGTGTTTCTGGTAGTGTAGGTTTGCTTTTTAGGTTATGTAAAAGATGGAAATGCTCCTTACTTAGGTCATCAATGAATTCTTCTGTGGCCACCGTGCCAGGAGAGTGGTTGTTATATTCAAAAGCCATCTACTTGGAAGGAGAGAAAGAAATCTTCATTTCCTTGGGGATTTTTCCCATGCTTGATGGTGAAAGGCATGTCTTTTTGTAATAAACAGGCCAACAATGCTTTAAATCTAATATTTGAACACTATCCATGTTTTCAATTTTAAATCTCTCTGATGCTTTCTTTATTATAACAACATACTCTTCAGGGAGGTAAATCCTATCATGGCGTTTTACAAATTTCTTTATAAGGCCGAAGTCTCGCTCATTTGACAGAAAACTGTGTTCTCTTACTGGAAAGTAATGTTTTATTTTTTTGAAGGTCTTAGTCAAAGCCAGAGTTAGGTTAAAACGAATCATTGCATGATTTTTATTCTGACCAGTACAACCATCAGAAAAGGGATGCAACTCGGTCACATTTTCTGCCACATAGTTTTGAATGTAATGATTTATGAAGGAACATACTTCATTTGCCCCCTTTTTTGCCTCTCCCTCATGGTAAACACAAAATGTGAGGTACCAGTTTTAAGATTGTGTATGCTGAATACATTAACCCAAAGTTGACGCAGGTAGAAAATATCCTGAACTGGGAAGTTCCGTAGGGGCAAATTTTGCATGTAGTCGAAGCTTAAACCCAGTGTATTTTCTTCTTGGCTGCATCGATTTGATACTTCTTTTATTTTGGCATAAAATTTCTTTGACCTCCTACGATGAACTATTAGTTCTGCAACAGCAGTTCGTTTGGCAGATTCAGAAAGATGTGGACTACGTATTTTTGCTGATAATTCTTCGCATTTCGAACAAGTATCAACCTGTGGTCTTCCAAACCTTAGATTAAAGTTCTCATTGAAATATTTTAAATAGAATTTGTACTTTACATTCTCCTCGGGATATTGTTGCAACAACATTTGGTGCATTTGCTTAACATCTAGTCTACCATCCAAATAATGTTGTTCCCTCCCTGAGTAGTGAGTTATCTTCTTTGGAAATGATTTAATATGATCATAGATCTTTTGACATGTTTCCCCAGAAATTATATTGCCTTTACGATTTGTGCCCCTTAAGTTTCGAGGACTTTCCCCAAGGGACAGTAGTATACACAACCTACGGACTCTTTTTTCCGTTATACCATGCAGACTGATAAAAGCTCTTTTACAGACATTTATTCTGTTATTTCCTACCAGAATAAAATAGGAGAAGTTAACGTTCCTTGCCTTAGGGTTGTCCTTCCTTGGCCTTCTGCAGAAAGGGCAATCCATGCAGAAAGGGCATCAGTCAATGACTCATGACGTTTCTGCACAAACCACGATTTTTGGGACACCGCCAACACCGTATTTAATTACATACTCGTGCCCTTTCTGTGTAGACTTGTGCATCTACCTCTAAACAACAAAATCCTGTATAAAACTCATTTTCGAAAAAAAAGCTGACTCATGACCTTTCTGCAATGACCGATTCAATTGTAATTTCGTACAACCTCCCGAGGATCTTCCAGGTTCTGGAAATGTTGTATACCCTATAGGTTTATTAGCTTTTTTTAAAGTTTTTACATGATACAGAAACGTTGACATCCCACAACGAAACAGGGTTGAAGGTGATGAGCAGGCCCCAGATGTTTAGGACCTAAAAATGTTAGAAATATGCAAGCACTTATGACCGAAAAACAAATTAGAAATATGACCTAATTTTTTGGGGTGCATTTTCGAAATCTTCAAAAAATGTACTGCTGTTTAAATTAACATTATATTGAAAATCTACTTTTAAAATCTAGCACACGCAATAATAAATAAATAAATAATATTAATTGCATTGTTGCATTTTGAATTTATTTAATTGCTCAATCCAGAGCTAACCCTCAACCCTGCACGGAATGAAATAAATATCACATTTTGAAGGCCGATCAGAAAGAAGAATTACAGTAGCAAATTATATACACTTTAAAGTATTCAAAAAGGAGCGATCTTCTATTTGCACGCAACATTGTAAGGAGAAAACCTCCTAATTATTACAGGCAAGAATTAGAAGATGTGAAAAATCGTCTTTGGGACGACTATAAGCACATATGCAAAACTGGAATAGAAATATAATAAAAATCTGATGTGCTGCACTCACATGACTTTCTCTACTCTTGTACAAACTATTTGTACAAATTCTTATTCCTATATCTTCCTCGTCTTAGTTGAGATAAACATTTGTACAAATTATCTTATTGCTTATTTCCTTGTAGGTGCAAGGGGAAAGTTAGAATACAGAAGGCTTTGAGCGATAGTCACATCTTTTGAAGCTTTGAGATTCTCTTCTCTTTGCACAGTTACCATATAAAAAAATGAACAACGATGATCCATTTCACGAGTTTTAAGTTTTATGAAACTCACACACATAACAAGGAATATCTCCGAAATGGTTAACCCTACAAGAAAATTCATTGAGACATAAGTTATGTATTTTAGCAAGATCTACATTTTTTGTATAGTATGATTTGGTCCATCTCTAACGGTTTACCAGTTATGCAAAAGTCGTCCATAGTAAATACGATATAACCAGAAAATTCAAAATATACATTTCATTTGCCATAAAAGTATCTTAAACATATGACATTTTAATCAAAATCGTTAGAACCATTTTCAAGAAAATCAAAATTTTCCGTGTAAAGGATAGTTTAGGGTGGGGCTATTTTCTTCAAAATCTTCGTGTCGCATCCTTGAAAGACATTAAACTTAAATACCAACTTTGGTTTTTAGCGGACTTTTCGTTTTTGAGTTATGCTGTCCACAGACTGACACACAGACACACACACGGACCTTTTTCTAAAAATGCTTTTTTTTTTATTCAGGGGGTCTCAAAACATATATTTCCGGTGAAATCTCGACATCGAATTTTTGGGTGGAATACAATACTTCCCCTACTTACCAGTAGAGAAAGTAAAAATATGACGAAAATTTAAGAGAAAATATTGCTGTAATATGAAAAATGGTAAGAAAATTACAAAAACAAGGTTAAAAAAACCAAAATATGCCTTTATATGACCCAGGAGAATTGCATAAGTTCAATCATCATTGATAAAATAATGCTTCGCTTATATTTTCCATGAAAAAAAACTAGCATATGTCATAAATAGGGCTCGGAAGTTCATGCCCTAAAAACATTGAAATATGCATACAAATATGCTCTTAAAAACTTCAAAATATGCCAAGAAATATGCACTGTTTCATTAGAACAGTTCATGTCCCTTTGCAGTAGACGAGTTAGTGTAAATAATAAAGTTACCTTATTCTTAGAGGTTGAAGCAGAAGTGGTCCCGCTGCTACTATTAACTGCTAAATTGCAGTTCACAACCAACACTACACAAATTTTCAACAGTAAAACGTCGTCTATTGTCTGGCAAAACACTTTTGTAACGTGAAAACTTCTCTCCACGTCACAAGATGTTATAGGGGCATATTTAAATGATGTTAACTGTTTCACAGAGAGAGTCAACTCTCTTGGTGTGACAGATGGTTTTCTTTCGAGGATGTCTCGAATATCGCACATCTGTTTATAAGCAGAATTTTTTGAAATTACATAATTCACTTTCTCTTTCACTTTTTGTCCTATGCTACCAGGAAGCGAACTTAGATCACATATTGTTTTTTCAAACACAGTAAGTGATTCATGCAAAGGAGATCCTACAGCTTCCAATGCCGTTATGGCTGTTGGTAAGAAAGAAAAATGGGCAGATATGAAACTAAGATCCTTCTTTAACCCAGTGCCTGACAGAATATTTTGCACAGTTTGTATTGATGAAGCATTGTTCGAATCCAATGAATTAACAACCTCTTCGATTATTTCTATGTGCTCAGCATAATATAAAACTGCATCGACCCATGTTCCCCATCGAGTTAACACCGGTGCAGGAGGAAGTCGGATATTAGGTGCTGTTGATCTAAACAACTTAACTCTTTTAGGAGATTTAACAAAAATTCTCTTTGTACTGGACACAAATCTATCTACCAGTGGGAAAGAATCACGTATCGTCTCAGAAATTCGATGAAGAGCATGTGCCTAACAAGTTATATGAATTAAGTTAGGAAAAATACCTTTCAAAGTTTTTCCTGATTTTACCATATAAGGTAACAAATAAAAGCAACCAGTTGTATTCGATTCCACATGGGCATTGTAATTTCAAAGAGTCCATCACAAACTGTGTCACAGTTACGTTGCCAGTGGCCGACAATTTGCACATATTAAGGTGCTGTAGTCTTTTGTTCAATATTTAAGGCACCCACGATTATATTAGCAATAGAACGGCGTTCAGAATCGGAGGTTTCATCAACAGGCAACCACACAAACTGATCCGCTAAATTTTGTATATTTGACAATACATTATTGTAACAATGCCCTACATAAGTCTTATGCAGTGTACTTTCTTCAGGCACATGTTGAGTACACTTGGTAAGAAAGTTTTTAAATATCGGATTATTAATTTTGAACAAGGGAATATCAGTAGCTAAAAATACTTGGCACAAGTCATAGGAAAATTCAGTAACCCTACTTCCTAAACACTCTACTAATTGTTTTAGAACAGGTTATTTGTTTGCGAGTTTTCTGATTAAATTCGCCTTATGTTTGCTGTGAACTATTTGAAATGTTTTCTCACTTCCTATATTTTTGTCACACGCTCCACAAGACAGTGTCCTATTATCTGTAGATATTAAATCACCTGAAAACCCTTTCTGTAAACTAATTAATCTGGCACTCTAAGTTGGTTTTATTTTCGGCATTTGAAGAGCTTTTTAACATTTTATATGTCTAATTTAATTTGGAGGGAACCAGTTCACAACACTGTTACGTTTGAAGACCACGCAGGGGCAAGGGTTGCTATAATCGTGCTGCTCAAAACGTTGACCTGCACTTTATCTTTGTCAATATAAACCTCTCAGATAACACACTGATTATTCTCTACGCACAAACATATAATGAAAGGATGGAAATAGGGGATTCACTACATAACAACATGACTCAGCATTGCTTCTAGCCACCTGGCGAGTTCCATCATCATACTACCAATATGAAAAATATTATCCAGGTGGAAAAAAAACCATAAAAATCATTAAAATATACTATATAGAGGCTATAGTATTGAAATAATGTGCATTTATCAAAATCAAGAAAATATGCAGTTATATGCACCATAAAATCATGTCCAAATAACTTCAAATTCCATAATTCGTGTACATAATGTAAAAGCATACATTTTTAACCCCTATGAAAAAACATGCAAATGCATGAACTTCCTAGCCCTAGTCATAAACATCAGAGCCCTGGTGATGAGTATGAAAAGTATCCTAAGTCCTAGACCAAAGTTAGCCTGCTAATGACCTCAGCAGTTGTGTAGGTACCCTAAAACTTCACCAACTTAATTACTTTAAAAGGGTAAAAACTCTGCGACTATTGAGAGGAATAATACTTTCGTTTGTTAACTATAGAACATCAGTTCACTGATTTCTAATATCAGCAATGTTCTGCCTTTATATGCATAATTATTAACACACCCTGTTAAAGAATTTGGTTACAACATACAAAGGAAATAAAGCAAAACTTTCTTACGTGAGGTTATTAAAATATCTTGGCATTGGTATTATCGTGGTGCTTGTAATGAAATATCCGCCTCATTTACATTATTTCAGATACATTATCTCTGGAGTACCAACTTTTTGTTTTACCGTGGTATTCTCAACGAAAGTATGCTCTTTTATAACTATAACACCCACGGTATAACACCTTCGTCGGCCAGAAAGAAGGGGACTTTACATTCTATATTACGCTATGTCATTCATGCACACAAATTGTCTCTTTATACCTACTATTAGTATAGATTTCGTTGACATTTCATCAAGCTATTAAGTTTGCTATAATATGCTACATGTGGATTTTTCCAGCTTATTCATCATACAGTGATACGCTGTTTGTTTTTTTGCTACATAGCAAGCAGCCTACGCGTCAGTACTATACAGTCTATATATGTCGTACGCGTCATTGTGACGTCATGTAGCCAAGGCAAATGATTAAAACGTGTTTGGGTTCAAGAATGAATCACGCCTCACGGTCGAAACAGGCATCAGCAAACCTTTGTAGGTATCTCCGTTCGAGGATACTGAGTAAGGCATTAAGATTTATCCAGTAAACTGGTCTTTTTCCATTACAACATCTATTGATTATTTCCAAAACAAAATTAATCGGTAGCTCTAGTTTCTCGTATGACATTATGCATTTATTTCCTTGCATTATGACATGGCGTAATGTTTTATCTTCTTTATGACTTATTCTCTCATATTGATATTCGGAGTATAGAATAATTGAGATTAAATAACTTAAAATTGTATGAGCATTATGAAGTAAGATAAAACACGGATGTAAAGGCATAATGCACAATCATTAAATTGTATGGACATAATGAAATGAGATAATGGCTTAGAGACAATTTGCAGAGTGGGACGAAGCACCTCGAACAAAGGGCGATCTTTTGTGTCTATGCCCCTAACGGGGCATCCCCCGAGAGTATAAATGAGGCGAATGGATCCTAAGGGCAGCCGGAACTTTGCCGCGACAGAGCACAGAACAGGGTCCCTATATTTTCCCAGTTAGAAGCACCCTGGCTTAGGCTGGCTCAGCCTGGTTCCTCTCCCACCCCTTCGGGAGCATACCCCAAGGGGGGGGGGGGGCGGGATTCGGAAACCGGCTGCCCTCCCCCATCGGGCCTGTGCCATCAATAGGCTCGCCTTCCAATCCGGGGGATGAGATTTCCAGAACGCATTTGTTCCCCCTGCCGTGCTGCTGTCCCTCACCGACGCTTCCAACCCTGAAATAAACCTAACAGGATGAAGGGTGAAATGAAATTATTAATGTAACGAAATGAAGGGACAGGAAATTCAGAGGATATGGAAATATCTTTTCAGCATTCGTCTGGTGACTCAGAGAAACCTCCGAAAAACCCCATGGGTCAGGAAGGCCAGCCACTGGGATCGAACTTGCGACCTCCCGAATGTGGGCGACTTTACCGATCCCGGTCGCTAAAGGAGATAAAGTACAAATATAAATTCATAATGCATAATAGTTTCGTTCAGAAATAGTTATCCTTTGTTTCATTATTTCTCTTTGCGATGTTTCCTATTGCTGCTAGCTGCATGTTATATGAAATATACGATTAAGTGAGTATAAAATGCCTTTAACGTCGATATGACTGTTATATATAGGGTTGCCAACCGTACGATAATTATGGGGGTGTACGATAATTTCGATACCGGTGAAATATCATTTTCACTGGTTTGTCACACCAGCGAAATGAAATTAAACACAAATAGCGACAACACTTTTGCCCTCATGGCCTGTCCCCACCCCTCTAAGACAACCATTTCATATCCTACTAAGCCTTCTACCCTTTATCCTCTTATTGCTATTGTGCCTAGATCTGGTAATCTCAATGAAGGAGGTACTGCTCAGAAAAGTTATGATCAATAGAGAAAACTCGGAATACATGATATTCCGTGTGAAATAAAGAACATGCCTGAACCTGGAGTTCTGTTAAACACATGTCACCTTGGTGGAAATACTGATTTCAAAGAACTGGCGGAGGTTGTATTATCAGTGATTTCATTGCCCCACAGAAACACTTCTTGTGAGTTTTTTCCAAACTAGGTTAAATAAAAACCAAATCAGAAACAGATTGGCGCTAGACACGGTAAATGAACTTATTCTGTCGTCTCAGCTTAATGTGGTGGGTCCGAAAATCTGCAAGTCACCGAGAAGATGTTAAAGTTTATCTCAACAAAAAATTTGTATAATGCTGCAATTCAGATGAATTGTACGAGAAACATAAGTAATAAAGTGGTAATACTGGTTGAGGTCATCAGTCTTTTAAGTGAATACCATAAACATCAATAATATTACATTTTCATAAGTGTTATGCTGATATTTTATTGTTGTAGCATTTGGTTTATGATGTACGGTAATTTTGAATCCAAACCTATAATTTTGAGTGGCCGGTACGATAATTTTACTTTTAAACATTGGTTATATAAATAAGAACCTCTTCATATATATACTGTCATGATATACATAAGTTACTATTATTCACAGTTTACATGTAAAGTAATTAGATACTTTATGTTCTACCATAATTTGCAAAGAAACAGCAAAACTTTCATTAAACATTCGAATTTTCAAAGTATTAAAAAATCGAAAGAAAAAAAGCTATTACTTAAACACAAGAATGAAACGTTGAGGTTTCAAGCAGAACTATTGCATCGTGCACTGCTAACGCCCATCTTGTGGGAATAGAAGCAGAACGTTTCCGCTACGCCGCGGTCGTGGCACGCATGAGCTGTCAAGAGTGCAGTGTTGCACAAATAACCCTTTCCTTGGTCCCTTTTCTAGAGACTTCTCTGAAGAAAATTGTGTGCATAAGTGCTACCCTGCTCCCAAGGATGCTTCTACCTCTACTAACGTGTGTACACTTCGTTTATGTTTGCTTTCTCTGCTATGGCAGGTAGAGGAAGTATCGTAGTTATTCCACTAAACAAATTCGATATTTTGCCGGCAGTACACGTTTTGAGGTTCCTTGACAATAATAAATAAATAAAAAATAGAAAAATTGCGCGCGCGCGTGTGTGTTCCTACTTGAATTACTGGTCAATGATGCCAGGTGAAGATTTTAAAGAGAATCCTGCCATTTAAAGAGCCCTTTACATGAATATTTTTGTTACATTTGATCTTTTCAAAAGCGAATAGATAGGTATATAAAGAGCCTTTGAAGTCTAAATCAGCCATATTAAATTTTGTGCATATAACTTTAGAAATTGTAGTAATTAGGAGGAAAATATGCTGAGCAGTGATGAATACAGTCACATTCCTCCGGGGATATATTGAGCTCGACGGGAAGGGGGGGGGGGATGTTAATGATATATACATTTACAAATAGATATGAATTTTTCGGGGGGATTGGCTCCCACCCGGACTACCTCCTGAATTCATCACTGATGCTGAGGAAAGGTTGCAGAGCTCACTAAAATACAAGAATTTGCGTCAGATGCATTTTATTTCCACAGGATTAACCGTTTCAGAAATATTAATTTTTCCTCAGGTTTTTGATATGACATTCATGGTTTACAATTTACATGATCATCACTTCCCGCATGGGTTCATATCTAACAAAAACTGACTTGTAATATAAACAGTTGAGTTTTGTTTTCATTTTATTCGTGAAACCAAGTCAGTATTCCTTAGTTGATATCACACATACGCAGATATTATTCACGAAACGTGACATGTATGAAACAAGCTTCTTTACGACCAGTAGGTATAATGTAAATTTTCCTGGAACGTTGCACATCAAATTTTAAAAACTGTAACTTGCTTACTGTATGTCTCACATGCTGAGGTTATAAGTAAACTATTTTCACCCAATGCTCTTAAATTTCACTTTGGCGCAATGCAGAGAGTTGATGCACCAGTTTGGTTGTATTGATCTTAGTGGAAGTGAAGCTACCAAAGAAAAGGCGTGGTACATAGCCACACAGCATCTCCTTCGATGGCTGAGCCAACAGCGCCAGCGCAGAAAACAAAGTTCATTTGCGGTCCCATACAGGATAAAGCCTAATAGAACAATATAATGTGTCGCAAAAGGTATAATTCCGTTTCGAACTCATTCAAGATAAATCTTTGTAGCCTAGAGAATAAAGAGTACTAAGATAAGTAATGTCTCTTAGTCCTTTGATTAGTGTTATTGGCCATAAACGCTGAAACTACAAAATACTTGATGCTTCAGTATGGAAGAATGTATGCTAACCTTTATTTATAGTAAAGGTTATTCAGAATGTGCACCTACACCACGCCTTTTCTCACACATGCGCAGTGCTCGCATTTCAGAGGTATCGATTTTCATCCTAAAACATGGAACAGTCCATTTCTTGGATGGTAACGTTAAGAACTTCTTTTATTGAACGGCAAAGCATTTAAAGGTTATATAAATCATTAGTAATGCAATGAAACTTTCTGACGGTGACTACTGACATTAGTTACTTATTATTAGGGCCTTATATTTGTAATTTAGCATTTTACAGGATTTGAAGAACAGCATTTAACTGATTAACACATAATGTATCATGGTATGACTTGTAAACAACAGTACAATAAAATGCATAACGCAAATTACACAGATTTTAACAATTAATATAGCTTAAAGCAACACAGAAAACTAAAACTGATACAGACAAGCATAATACCAAGAAAGAAATTATATTACAAAACCAAAATAATAAAAACACAATACACAAAATTAACTAAAATCGTGCAAGTTCATAAACAGCAATACTATGAAATGAAATCATAGAATTTGCCTCAGTATTTTAGTGTCACTTGTTCTTCTGTCATTACCATGAACGTCGGCAGACTTTTTTTCGGGGAGTGGCCACATTTTGGGAATTTTTGCGATCAAACAACATTAATTCATTATTCTTTTGTCAAAAGTTATAGTATTTGTTGCAGATAACCATATTAATTTGTGCTAGATAAAAGATCGTTCTTTATATGCAAATTAGAAGTAGTCTTATAGTCAGTCATTGACTGCACATTAAGTCCATCAATATCCAAGGGGGGGGGGGTGAGGGCGGCGCCCTTTATTAATTGTACTTAGTGAAATATTCTTCAGCATCCATGCTATTGGTAAGATCCCAAATAGATTCCAGAACTGCTTAAGCAAAATCTCTACTACCCGTTGGAAATGAATGCATTAAAGAAAGAAGGGGAAGGACTATTACCCCTATTACCCTTACTAATAACTCCAATAGTAATAGTGATAATAATAATTATAATAATAATAATAATAATAATAATAATAATAATAATAATAATAATAATAATAATAATAATAATAATAATAATAATAATAATAATAATAATAATAATAATAATAATAATAATAATAATAATAATAATAATAATAATAATAATAATAATAATAATAATAATAATAATAATAATAATAATAATAATAATAATAATAATAATAATAATAATAATAATAATAATAATAATAATAATAATAATAATAATAAAATAATCATTCAAAGGATTAAAACGTTCTAACTACCTGTTGGGACAGATAAAATAAAAACAATTTTTATCGGATTCTCTTCTATGTGATTGCTCAAACTATTTTGCATTTAAGAAAACACTCCTTAAGATGCTTTCATTTGTTTTTTACATTTTCACTGAAAAGGTATCCACAAATTGTAACACATTCTATATTTGCATGGCAGTTTCCTATAGTTTTCGCAGTTTGAGTAAATTTGACATTTTATCGCTCATTCATAACATATTAAACTGTGGGAGAGGTTAGAATGAGACTGAAAAATGAATGCCATAGCCGGGAATTGAACCAATATACTGTATTAAGTTTCAAGATACCAATTAGTTCTTAAAATTACAAAAGTATACATTATTTAATGAGCTTTCTGGTGAGGCCAAATAGTGGTCAATAAACACATTTAAAAGTAAACTCAGACATTATAGTTTGTGAATAAAGCTATTTACATGAGGAATTACTCACAAGTGTTATAATTTTCTTTATTTCTGTTATATTTCTGGTACATTAATCTACTTTATTTAATTTATTCTCCTTCTTCCTCTTTCCCTTCTGCTTTTACAGCGTAGGAGTTTATTTAATTTATTAGTGGGCATTAATTGATTTCGTGACGCACTTGTCATTATGTCAACAATTTCACTATAGTTTACCAGTATTATTGATTTTTTATTATTATTATTATTATTATTATTATTATTATTATTATTATTATTATTATTATTATTATTATTATTATTATTATTATTATTATTATTATTATTATTATTATTATTATTATTATTATTATTATTGCACTAATTAGTTTACTATGCTAGTAATGCTGCATTTTATTAAACGCAGGCTACTGTACAAGCTTATACAATTTTTTACATATTGAAATTTTATTACAGTATTCATGCCTAATTACGAATATTTCTTTATCCATTATTTTTATATCCTAACAAATCACCATACTACATAGAATTAAAATATTAACAACAAATGACATTTTCAGGTTGCACTAAACGTTATAAAATCGTACACTATGAAGATGAAGTGTATAAGTTTGGACTAAGGTCTATGAACAGGAAAAGAGTTCTTAAATAATGTTTTAGTCCACTGCGGATTCATGGGATAATAGATGTAAAATATATAATATACATAATGAAGTATGATTCATCGTAATAGTTGTTTATAGGCTTAAAGGTATGTAATGTATTTCAGCACTTGTAAATTCTTGATGATCTGCATATCTTGTAGATAAATAGGATGATAAACGTATAAAATAGGAAAGAAAACGAGACATTTTGTTATTTAGCCCATAGGCAACTAACAGTGGGACTTGTATACGACAATTTTAGCTGGAACCATGAGTGTCGGTAGACTTTTTTCCAGGGGGGAGGGGGGGAGCACATGCTGGAAGTTTTTGCAATCAGATAATATTAAATCATTATTTTATTGTCTAAATTTATAATATTTGTTGCAGATAACCATGTTAATTTGTGCTAAATAAAAATTGTTCTTTTCATTAAAATGATAGTTTAATAGTCAGTAATTGGTTGCACATTAAGTTCAACAACTTCCAAGGGGGGCCGCGGCTCCCCTTGCCCCCCTTTCGCGACGTCCATGGCTGGAACTAGGTACAAAACAACAGCTCAGCTTTTTTGGACGGCAAATAAAAGTCTCTACAATAAATTGCACTATTACCTCATGGTCGTATGTACTTGGAACATCCCATCTAACTAATCAATACTGTCCCAGAGCTTTCCAGAGTGTGAAAAGGCACCTTCAAGCACGAACGGCGCACTTCGCCACTTTAGGGCGTGGCAATAAAGACACAAAATATTACTTAATTTATTCCATACGTAACTGAGCTTAAAAATTGGATGTGTTGCACTCACATGACTTTCTCTACTCTTGTACTATTCTTACAAAATTGTATTCCTCTATCTTTTTCATGCTAATAGAGATAAGCGTTTGTAGAAATTATGTTATTGCTCATTTTCTTGCAGATGCAAGAGAAATGTGGGAAAACAGTAAGTTCTGAGTGATACTCAAATCTTTTAAAGTTTTGAAACACGTCTAAGATAAAAAAAAAAATCTGATGCGTTGCACTTACATGACTTTCTTTACTCTGGTGCTAACAGTTCTTGCATACTCTTATTCCTATATCTTCTGCGTGTTAGTTAATATAAACATTTGTACAAATTATCGTATTGCTTACTTCCTTGTAGGTGCAAGGGGAATATGGGAATTGTCGCTTTGAGCGACAATCAAATATTTTAAAGCTTTGATATTCCGTTCTCTTTGCACGGCTAAGATATAAAAAAATTAATAACGATGTTCCCGGGAGGCTCCACTCTGCACTAACTTTCATCTCGTAATATTTTCAGAAAAGATAATAACCGTAGGTAGAAAATACCTCCGCTCCAAATTCAGGTGCAAGTTGTCACAAAAAAGAAGTTCTGCTAGGCTTAGTTTTAGCCATATTTTCGTTCAAGATTTCTTCCACAAACTGTGACATTGCAATCAATCTAAGGTGAATACAACCTACTTAGTCCTACCCTTTTGGCAAGGTCATTGTAAAAAATAATGGAATATTTAGAGAGGGTTCAGTAGTTTCTCGCAGGACATATAGGTGCATGCCCTCTGCTGGTGCTAATGACATCGAACAATAGAAAGGGTCCTCTCAACCACCTGTTGTAGCCAATCTTAGCAGCGCACAATACTAAAAAGAAATTGGAATTGAGATTACACTCTGTTGGACAGGAAAAAATAGTCAAAAGAAAGTAAAGCTGCAAAAAGAGCTGGTAAATGAAACAAAATGGCTAAATGGGACATTTAATCAAATAGAATATCGAAAAAGATAGAAAGAACAGATCAAATCCACCATTTTCTGGCCTGTAATGTTCTATGATAAACATAATTATGTTGGGCCTCGTTTTCAGACTGAACTAAAAAACTTCCTAGCCCTAGTCGCTACCAAGTGTGATACCATTGATTGCAAGAAGAACACCATTAGAACATAGTTTAAGTTGGTGTTGCACTTTTCTGTGTGTCTTTAAATACTACCAGCAACGATTGCACAAAAAAAAAAAAAAAAAAAAAAAAAAAAAAAAAAAAAAAAAAAAAAAAAACACACGAGGCGTTTGTACCCGTGTCGCGAACAAAAAGCTGTCGGTAAAAAATACGGTGTGAGGAAAAAGCGGGCAATTTTCTAGGGCAGGTACCCTAAAAGGGCTGTGAAGATTTGGGAATTCCAGTATGTCTCATTTACTTTAGGCTTGCTGCTGTTGCCTTAGCAATTATAATTAATACTGAAATATAGTCTTGACCTGAAGTGTAATTTTGAAAAGTGTCTCGATTAAAAATACCGATTCCCATCACATTTTCCTAGGCTTTGGACTGACAAAATTTTATATTAACGAACATATTGGCCTTGTTTAAAATCAGATTAACAAACTTTGTCATTTTTTAAGAATTATATTTAAAAATTCTCTTCCCGAGCTCTCTTCTATTTTTCACCTCGAAGGCTTCGTCCGGCACTCCACCACACTGATGCTCCTACACTCTCAAAGCCTCGTTCATCTTGTTAATCTTTCCCAACTTGTATTGGATCTTTCTTCCTCTCGGATCCGTTTTATAACACTACCTAATGTTTTTCTGTACTTTCGGCAAGTGCAACTTCGTGAAATGTACGTGGCTTCCCCTTAAAGGTAGTAATCACTTTCATCATAACTGCTCAGATCACTTTCAAAGATACACAAGTACTAGTTCGTAGGTACGCAGCAAAATCCATCGGGCTGAACCTCAGCCTGCCAGCAGTGTGACAATCATAGTTCAGTAATAATAATGATCATCAACAGGCAAGGAAATCTGCGTTGATTAAATTAAGGCATTTGTATCGCTAACATCTATCTTAAAATACGAAATTACCTCAGAATTCAACAGTACCATTAATTTTATAAAAGTGGACGAGAAAGAAAAGTATATGTAATGTGGATAGACGGAAATGTTCCTGAAAATGTTAGTTGAGAAGCAGTTCAGCTGACTAGTGATGTATAGCTATAATAAAAGATAAATGCATAAAATACCATGTTTAAAATATTTTCATGGCAAATGACGAAATGTGTATCTTGAATTCTTTGGGGAATGTCCTCAGAAGTCCCCTTCATTCTGGTTGACTTTTGCACAACTGGTAAACCGTAAGACATACACATCTTGGTATACAAAAGACGTAGAACTCATTAAAACATGCAATTTATGTCAAATACTTTTTTTTGGGGGGGGGGGGGGCGTGGTGAAGAGAACACTTTCCTAGATATTCCTGGTCATTAATTTGACTATTTCAATATTTATACTTTTCTCAAACGAGAAGTTCATTTTTTATGTCCGGACATGCAAAGGGAATGGAATTTCGAAGCCATTACATAGCGACCAGTTCTTTATAGATTTGAATCTTTGACTACTGTATTCTCTTATTTCCATTGTAGCTACAGGGAAACGTGTAATTCATTTCTGCAAACTTTTGTATGGATTAACATGAAACAATAAAATAAACGTTTTTCAGAATATGCAAGAGTGGGTAGAGAAAGTCATGTGCACACAGATTTTTATTTATCCTGTTCACACACGCGCGCACGCTCGTGGACCTTTTTTGTTCTAAAATGTGCTTTTAAAGGACTCAGGAAGCCTCAAAACATGTATTTCTAATGCAATCTGATATCAAATTTTAGGTGAAATGCGATATTTCCTCTACTTACTATAAATCAGCAATAGAAAATGTAAAAAAGGGAAAAAAAAAAAAAAAAAAAAAAACCACTTTTCACCCGTTCTTTGTTACTCTAATATAAAGATCGAGCAGTGCTTGCCCAGTGTTAAAAGTGAGTAGTAAATGTACCCTACTAGAGTGTTCTGTGAAATGTACTAGATGACCAAAATATGGAAACGAGAAACATACCATGTGTGTGCGTTAGAGTTGCGTTTGAGAACTGGCGTCTCCGCTGAGCCACGCCCTGACCTAGACGGTCAAAGGGCGCCATTACGTCCTAGAAGATTCCATTTAGCACCCCTTAGAAAAGCCTGGGAGCATTATCCATCAGTTGGTGAGTCTAGATATCTTCCCTCCTCAAAAATGTAACCTATAAGAATCTATGGCTCTGCGTTCAATCTCGGGACAACGATGATGATAATGATGGTGACGATGACGATAATAATAATAATAATAATAATAATAATAATAATAATAATAATAATAATAATAATAATAATAATAATAATGATGATGATGATGATGATGATGATGATGATGATGATGATGATGATGATGATGATGATGATGATGATGATGATGATGATGATGATAATGATAATAATAATAATAATAATAATAATAATAATAATAATAATAATAATAATAATAATAATAATAATAATAATAATAATAATAATAATAATAATAATAATAATAATAATAATAATAATAATAATAATTAAAACGATTTCGATACTACTAGTGCTACTACAATTTCCCCAAAATGAATACCATAAACAACTACGTTCTGAAAATCGCACTATAGTTAACCGAGACACCCACCCCTACACACGGAAACAATTCGTATTTAGCTTCTTGAAATTAGTTTAGGTAAGTTGAAAATACCCATAAGTATTTGTAAAATGCATTTATATTCGTAATAGCAATATTAACAAGAACTGACATACCTCATGCCATGTAAATAATCATTAGATGAAAATATCCACAAATTATGCTGAATAAGCATATAATCATTTATTCATTTGCTTTACTTGTTTACTCGCTATTTATTTATTTCCTTGCTATTACCACGCCTTCTTTTCTAAGTTGTAGTATTTTTGTATACTATACCCTGTGATTCGCAATATAAGAAATGACAAAATTGATTTATTAAAAAATAAAATGGGTATACGAAATACGTATAAGTACCAAAGCAAACGACGCAATGGTAAAATTCCAGCAAGCGCCATCGATTCCATGTTATGACGTCACATGGCGGCTGCTCTCACAACTGCCGTGTGCATCCGCCGCCCTAGTTCTGTTGACTAAGAGCTAAATTTTTTTAAAAACATTTTAAATACTCGTTACTAATATTAACACAAGCAGCTTGTACTACTATTACATAAAAATTAAGAGTTAACTTACCCTAGATGCTATTTTGCTGTACATAAAGGGATTACGTTAGAACTATTTTCTTCAGAATCGGCGTAGGAACACCTAAACGTTGGAACGTTAGTGAATAAATAGCCTGCGAACTACTTTGTCGTTGACACAAGCGAGTGGAGTTGGCAGAGGATTCTTCTTTAGATTCTGCATCATCATTGAAGACATTGGGAAAGCAGGTGTGTGTTTGTACTTATCATAAACACCTAATTAGTTGTGTAGGGCTTTGAGCTGTGTACTGTAAGGCAACATTATGGGTGTTGCGTTAAATGCTAGAGATGTTCGACCACCCTACAGAAATCTTCAAGGACAGACTGATGATTTAGTTGAATGGATAACTAAGATGAAAACTAAAAAAAATCAGTTTAAAAAGAGGAGGAAAGATCTTCGAATTGAAGCGGTGTTGGCATACGCAGTTTCCAGGGCAGAGACTGAGCTTCGGGCTAAGCAGCAACTTCGCTACAGACGTTGGCAGGTGTTGAAGACTGAACTACTTAAAAGTGAATATAATAGTGTGTGCAATAATTCGTCGATATGCAGTCCTGTAGACTTGGACGAGAAGACGTGTGAAGATTTGAGTTCCATCGATAGTTTCATGTCCATGTTGAAGGAAGTGAAGAACCCACTTCAGAGATAGACATTAATGTTAAGTGCAAAATATTTATTCTGTGATACTATTGAGGTATTTTTTCATTCCAGTCTCTCCAATTTGAGAAGGCATGGCTTCCCAGTGGGCGACAAGTGGGTACAGGTGACAAGCCATGACGCGAGTGACCTGTTCATCAGGATCAGCAGTTTGGTTTGTAAAATGGTCTAGGTAGCCTGATGTATATTATTTTAATATTTTTAGAATTTTTTTGTTGCATATTCTGCAAGTAAAGTTAAAGCCAAAGTAATTAATGTTGAGACTTAATGTTTGAAGAAAGTTTAGTTCCTGTTATGTAAACTGACTGTGATACTTGATTTATTAAGAAAGATTAACGCTTCTGGTACTGGTCAAATTTAGAGCAATTTTATTTCCAGAAGATTAAAATGTTTGTCATATTGACAATAAAATATATAAGGTAATGAATTTGAAGTTAAAACTTATTTCTTACCCTAATCCTTATTACATTGTGCTTTATGAAAGTAATGAATTTGAGGTTAGAACTTATTTCTTACCCTAATCCTTATTACATTGTGCTTTATAAAAGTTGAGCATAGTCCTTAATATTTGTGTTTATCGCGACAGTTGTATTGCTGAACGTGCCTGCAAGGAAGCTGTGACCGGTCTGCATGTGGCTTTGTTGTTGCTCCTTGTTTTTGAAAGGAAAATGGAAGAGGGCTAAACATGACGCTGATGGGCATATACTTACTGGATTCACCTCCAGATGATGGGAGTTTACCCAAGTTGTATGAGAAGACTTCAGGCTGCAAGTTAAAGTTGGACACAACAGCTTATAAAAGAAATAAAAACAAAAAGCTTTATTCCAGGGAACCCAGATTGCATCTGCATGACGTTTTGTACTAATGTAAGTTTTACTTTGACAGAAAACTAATACCATCATGCAGCAATGTGTGTATCTTGGTCCTTTTGGGGTGAAGTTTTTTTCTACATACTGTCTTATATTGCTACCTTCTCGAAAATAGTATAAAATTTAACGGAATATTTTTCTAAATGAATTTTTGAGGTGTCACTTAGTAATTTTTTATTCGATTTGAAAACTTAACGAGTTATATCAAGTTTTGAAGATGTCACTTTTTAAGAGTATTGGATTTGAAATGATTTCCTGAGCTATTTGCTTTGCTTAAGTAGGCCAACAGTAATATTTAAACTTTAAATTTACGTTGCTTAAAGTATATTGCTTTAATGGGGGGAGGGGGATGGGTTACAAATGCGTATGTTTGTGTGTGTGCTACAGATAATCTTGCAGCCCTGAAGCTGAAGTATGATCCAGATTACCCACTGTGAAAACTGAAATTACTGCCAGAGGATCAAGATAACATGCTGGTTAATTGTAGTCCTGAGAAGAGTAGGTTCCAGCGAGATGCTGTGAGTGAGATTTGTCACTTTGATGTTTGTTTCAAGTAATGGTTTTTCTTTACTTCTGAGAGTATTGCTGTAAATATTTACATACTGTTTCAAGTAATGGTTTTTCTTTACTTCTGAGAGTATTGCTGTAAATATTTACATACTGGAGCATAGCGCCTTCCAATATGGATGCTCATGAATTCATTTTTTGCAATTAAGACTTGAACCTTTGCTAATTTTGAATAGCAATTGCTGTAGTTTCTTTAGTACTGAAGAACTAAGTTTGGATGCTTGGTGCTCGGTTGCACGTGGAATCTGGTGAATAAATGAGAGGATGCTTCATGCATCTGCCTAGGTTAAGAACAAAACAGGATTTTGTTTTATTTCTCTAGGCAAGAAACCTAACTGATGTATGCTGAGATGGTTGAATATTACTGCAGCTCCAATTCTGATGGGGGTATAGATGGTGTCTTGGTCAGCGTATTGAAGCCAAAACCGGAGTATTAAACGAGTTGAATAAGTACCCATAAAACTTACTATGCAAGTTACCATAGATCTAAATGGGAACAAATTTTTAAAAATAGTGTTTGAACATTTGTCTTTGTAAGGTATCAAATATCTGCAAGTAAGATTGCGTAGCTAAAAGTTTGTTGATTTGGTTGACAAATAGTTTTTCATGTTATATATTGGAGATGGGTGGGGGGGAAAAAAGTTGGCATTGCATGCTTTATTTTCATAATGCTGAAGACCATGGAAGTAATTGAGGGTGTATTTGTTCATCAGGCTTGTGAAGGTTTGGAAACAGGAATATTATGAGATCTCGATTGGATTTGCTTTGGAAATTATGGTATAACACGGTACTTGAAATGAAAAATAAGACCGGAATCCAAAGTATTTAAAACCTTAGGCATTCTACATTTGGAGTCCAGTATATGCTATGTGAGAAATGACATTTTGATTGCTGCATTAATGCAGCTTCTCTAATGCTTTCGGGAATGGCTAAGTGGCCTAGGGAATTAAAAGGTTTGTATGCATATATTTGTTTGATTTTTGAAATTGTGAATCCTTACCACAATGTTTAAACAATACGTTTTGTTCCCTTCCTATCACATAGCAGGTTGAATAATGAGGAGATGAAATTAAATGCAGAGTTGCCCAAAGGAAAGATGTCCGGTTTGAAATTGGAGCTTTTACTCAAAGATGTCCAGCTTGATATTGGAGCTAAGAAGTAGCAAGTAGTGCAAAATTATAGGAAGATTTTTTTCCCTTGTTGAAGCATTGGGATTGCTAAGATAACTGAGGCATGGAGCGGTAAAAGATCTGTAGTGAAGTATTGTATAACCTTATTAGTATTCATTGAAAGTTGTTAAATGGAGCAGTTTAAACACCCATTTTTTTTTTTCTTGTATGCAATGGATATGTCCTTGTCCCTGGATTTCAGCATGAATGAATGCATTTGGAGCTCTGAACGAGGTGGTTTTGGGAGCCGAGAGGAACCGGGAAGGTGGAGGTGCTGTCATTGACGATTATTTGGCAAATAGTGTTACACTTCATATACGAATTATTCTTCGTTATACAGCTGATAGTAAGATTAATGAGAAATGAGCAGATTACAAGTGCGGTGTCATTAAGAACTACGAGAAAGTGCACAAGCATTGGTCACCTAAATGGCAAGTACTAGTAGCTGTAATGGCATGCAATCAAATAGTTCCGTCAAATTAAAACAGGAAGTGTACCTGTTGTAAGTTTAAAAGGGGGAAAAAAACTTTTCTGTATTATGTTCTGCAGGTTATGTAGTCTTGAATACATGAGGTTTTGTTTTATAACCTTACCGCAGGTGCATTTCCTCATTGCTTATAATAGAAGTTCAGTACGTGGGGAATAAACATTTGAACAAATTCCTGATTAGTTCATTATTTAAACTGCTTAAATATGGTATAAGTTTAAGATACGAAAAAGTATGTGTAGAATTAAGTTTTATGGGACTGGGGGGGCGGGGGTGCAGTTGAAATGGCGTTTGGTTTATAATTGGCAGGTTGTTGCTGACATTGTCCTGCAGTTTCCCAACGACTTGGACGAAATTGAACAGTTTTTGTAACTACATTTGTCAGGAGAATGCTCGGAATATTTGGATTGAATACTTACTGCAACTACAAGAAATGTTGCTGTAGGAACGTGGTGTAGGCACTTTCTCTTCTGCAGCCTGGTAAATCCATGGATATGGAGTCTACATCCATGCATGAAAGCTTAGGGTATATGTAATAGAATTGGCAGATACAGAAGGTTGGTTGTATCTTTTCTTTGAAATGAAGATGCTCTTAAGTTATTTACTCTTTGATTACATAAGTTTTTGTGTAGCAACAAATGCTTGTTGGGATGATATGCTCTTAAGATTCTAATATTTTTGTCTCTTGGTGACATTGAGATTTGTCTAGTACCAATGCTTTTGGGGATAAGTATCTTAGCATTCATTTGTGGGGGGGGGGATTGGGGTTACTGGAAAATTGTGTTCTTTGTATTTAATAGGTGAAAGCTGAGACCCAGTTTGCACTGAAGGGAAGGGCATTGTTTAGCAAGTCTTGAGCGGAAGTGAGATGGTGGCAATTTATAGCAGACAAGACTTTGGCTGTATTTGAGTTAGAAGACGCATCGATATCAGCAGTGATTTACATATCCCATACAAGACGAAGTTGTAAAGGTTCAGGGTCAGTTTAATTGACAAATTACACATTTCTGAAGAGCGGTAAAACAGGAAAGTCTAATGCAGCATCTCGCTGCAGGGCAAGTACAAATTCCAACATCTATATTATTCTTAATATTGCAAAGAAATTAATTTTATTAAAGCAAGAAATGAGTCTGATTAAGCTTAGCTTTTAACGTGTATGTTTTAAAGCGTCTAGCAGTATTTGAATGTAAAGATATTTTGAAAACTTCTTGGAATTTAACTACAAATTATTCTGGAGAATTGTACAGTAATACTTTGGATTGAACTTTTTAAGAATTTCAGCATAAGTAAATTATTTTAGAGAATTATACATAATCCTTTGGATTGAACTTTTAGAATTTCAACACAAACTATTTGAAAAACTATACCGTAATAGTTTGGATTGGCATAGGTAATTTAAAAACTTGGCAGTTATAGTATTATGGTTCCACAAAAGGGTTTCTGTTTGTATTTTCTGTATCGTGCAGGACAACAGGTGTAACTTGAGGAACTACTCCGGTACGCTGCACTGTGCAGCAAATACTAAACCAACAAAAGACCATTAGCAATTGTTCTGGTTGTGGAAAATGCTAAATCGGCAGCATTGTCCAGGGAAATGATGGTTAATGGTGGCACAAAATAGGAATCCTACTACATTGCAAATTACAATTGGCCCAGTAGCAGATCACGTATTCAGGATCCTGCGGAAATCTTACCTGTAGCTGGTAACATTGTCTGAATCTTGCATCACTTTGCAGCTAAGTAACTACGTTGAAGATAAGTACTAAATGTGTTGGAAATATTGGTATGACAATAGTGATTCCTTTGATCATGTTTTACTAGGGTTGGGAGGGGGGGTGTACTCGATAACGATAAATTTGTTTTTTCATCAACAGGTCTTGATTCTTTGTGGTAATACATGTGCTTAACGGAATTAGCTTTGGATAAAGCAACCTGCATTCCTGCTTATGTAAAGTGCAGAGTAAACCAATAGAGGCTAATATTGCTTAATCTGATTTAATGTGTTGAGAGGATGCAAGCACAGCTAATTCAACAGAACAAATTGGATGCATGAAATTTTTTTTCTTGCAAATGAAGTAAGGCAATAGCATAGAAGATAAGTACCTATCAAGTAACCACCTTTAACTGCCTTAAAACTGCTATTGATTCACATTAGTTATTGCTTTTTGGCACTACATTAAAAAAAATATAGTGGTTTAAAGTTAGTTGTAACTAAAATTTTCCTTTATCCTAAATAAAGATGCTTTTTAAAAAGAAATTTATTTACATTAAATTTGAGGAGCTTTACCTTAACTTTGTTTTGAGTGCATTTTGGCTATTGGACATTTGGAGAGGGGCAAGGGGAATTGGTTTGCTTTTTCGTCAGCAGGTTTGATTTTGGAATACATCAGGGAAGTGGAGCATAAATGTGATCCCAAGACAATTGTTGGGCTGGCTGAACCCCCAGACAACTGTAGCAAATGTGACCATTGTTCCGCAATCTGGTTTAGCAATGCTTTGGTTTGGATGGAATGTTGGCTGCAGAAGTTTATCAGGGAGTAAAATATTTGCTTTGGTCTTTTGGCTCAAGAATAACATTTTCTATTTGGTTAAGTACATATTTACTACTAGAGCTTTTGTTGATCAATTAATAAGCTTGTTTATTTCCTTAGAAAAATTCACAGTTCATTCAGGGATGTACTTCATATATATCACAGGGAACATTTTTTTTTTTTGCTGGGAGAGAATTTGGCATATGGCTGGTTTTTTTGCTTTTCATCAACAGGTCTGTTCATATGCAGAAGGTTACCAGAACTAATATGAAAACGAACACATATTTGTTGAGGAATTGCAGTTGTTCGGAAATATGGGCTTGCCCTGGAAAGCAAATATTTAATCTCGAAAATGAGTTACACTGGATCATCTCTGGCACATACATGAGGAAAGAAAGACGAGTTTTCAAGTGATGGAAGTATGTTGAACACTGGGTTCTGGCCATAATGTCCTAATAAGACGTGACCTTTAAAACTTGCGCAGGAATGCAGAAGGCATAAGACGGCGCTCGCTTAGGCAGCAAGTACTCGCCAACAGGGAGTTAATCTTGATTTCTTTGTAATACTTAGAATATGTTTTGTATTTATAATGGAATTTTGATTTTTAGACTGCTTTTTCAAAGGACCAAATCAAGTTACCAATGAAGATTTTTACAGATTACGATAGTTGCTGTTTGATTGAAGAAATTGGAATTTACTTAAGATATGTTTAATCATTTTTACCTCGATTAAAACCTGCTCCTTTTCACAGGATTTTATGAAGGCTAGATGCATTTAATGCACATATGATTGTGCTTACGTTGGCAGAAACAATGAATGTTACCCTCGGAATACAGTATTTTATGCTCTTATTGAATGCAGGATTGTCAGCGTGCAAAAGTTACGCAAGGTTCATTGCATCTGAGGTAATCTACGTTAGCGGCTCAAAACGTTGTCGGTTTAATGGAATTTCAGGTAAACTTTTTAATTCTTGTAACATACCGTTTTAAAGATCACTTAAGTGAACTGATTATCATTATGGCAAGCATGTGCGAATTTGCCTGCTGTAATGTTCTAGATTTGTCGTGTTACTGCTTCAGCAGATTGAAGATGAGAGTGAATCTTTTGGCGACTTTCAGATGGAAAATTTGATTGTTTCTAAAACTATTTCCTTTAGATACTCTGATTATGACCATTACTCTACGGGGGGAAGATCATGCAGAGCAATGAGTTTTATTTTGTATAAGTTTGATTCCTTTCTTTTCTTTTAGATTACTTTCTCCCATTCCTAGATACAAAGGGGAAGGGTTCTGCTGTTTGTTTTTATTTTCAGAATTTTCAAGCATCGCCACACCCTGAGACCCAAGTTAAAAGGCTAAATGTCTTTAATTGCAGATGGAAGTATATTATCCTCTTCTACGCTTTTAGCATGTGTTCAACAAAACCTGTTAAATGCACATATTTATGTTGCATAATTTTTCATATTTTGAGTTCTGTTTATTTTAAACCAATTTAGATCTTTAAAAGGATAATTGCTGGCCTCACAAAATGGAGTTTGAAAAACAAAATATGGCTTTTCTTAGTATTCTTTGCAGGATAAATTAAAACCGGTAAATCGAAAACTGCGTGGAGTGTTTCAAGAACATCAATAAATTGAATGTACTGTGTGTATTGTTTTTAAGGCAAAGGGAAAAAGTAATCTTGTGGTAAATTCAATAACTGAAGATTCTCTACATTTGAAATTCTGGAATATGCTGGTTTTTGTGTTTGGTTGTGCGAGGGTAGCTTTGCAGTTTCAGATTGGTGCAAAATAAGGGTTGTGCAGTTGGAATGGTGTCCCAGATGGGTTGGAGTGGTCATTAAGTTACAGATTGGTGATTGATTGCAAAAGGTTATCCTTTAGCTGTGTATTTATTGCTATAAACTTAATTTTGGGATAGTGTGTCTTATTCTCTTGTGATTAGGTTTTGTGCAAACGTTGATATCCACTGCTGCCAGTTTTTTCTATTTTTTGAGAAGTAATAGTAATATACTGCAAGTAAGTTCCAATTCATTATAGTACTGCAAATTTTTGTATTTGCTATATTATACATTTTGGGGGGGAGGGTGTGATAATTGACTTTTTTTTTTTTTTGCTTTTTCTTTTATCTCTTCAGATGAAGACGCTTGAAGTGACACAAGTTTGGGAGAGTGGTGTTTGAAGTTTTTACCAAGTTCTTTTTAAACGGTGAGCTGTAAATGGAATAGAAAACTGATAAGTATTGTATTAGAGATTCATTGCGTACTCTTAGTGTAATCTGTTATTCTATTCTCACCCCCCACGATTTGTGTTTAAGGGGGGTGAGAATTCGGTTTTAAATTTTGTTTCTCGCTTCAGAATTCGTACTGCTGCAGAAACTGGGAGTGTCCAAGAGTTTGAAGTTTCAAGGGTATGGTGAGCATTCAGTTCAATTTAACATCTTAAAATTGTTCAAAATTACTTTGGTCTCACCCCCTCATTTTGTTTAAAGGGGGTGAGAATTCGGTTTTAAATTTTGTTTTTCACTGCAGAATTCAGACCGATGGAGAAACTGGGAGCGTCGTAGACTTCAGGAGTTTGCTTATGCCAAGGGTATGGTGAGCAGTTAGTTAAATTTAACTCTTTAAAATAGTGCAGTTGTTCTAGTCTCGCCCTCCCCTCAAGGGGGCGAGAATTCGGTTTTAAATTTTGTTTCTCGCTGCAGAATCCAGACCGCTGGAGAAACCGGAAGCGTCGTAGATGTCAGGAGTTTGCTTGTGCCAAGGGTATGGTGAGCAATTGGTTACATTTAACTCTTAAAATTGTACAGAATTATTCTAGTCTCACCCCCTCAATTTGTATCTGGGGGTGAGAGTTCGGTTTTAAATTTTGTTTCTCGCTACAGAATTCAGACCGATGGAGAAACTGGGAGCTTCCAAGACTTCAGGAGTTTGTGTATGCCAAGATGGTGAGCAACCATTATATTTAACTCTTGTGATTGTACACAATTACTTTAGTCTCACCCCCTCAATTTGTGTCGAAGGGGTGAGAATTTGGTTTTAAATTTGGTTTCTTGCTGTAGAATTCAGACTGCTGGAGAGAAACTGGAAGCATCCTAGACTTCAGAAGTTTGCTTATGGTGAGCAGTCTGTGATTGACTTACATTTTTTGAATTTGAAAATGTTGATGTCATGGGGTAAATGTACCAGGTCTTAAAGGGAGTATTTCAGCAAATATGGAGGGGCTAAGGGGGGGGGGGGTTGGGTTAAATAATCGAACATATGTTTTTCACTTCAGATCTGTCTGGCTGCAGCAAGACTGAGCAGATGTTAATTTGTCTTCTCAAAGGTAAAATCATGCACTTACAAATGCAGTAATGCACTAGTATGTGAACAAACGGATAAAATCGTTAGAAATATTGAATCAGTAGCACCTAACTGAAATAACATGAATTTGTGAAATATTTTAAGCACATGATTTGTTTGCTTGAAGTTGTCAGTTGTGGAATGGTTGGGAGTGTTCAGGGTATTATGGTTTGCATTAGTCCGTACTAATCTGTCTTGCTGCTATAGCACTGATAGCACATGTGAAGTGCTTCCAGATAGTTTTGTGGTAACTGCTGATGTATTTCTTTGAAGTACTGTTAGTCATAAGCATGAGATGATACATGTTATAGTATCTGCAATTTTTTGCCCAGCTTTTTTGGAAAATTTGCGGTTCTGAATGGACTTCATAAAACAGCCAATTATGCATGTATGCAACATTCACTACATGTCATTTAGATCAAAAGCTGGCCAAAATTTATCTTTGCAGGAATGTTGACTGCATGAATGGATTTTTCTCTTGCTGTAAGCTGTGGATTTACTGCTACTGTAACACATGGTTTAAAGCTCATATCTATAGATTTCATGTTAACGCTAGTGTGCTGACATAGAGTGGTGAAGGGGTTAATACCAAAAGATGGAGTTTGTGGCTTTGTTAAAGAGATTGCAGTAATTAATGGTATGTTTTTAAGCAAGCTGGAATCACTCGCCATATTCTGTACTCTTCTGACATACAGGTATGAAGCTGTTTTAACTTTCATTTATCTCTGAAGGATAGGAATTTAGATGGTCTCGCAAGACAAGGTTTGTGATACATCCTGATGGTTTTGGCAAGCTAAGTGAGATTTTGTTCTTCAGCTGAAATACAGCTCTCTTCTGCATTTGCAATTAGGATTTCCTGTAGAGTTTAGCTGCAGAAAAAGCAGATGGAAAAACAAAAGGATGCTTTCTATATTCCCAGAGTAAAGAAATCATTTTTTTTTCTTCTACGCAGTTTTTGCAGCAGCCATGGAAAACATCTTTAACTTAATGGGAGTATACATTTTTGTAATCTATATGGCCATTGATGCAATGGTAGCAGGGTTCATATACAGTAAAGCACTGCAGTTATGTTTCAAGATTGAGAAGTTTGTTAAAATAATCTGGCACAAGCAAATCGCTCCTTGCATACTAAGTGGTCTGAACTGTACTGCAGCCATCTGCCTTTGCATAAGTGGACGTTGCTAATATATAATGTTCAGTGCTTCCTGTACACTGTAAAGTTGAGAAAGTCGTCAAACTGTTAAACAAGGTAAATCTTTTTAAAGTATGCCTAAATAAAACCGCTCTAAGCATTGGGAGAGGTAATGTTAAGCATGGAAAGCATTTGGCTATGTTTTTCTCTTTATTATCTGTTCTCATTAATTTCTTTCAAATTAAGAAACTGGCTTATGTAAGTACATGTATATATAGCAGCAGACAACTAGAAAATCGAAGCTACAGGATTGCTTGGGCTTCATTTATTGCCCTGTACTTGTTTTATGTATTCACTATTGGTAACTATAACTGCTAATGGTTTGTTAGGTTGAATAATTTACCTTCTTGTACACATGTTCCTACTGTACTTGTGCACTGTGAACATAATAAGAACAGTATGGCAGTTTTGCAGTATAATTGAAAGCTAGAGTACATTGTCATGATGGAAGTGAATTAAAGGAAAATGAACAATTTGCCATATGTGCTTATTGTGTGCGCAGTGTATGCATTTTGCAACTGTTTGATCTTACTCCATGTAAAGGTGTTAAGTGCACACTTGTGGAACAACTTATGCTGCTTGGAATTGAGTGTTATATTGTAGGAAAGATAGGTTGTGGCACATTACTAGAGCTCCAAAGAATGTTGTATATTCTTAATTTCTACTGGAAACAACCTGTTAATGCTGTATGTCCTCGCTTTGTTTAAATTAGACTTGATTTACTACTACATGTCTCTTAAGGCCTATAAAAGTTTCTTTACACATCACTAATTACCATTTCACTGCATGGATATAGCCTTTGGCAGACTAGTTTGGATGACGGCAAGATTACCAAGTCAATAGTGTAACAAAGTGTACTTGTGATGGCACCCTAGCATGTGCAAATATGTTCTCCACTGTCGGGAGTGAAATATGTTGAAAAATTCCTGCATATGCAGGATGAGAATGGCAGTTTGTGGTGTTGTGGCTTTAAAGCTTGAGTTTTGAAAGTGATGTAGGTGCTGGTGAAGTGTGGGGCCAAGTGATGAGATCCTAGTTGAGTGTAGAACTTCCTACAGGCTTCCAGGAATACTTCATTTATGCATGTAGGGCGTTTGTAGTGTTATTTCACAGCCTATTAATTAATGCAAGCTGAGAACCCCTAAGTGTTAAACCTTGTAAATTAAATGTATCTTGCTTAAGCCTTTAAAGTAATTTCAATGTAACCCAAACTAATCTGAATTTTTCGTTCCATGTCTTAAGCTTATGCAGCAGCATTTTAAATCTTCCATCAGTGTGTTATTTCTGCATTATTTCCTCACCAATTATATTTGCATTTTGACATTTCATAGTTTCAAGTAATTATGATGTTTGTGCAATAGATAAGGCAAAATCTACTTTAAATGCGCTCTTTCTCACTATTCTATTTAATGCCAGTTTGTTTACACAATGTTAATGCTACACTTGCATGTAGAGGGTTTCCTTATTGATTTAGGCTTTAACAGCGTAGTTCATGTTTGGTATTTTAAATCATCCTTGGAGGTGAATTATGCTGGTCGCAGTTAGTTACAAAACTTTTTCTGAATCGAAACTGTATTCTGCATGTATCCATTCCTAAATATTTTAAAAACTTCTATTGTTAATATTTACTTATTGATACTGTGAACTGTTGATCACCTTTCTTGTGCAGTAATTGCCATCTGAATGTAACTACTTTAAAGCACTTATATGCTAAGCTTTATGTTGAAAACAAAAATAGTACTAGTGTTGTGTTGTGAAATTTCTTCAAATTCTTTATGCATTTCTTTACTGATTCTTATTTTAATCCCTTTTTATATTCTGAAATCTTGAAATGTTTTTAAAAAAAGTTTCAGAATAAAGCAACTTTATAAGGCACTGTTTTATTAATACATGTATGTCGCAGTTGAGGTAGAGTTGCTAAGCTGTAGCTGTTTCTGTTAATAAGACAACTGTTAATTGTAGCTTGTAATTCTTGTATTTGAGCTGTTTTGTCGCAACTTTTTCATCATTGCAAACAATTGCATGATTGTCAGGTTTTAATTCTGGATGAAGTGAAGATTGTTTTGCACATTGGGTATTCTTGTCGGGGCACATTTATCAAATTTGTAGTGTGGTTTTGCTAACATTTTGTTTTGCAGAATAGTTTTTCTAAGGGACGGTTAATAATGGTTACTTTCTAATGTTGGGATGCTCTTTCTCTTTTTGAATTTACAAAATATGTATTGTATTTTATATGCGACTTAACTGATAGGATGGAACCCGGTTACAGGTGATGTGAATGGTTTTGAGTGTACTAAAGTTGCAAAACAGAATGGTTTGCCAGATTTCACCTTTTAATTGAATGTGAGTTTGTTGTATTTTACTCGCCTCAAAGTTCCTATGAAATGGGACCAAGATAATAACATACAGATTTAATATTTGTTGCATATTCTTGAAAGCTGTTAGTGCAAGAACTTGGTTATTAAAGCAAGCCACTCCATTGTGTAATATTCATGTCATTAACATGCACTTTTTTTTTTCTTGTAGGTAATTTTACATGTTTAATTTATAGATTGGAGTTTTTTTTTTAATGCAGTGATATAAACATGAATTACGCTTTGGATAAGGCGATCTTTTGAGTATGAGTATGATTTGTATTTTTAAATGATTTTTAATTTTTGCAATATAAATTGTGCCTGTAGGGAGGTTTGGTACGTGATGCTGCTTTTGGTGCTTTCTGTAACATAGTGACACAAGAGTTTAAACTTTTGTAATGCAGGAAAATTTTCTCTATTGTATTAACAGATAATTTGGTCTTAGTTAAATGCAGTCCATTTGCACTTAGCACTTGTATTTGTGTAGGACATTAACAGGATATCTTTTGCATGCTTCATGTGAATAAGTTGTTTTGGTGGTTGTCCGTGCCTTAGTTTCCTTTCAGATGAACTTCCTAGCTTCATTGGTTAACCATGGTCATCTAAGAAATTGCAAGAGATGTGAAGACTTGGTAGGTGTTCTTAAGGATGTACCAACACACCGAAAGTATCAGACCCTTTTGAAGCTGGGAGATAGCTATAGAGCAGAGGCTGGGAGAGATCGAGTGCTTGTGTGAAGGCTGATGGGTTTTGAGTGGTAGTTTGAGCGGATGTGCATCTACCAAACGGTGAACCAAAGTGAAGTTAGGGTTGGACTTTCATATTGAACATCTTTGTTGCAGTATTTTTGTGTTGGAACTTGGCAGCCTAAAAGTCTAAATTTTGGAGCGGAAAAACTGGTTTTAATATTTTAATTGGAAGTACAGGAATGGATTGATTCAAGAGATCTGCAGGCTGACTGCAGTACCCTTAGTTCAATTATCTGCATTGCAAATGGAAGTTTTAATGCATTTTCAAAATAGGAAAAAAAGCAAGTATGAGGAAAAGATCCTTGACAGGAGGATGGCACTTGCCTAATAGAATGAGATGGTCTGCATTGTAAAGGACATTAGTTCAACAAGTATATAAAAAAATTGAGGAATACAGCAGGAAGAGCAGCAGCAAGGAAGAATGAAGATGGTCCATGGTGAAGAAAGAAGAATGAAGATAGAATGAAGACGGACGGCGGTGAAGATAGAAGAAAGAAGATGGACGGCGGTGAAGTAAGAAGAATGAAGATGGATGGTGAAGAAAAGGAAGAATGATGGTCCAGGGTGAGCAGGAAGAAGAAACCCGTTAGGGGGTGGGTGAAAGTTTTGGTGAAGATGGGTGGGCAATTTTGGCTTTGATGTTGACATTTGCAAAGAAAGGTTAGTAGTGAACTGCGGCTGGCTGAAGGGCAGGGGTACGAGAACTGGCATCTGGGAGGGGGATCCTGGCTCCAAAGTGACTGCAGCATGGGAACAGCGGTTTTTGGGTGATAGCAGTTTAGGCGCGATAGATTCCAGGGGACAGCAGCATGGGACTGGTAGGTCTGGGCAATGGCGACATGGGAGTGGTAGGTTTTGGTTGACGGCATGATTTGGGAAATGGCAGGTTCCGATGGCAGTATGGCAGCAGTAGGTGTTGGTTGACGACGGGTTCCGAGTGCGGTATTGCGGGAGTGGTGCGTTCCAGGTGAGGGCAACGTGGAAGCAGTGCGTTCCAGGTTACGGCAACGTGGGAGCGATGGGTTCCGAGTGATGGCAACGTGGGGGTGACGGGCTCGATGGGTTCCGGGTGATGGCAGCGTGGGAGCGATGGGTTCCGGGTGATGGCAGCGTGGGAGTGACGGGTTCCAGTTGACTGCAGCGTGGGAGTGACGGGTTCCGGTTGACGGCAGCGTGGGAGCGACGGGTTCCGGTTGACGGCAGCGTGGGAGCGACGGGTTCCGGTTGATGGCAGCGTGGGAGCGACGGGTTCTGGTTGACGGCAGCGTGGGAGCGATGGGTTCCGGTCAACGGCGGTGTTGAATGTTCTTTTTGGATGCTGGTGGTCTTGGATCTAAGGTTTCTGGCTGGAGGTGGCAAGGCAGCATAGGTTCAGGATGACTGCAACAATTGTATCTTGGTTTTCATGGGTACCTGGGTGAGGAATGGTTAGGATACAGTCGAGAGCAACAAGCTTCTGGGTTGATGTTAGCTAGAGATCTTTGAGCCAGAAAGTAGTCTTGCAGTTTGAAAATACATTTTTTTTAACATAAATTGGTTCCTTTCTTGCATAGCAAGCAATTAAAACGTGTTTCATCCATCAAAGATAGGCTCTATATCACTTTTATTGGAGGAATATTGGGTATAATGTGAGATAGAAAATAGTTAAATTCAATCTTTGCAGGAAATTCTTCTGTTGTAATTCTTATAGCAGTGCATTGACTGGAAGTGAACCATTATTGTACTTATCATTTATGACTTACCTTTGTGAAAAATTTCATTTGGGAGCAGTTAATCTGGCTTTTAATTTTCCTTGTGGAATGGGCTGAAAACAGCATATCGTCAAGCAGCAGATCCTTTCTTTAAATTTATTTCTGTATTATATCCTTGATCATTATAAATTTTTAAATCCTAACTTTTGTCTCCAAGTGTTTGGGATTTGGTTGCGTTCATAGAAGCTTGGAAACCTCTGGATTGTCAAAAAACTGAAATGTAAAATTTGATGTTGCAGGTTTTATTAACCTAAGGGAAACAAATTATCAGATGCACTGTATCTTGATTTAGCAGTGTAATTGGGAAGTGAGTTAGTTAATAATTCATTGATCCTAAAGAGCTAATTTATACTTGTGAACCAAAGTAAATCACTATGCAATTTGAAGAATGATACAAATGTAACTTAGTTAACCAAATTGTGAACTAGCCATGAAGATCTGAAAATCTTGTCTATTTATACTCCAAAACAGCAAGTTTCTCAGATTGAAGAAATTGGAAATTAAAAAAGAAAACAAAAAAAGGAAAAAAAAGGGTGGATTGGCTGGCTATAAGGGGAGGTGAGGAGGCCAGATGAAACCTGACAAATGTTAAAGAAAAAGCAAAACAAAAAAAAAAGAAAAAAAAAAACAAAATAAAAAAAAAAAGTGGGTGGATCGGCCGGCTATAAGGGTGTGAGGAGGAGGCCGGTTAAAAAGAAAAGCATTTTAAAAAGTGGCTTAAGGCAATGCATTAGTGAAATTTGGCCTAAACATATAATTTATTGTGGATTGGATTATTTGTTATAAAATGTGAATTATTTACATTATATTTTTTAGTTATTCTATGTCTTCATCTACTTTCATACTACATTGATTTCTTAACTGTAATAATCGTAATTTTTTTCTCGGCTTAATCTTGAGACTTGCAAGAAAACCTTTTTACCACAGTTTGTGATCCAAATGGTTGTAATTTCAAGTTGCTAAACAATAGTGAAGTTACCTAAAAATATTGTTTGTTTGCAATTGTACTGTTCTTATTAAAGTTGGAGTTCAATGGCATGTTCAAATTGGTTTTTTCCTCAGTGCTCTGTTTTCTAGGTACACATTAAATTGATGAAATCATTTTGTTTCAGGAGCATTTTGCATAGTATATCAGTGGTATTAAGCATGTAATATATCACTTTTTACCAAGATCTATGTTCATTTATAAAATGTTTTGCAAATGTGTTTCCAGTAAACTGGATTTTTAGATTTTCACTAATGCATTTCCTTAATGTAGTTCATGCAATATAATAAACTTATGCAATCTTGTAACACCCTATGTGTGACCCACAGTTTTGTTCAAAATTCTGATGCATTGTATATTTATTGACAGTGGACGGTTATATTTGGAAGCAAAGACTCAAAGTTTGAATAAAAGTCAGGATGAGGAAGCAATGGACTTTTTATTTGGTAAACATGACGTCCTGACCATCTCCTTTTAAATCCTTGTCAGCATCCTAAATCCACAATTATTTGTCATAACCAGCTCCATGTTGATCATACATCAACAACGTGTTAATATCAAGCTGCTGTGGGGCTTTGGAAATGGGAGAATGGCTTTTTTACTTCTTAGTGTTATTTGGTGCTGGAGAGATGGCAAGTGTTCCCATATTGGAGCCAATGTAGCTCACCTTTTATGTAATAATGGCTTCTCTCTTAGATTGTGAGCATATTCTTAGATGAATTCTTTGCACATCACTTCTAGATGCAGTTAAGACCATGCTGGAAAATGAGTTCAAGTATTGTTTGCCAAGAACAAGAATTATTAGGTAATTATTTTTAACTCTTTACTTGGAAAGGCATGTTATATACTTGGTTCTTCCTCTAATTCCTAAAGCAGTTTTCGTATCCCTTTTGGAAGAACTTTAGCTGAAGCAATTTGCTTAGCTGTGATGTACAGGCTATCTGTTCAAAACTGAATGTTGAGTTCTAATCCCACCAACTTCAGTCAAATGTGCCTACAGTAAAGGAAGGGGAGGGCCCAAGTAAGATAGTGTAATGGCACACTTGGAAGCTGATGGGGTTACATTTGACATGCAGTTGCATGGATTTTGCTTCTTTATCTTAAAAAAAAAAAACGTTCATTATAGAAATTTTAATATTTTTACAATGAGATAGCAATAACACTTGAATTCAGTTTATTTAGGTTAGCATAGCATGACTGAAAGAAAGTATCTCGAAGCTTAACAGACTCGTTAATAAATGCTGCCAATTAAAGGATTGTATAGAACATAAGACAATACAAGATTGGCATTTGGTACAATTTAACAAAGCCTATTTGGGATGAGAAATGCATCAGATGTGGGTATATAGTTTTATAGAAATCTAGTCAGAAGCAGTGTATTCTTCATCCCCTCATCTGTCATGATTGTGCAAAGAGAACAGAATTTCAGTCATCAGTGATCTCTTCAACCCTTTTACTGCAGAGATATTTGCTACATATGCCATTCATCTTCCAATTCCTAAACCACCTTCCATATCCCTTTCCAAGGCACCTCAGCCATTCATATAGCTGTCGGTTAAGGCAATTAGCAATAGAGGTCTGCACGGGCCGACTTTTTTTAGGCCCGGCCTGGTACCAACCAAGCCCGGGCCCGGCCTGAACCTGATTGTGCAATTTTCTTTTAAACAAAATTATCCTTCAGTTATTGACAATATTATTATTACTATTATGATGATGGTGATGATGATTATTATTAATAATAATATTATTATTATTTATTTATTTCTTAAAATCCAATTTTGGTCTAAATACTTACGCTAGCGAATGTTGGGTACCTGCATAAATAACGTTAGTACATTAATATTGTTTTGAGATCATGATATTGTCTCGTTAAAGCCTTAGAAATAACCTTTTTTTCCAAGTCTGAAGAAAAGGTTATTGGTGTATTTCTAAGGGTTTATCGGGGCAATACACAATCATAAAACAATATTAATGTACTCAATCTGTTGTAAGCTATTGGCCATAGCAGAAATTGTGAGGTGGGAAGTTTAGGCATTATAAATCATTAAAATAGGCAGGCAAAAAGACATAAATAGTTAAAATAGGCAGAAAAAAGGAATTATAAATATTAAAACAGGCAATAAGAGAAACCCAATAATACATTACACTATTCAATAACTGATCGTCATATTTTAAAGAACTTCAAAGTTTTAAACGAAGTACTGCCGCGATACATGTCCCCCATCTCGTTATGATAGGTTTGGGGGGAGGGGGGCGGGCATGCAGAGTTACATCTGGTACAATGTACTTAAATTTCAGGATTCTTGATCAGGCTTTCACAAAGATCTTATTACTGGAAATCCATTTGCCAACATCCAGAAACAAGCATCGTATCTCTTCTGACACCTGTGAAAGCCATGTGCTACGCAGGTCACGTGAGGCATGTTTGGAAGTAACACTTTTAACGCTGTTCCAACCTTTTTCATATATGATGCAGCATCACTGATGAAAAGTAAGGCGGCGTATTGAACCTCTTAAGGCCGCAGCAAATTTAATGAACTGGTGAATAACTGCGCAATAGCTCGATTGTTAACTTCCTCAAGACACACTGTAGTAAGCAGGAATGATTTTATTGATTCATCTTCTGTAGGATCTAATCGTCCATTGGCAATGAAACGACCTATGGTATCGGTTGACTCGTCGATATCCCAGATCATCTTATTTTATCTTTAGTTATTTTCATTGTGTCATCGTAACATTCGGTTAAGTAACATTTTCGCAAACTTGACTCGCTAGGTACAGATTGGTTAGTATACTTCTCCAAAAACTGTGATAATGTAGGATTCTGTAATTTCCAGAAAGGGATTCTGGCGCTGAAGACAGCTACATAAGTCGAATGCGAACTGGGATTTTTGACTCGATGTTGCAATTACTGTTGGAAGCAAAGGAATCTTCTGCCTGTTTGATTGTGCCGATATGTTGTGATATAAAATACTTCTTTTTGTAGTTCACTGACTGCTTGCGTATTTTGAATGTCAGTACTTTACTGTCGGTACAAAATATGCCGGATCCAAAAGTATTAACATAACTGTGTAATTTACTGCCTAAAGGAACATTGAATTTTGGCACCTTGCTGCTAGCTACAACGTCACAATGAAAACTAAAAGAAAATCAAAGTTAGACCCGTACCTGCTCATTATTGCATTTTAAAATAAACACACGTGGTAATCCAAATGCTTTCTTTATCTGTACATTTATTTGTGTGGCAGCACTCATTGTTGCAAAGAAAATAATGAATTGAATGAGGGACGCTTATGTCGTCTGCAACTTAAAGACAATAGTATACATTTGGCGAAGTAACTTTCATTGCCACGGTCTAACAGTTGTTGAAATAAAATGTACCTGAAGAAAATGTTTAATAAATAATACACAAATAATGAAATATAGGCAACAAAAAGCATATATTTTGTAAAATAGACATATTAAAAAGGCAGAAAAAGGCAATATAAAACTGTGGCATTTCAATCACAAAGGTATAATTCGTACAGATTCACTTTCAAATTGAAGATAAATTTGACACATTTAAAAAGGCATTCCGCCTAAGTTCCGGTCTCTGGTTATAATTATTTCTACGATGGATATGTGCATGCCTGTGCATGTTTTAAATCAAAGTAAACATTAATTATAAGTTATTGGACTAAGCACTCGCCATGTTTAATGACCCAAATTTTCGTGCAGAAAGAGAATGGAATACACACTCTGGCTGCTCAGGTTGGTTCGACGTTCTTGAATAACTAATCCTGTTGCACTAAAATGTCTTTCAGTACTCGCACTTGATGAATGCTATCACCTTTTCTACGAAAAGTCCCTTCAATGCCTTTGGTTACCAGTATCAAATGCTGACAAGATATTTTTTTCTATATATAACTTGGTTGTTAGACAGAAGGGCTGTGAAAAATAAGTGTCACAACTTGTATGTTGTAACTTGGTGATGCTGACTAATGGGCAATGGCCCTGATGTCTGATATATGATATATTTAGTGATTCATGTCATGATATTAAAATAAACGTTTCAATTTGGAGAAATGCTGAACAATAATGATGCAGTAACATTACTACAGCGTCAGCCAAAACAAACTGTAATTGTATCAGTATAAACATTGATGCTGTGTTTACACTATACAAAGCAGGAAGAAATATGCGTTACTAAATAGCAGTATAAAAGAATCAAATACGCCTTGGGTTCGAGATAAGAGTGTAAGAGTTTATACTTGGAATGGATTGAATTGCAGCCGAGTAGTGAGAAATAATATAGTTGCAAACCCTCTCATTCTGTGCTTTGACTAGCATCAGTAGCAGCATTTGAAACGTGTCAGCAGAATGATCATTTAGAATTCCTAGTAAAGAAATGCTGTGGTAATTGTGCTATTCTCGGCATTTCAACATTTGTGACCAAGAAATATAATACATTATTTTTTGCCTCCTAAGTGAATGTACCACTGAAATTTAGTACAAATCTGGCAAAATATTATATTTGTATTCCATGGCTTTAAAAATACTAAATGTGTTTTGAGTTTTTATATTACAAATACTTGTAGTTGCATAATGTACCCTAAAACTGCAGAATTACAATGTTTTTTATTTTAAAATTTAAGGTTTTGGAAAATAATGTTTTCACCATATTCACTTTTTGAAAATGTCACATGATGCAGTTTTCATGCAATTCTTCGTATCATTCCCAAAACAAAAACAACTAAACCTGCCATATACTTTTTTTTTCTTTTGAACACTTTTGAGTTACTAAAGAAACTTGCAGCTTATAAAACTTTATACTAGAAATTTAAAGCGACTAAATTTAAAAACTATTGTCTTTTGAGCTGAGGCTAATAAAACAAATTTTTATGGCAGATTTGTACATTATAATCACATAAATATAATAGAACCATAAAAATTGGCATTTTTTTAATTTCGTCCTGTAGAGCATTTGGCATATCATAATAAAATCCGTATTCCACATTTAGTAAATAGGAAACTGAAGGATATATCACACTAAAATTCAAAACCCTCTAATGCTGGTATAAGACAGCATTGAAAATAAATGTTCAACTAACTTGGCCGAAAAATTTTAAAAATCCATTTTCAGTTGTTTATTCCCTTAATTTTCAAGCCCGAGCCCGGCCCTAGTCCAGCCCGAGCCCGACAAGAATTTTTCAAATTAGGCCCGAGGGCTTGGCCCGAGCCCGTGCAGATCTCTAATTTGCAATGAACTGGCCATTCATTCAAAGTCAAATGTCAAATTTGAATCCCAGCAACTGCTGTCAAATGTGCCTGTAGTAAAAGAAGGGTAGGGCCCAAGTAAAATAATTGGTGTAATGGCGTGCTTGGAAGCTAACTGGGTTACATTTAACAACAGTTGCATGGATTTCTCAAAAAAAGTTTTATTGCAAAGATGCAATATTTTAAATTCCTATTTTTACAACAGGAAACAACTGCAAATACTGGAATTCAATTTCTTTGGGTTAGCATAGCAAGAATCTGAATATCTCAACAGTGAAAGGTTTAAAGATGCATTTCTTAAGCATACTGTATTTGCCTTTTACCTACAAAGAAATGTGCATCTGAAAGATTTATTTATACCAACATACTTACTGTTGGTGTTTTTAAACACACAAGCTGAGGGTCTGTGGTTCAAATCCTAGCTGTGGTATTGAATTTTTCTACCTCTCAAATCGAATGGTGCTCTAAAAGTTTGATTGAACTGCTTTGAAATCATCTGTATGCATTGCACTATTTTCAATATATTTTTGAGTTATACTGTTCATAGATACTCAGACCTTTTAATTTTTTAAGGAGTCCTGAAACATTATTCCTGTGAAATCTCCACATTGAATTTTTGGATGAAATAGAAATACCTCCTCGCCCTGCAACATAGTGTGCAAGCATTAATGCTACTTATTGTAGGTAATGCCCTCCTAAGCCAAAAGGGCATATCTCAAGATGTATGAACATAATTTAAATAATGCTTTCTTTCTCTGACAAGGCTTTTCAGCTAATTTGTCACACCAATCTGTGCAAATAAATTATTTCCCTCCATTTCTTTTTTTTGACGACAATGGTACTTTGAAGCTGCCAGAGCTGAGTCTACTACACATTCTTTCCAACAATTTTGATGTTACAACGTAGTTTAAATCAGGATGACTGGCAACAGTATTAGTGCATCTTCAAGTGAGATTGCCGTTACTTTCCCAGTGATTTAACATTAAACTGCCATGCACCAGGATCTTGTAGCTCAAAAAGCGACAATTGGTTTGAGAATTCAATGTCATTCTGGCAGGTTGTCACAGTAGCTTAATGGTTAGAGCACCTGTCTTGATGTGAAGGGTCTGTGGTTCAAATCCCAGCTGTGACATTGAATTTTTAAGTTCCAGTTGTACTTCTCAAACATTGCCCACACACTGCTTGTGTGTTTAAAAACACCCAACAGTAAGTTTGTTGGCATAAATAAATAATAATTACAGATAGGATGTTGGAAAAAAATGAAACTGACAAAGTAAGTTCACTTTGCAGATCTAAGTTGGAAATGTTAAAGCTGCTGCATTTCCTAACCAGTTAACATTGTATAATGAGGTTTTGTTGTCAGAAAAAATAAACAACATTGCAAGCCCTTTGCAGCTCTTTGGCACAAAGATCTTTTAAAAAGAAGCAAACAAGATATAATAAGTACCTTCTATTGCTTTCTGAAAACCAAGAAAGATTGCTCAAGAATAACAGACAACTGTACAGCCCAAATTAAAAACTGGGCCTTTTTCTCATTTCTGCTTTTCAAGAGAGCTAATGAAATTGTAGTAAGATACTTTGAACCTGGGCATACCTTTATGGCTGCTGAATCATTTCACTGCAAGGTGGAATTATCTGTGAAAAGGTGTGGAAATAAACTGTATGATTTTGCAGATGATGTAAAGGCAGCAGCACATTAAAAGGCTCTGTGTAACTTGCCAAGAGTAGCAGATTACTACAATCATACTGCTGATGATGTTCAACGCAGCTTCAAATGAAACGTCTGGAAGGAGATTTTCCACTAGACCATGGCCCGCAAGCCCGAATAATCATTCTGTATTTTATGACACTGGCCGTGAAAGCCTATGCAATTTGATCCACTTACATAAGCTTGCTAAAATCTCACTCTAGTCCCATATTAAAAAATTCTTATGATACATATAAAAAAATTGTAGCTAGGGTTATGCAAATGACAGAGTAATCAAAGCAGCAAGCAATAAATCAAAAGCTGTGTGGCATGTAATTAAAAAAAAACTACAGGTGCTCTACCATTGGTCAGTAACATTACCTTAAAGGAGAAATTAAAATATATCTCATGCCCTATTGATGTAGCTAACTAACCCTTTCAACACCAGCTTTGTCAACATCTTGTCCCCACAAATGAATCACAAATTTTGCAAACGATGAAGGGTCCAAAACTGAGCTACTTATCAGTAGACTGCCTTTGTGGTTTACCAGGAGAAATACGAACTGGTTTGAGAATTCAATGCCATTCTGGCAGATTGTCGCAGTAGCTCAATGGTTAGAGCAGCTGCCTGGTAAGTGGAAGGTCTGTGGTTCAAATCCCAGCTGTGGCATTGAATTTTTAAGTTCCAGTTCTACCTCTCAAACTTTGCCCACACACGGCTTGTGTGTTTAAAAACACCAACAGTAAGTTTGTTGGCATAAATAAATAATACTTAGCAGTAATTGATGACACCAGAGAAAAAAGTGCTATGTTAAACTATCAATCTATTGCAATATTGTTAATGTTCTCCAAAATTTTAGAAAATCTTTTCTACAAGTAACTCTTGAGCTTCCTAGAAAGGAACCGCCTATCTAGAGACCAGCATGGCTTCAGAAGCAACTGGTCCACAGAATCAGCAATATTCTCCTTTGTATGCGAGTCTCAGAGCCATCGTGAAAAAAATTATATTTGAGTTTCAGTTTTAGATTTATCAAAAGCTTTCAATACAATTGACTGTTGGAAGCTGTTAGTAAAGCATGAGATAAGGGGCTACCCCACAAGCGGATTAATTCATATCTGAGAAACAGAAATTAAGCACAGAGAAAATTTAGAGCTAATGATAAAGTTCTCTATCAGTTAATCATGGAGTACCTCAAACCTCCATACTAAGTCCTATCCTATTCTTGCTCTTCATCAATTACTTCAGTCTAGACGATCCTGATGTTAAGTCACTCCCCTTTGCTGAATACACAAACATCCTTATAAGGGCAAATGATAAGGAAAACTTCTTCAAATCAATTCACCAAATATCAGATCAAATGGGTGACTACAGTAGAACCCTGAATACCCAAAATTCAGGATAATCCAAACACAAAATCCATAATTTAAAGTTTTTCTTTTAGTGTAAAGGAACTGTTTTTGTTTGATTGACAATGTTGTTAGCTAATGTTGGATTTCTGACAATGAAGTCATTAATCCTCTCTCTCTCCAATATTTTTCACTGATGTATGGGGCGCTAGAAGTGGCTGGGCATACTTGATGACAATGTAGTGCATGGTATAACACAAACAAGCACCTGTTCTGTGTCAATTTATGAGCGCAAAGCATACTGTATGACTGCTAACAATAGCAAAACAAATTGAACTACTTTCATGCTGCTACTATTGTATGCGATTGGCTATCCACACGTAAAAAGAATATATTGTCTAATGTTTAATACATGTCATGTGTATGGTAATTGCAACTTCCTCTCATCGCTACTCTACCTTTACCTTGTAGCTGCTAACCCTACAGCTGAATTTATATATATATATATATATATCTTTTTCGTTTTTTGGATGATCTGTTCACATTTCCAAATATGAACAGACCACAGTCCCAATTAGTTCAGATTAACGATGTTCCGCTGTACTTCATAACAACCTGATAATTAATGTTAGTGAGACAATTACTATGGACATCCGCACAAAAGGAAACAATATCTAGATGCACAAATTCAACTCCCAGACAACTGAGAAGGTAAGCACCACCAAATTTCTTGGCCTCAGGGTTCAAAGCAGTTAAAATAGAAAGCCCACATGAACCGTATAAACAAAAGATTAGTTACAGCCTACTACATAATGTGTATATTAGCAGGGTGTACAAGGATGGAAACCATTAGAATGGCTTACTTTGCATATGTCTACTCCTTGCTATAAGGCATTAGAGATCTGCAAGGGCTCGGGGTGGGTTCAGGCCTAATTTGAAAAATGCTTGTGCTCAGGCTTGAAAATTAAGGGAATACACAGCTGAAAATGTATTTTCTAAAGTTTCCAGTCAAGTTAGCTAAAAAATTGAATTTTCAATGTTGTCTTATATCAGCATTAAAGGGTCTTGAATTTCACTGTGATGTATCCTTTAGTTTCCGAGTTATGAGATGTTGAATCTGGGTTTTATTATCGTATGCCTAATGCTCCACATGGTGAAATTTTAAACAACTGTAGTTTTTTTTAAATTCTATTATATTTATCTGATTATAGTGCACAAATCTGTCATATAATTTTGTTTTACTAGCCTTAGTTCAAACTATAATCTATATATGTATATAAAAATGTTATGTTGATTTGTGCATGCTTCAAAAACTCAAAAAGTTCCACATTGATTTAGCTCAAATTTTGTCACAATATACAACCCACTTAAAATATTGTTTTTATCCATTTCGTGCATCAGTAACAACTATATATATACATATAACATAACATTTATATTTATATATTTATAACATTTATGTATAACATAACATTTATAAATAACATATAAATGTTATGTTGGTTTGTGTACGCTTCAAAAACTCAAAAAGAAAATAGCTTTTTCATCAGTCATTACCGCTACTTGCCAATAGATGACATTATTAACAATAATGATTTTTTTTTTTTGGGTAATTTAGTAACATCGAAAGAAGAATTTTCTAATATTCAAATTAATTATAGGAATCACAACTGGATCAGTGAACAAGCAGTCCTTGCTGCAATGAATAAAGATGTCTATCAACTTAATTTTATACAATCCAGCATTCAAAGTAAGAAAATTATATAAAAATCGATAGACACCGTTGTGGAAGCAAGTGAAATAGTTAATTAACCATCTGAGTTTTTCAATGCCACCACGCACATTAAAATTGAAAATAGGTGTGTCAATTATGTTGCGCAATGTTAATCAGTCATAACTGTGTAACGGCACAAGGCTTAGAACAACGTACTGGAAGCAACGATATTAACTGGGCCTTTCAAAGGTGAAAATGTCCTCATTCCTCGAATTCCCATGATTTCGACAGATACACCATTTAATTTAAAACATTCCGTTTCCCAATTCGATTGGCATTTGCAATCACAATCAATGAAGCTCAAGGTCAATCTTTAGAATTCTGTAGTTTAAATTTAGATGTGGATTGGACAATTGTATGTTGCATGTTCCTGTGCCGCAAACAATGGAAAAACAAAAAATATTGTATACCCATGAGTATTGCTAAATTAAACTTTTTTGAAACATATACCTTGTTTTGTTACTCATTTCTCATCCATGCAACCATAATGTGCCGCAACTAAACGTGGTGGTGGTCCTCCTTCATTTCTTTAATGAACTCCTTTGCTAAAGAGTTAAAGAATTATCTAATTGAAAAGTGCCCATACAGGTTAGAAGAGATGTTAAATTAATGTGTACTGTTAATGTATTTTTTGTATATTCAATATTCCATGTTTGTATTCCATAAGTCTAATTGTGTGCCATGATGTACTTTTTATTCACGTATTAGCATTTGACAATGCTCCATGCTTGTATTACAAGTTTTATGAGCAATAAATTTGAAATTTAAAAATAATTTTAGAGTATCAAGCAATGTGCTTGTTTCTGGAAAGTTCCTGTTTCTTGCAGTTGCTGATTAATGGCAGTAAAGGTGTTATGTTGAGGCAAATGTCTCCTTGGGTAAAGCTCAGCATAAAGATATTGTGTCCTTTTCACATTTCCCCGCAGCACCATAAATGTAGTGCTTCTCTGCTAGCTCTGCATCAGTAAAGTGGAACATTTTTAGAATATGCTGTAAAACTAAAAGTCCTTACAGTAAATAAAACAAATTAGTATATGCTGATAGCTGGAACGACAAAGTGCTATATAATATGCAACAGAATGGAGGTTTTAGGTTAATGGTACTATAAACAATGTTAGAAACAATACAACTGATATTCCAAAATGCAAAGAAAACAAAAAAAATAAGCAATATCCCTATGTCGTGAAGCGATAAGTGATGCTTTGCGGTAACGTATCGACCGTTGTCGATTCTTGTAGTTCTGCTCCGGCTATGCTCGAACATGAGACTTTAATCCAGGGTATGCGCGGATATATTTTATACAGATCACCCAGAATAACTTTGGAGACTATTTATTCTCAACTCTTTAACACATTTCGGGAGTTATGCCAACTTCCAATATATATATATATATATATATCCTTGCAGAGCAACCGCAACTCACATGTGTCCACAGCCAAGTTCTCCACCGATCTGGTAACGCTTACTGGCGTCTCCCCACGCTAAAAATGTTCCTCCCGATTTCAAATTTCATGACGTCATCAAAAGAAAGCCTCGCATCCAAAATACTATTTCATTCCTTTTCACAATTTAGAAATGTCCCTTTCTATTAAAACATGTCCTTTTTTGAATTCCGAATATATAGTTACCTTTCTATGATTAAACAATGTTTTCTTTATATTTTATTAAACATATCACGCGACTTTTAAGGTTGGCAGACCTTAAATTTTGATGGCAATTTCAAATTATGTGGTATGACGTCATGACTCGTTAATTTCAAACCAATAATGCATTTATCCTACAAATTTAACGACTATTATTTACTCATATTTTGCTCACCTTACAACACTTCCTACTCTATTATCTACCTATGTTATTGCTCAACACTTATCGCAAATCTCACATTCGGCAATTACATTAAAACGTGTCTTTATCAAGCCCATTCGATTTGAATCTAAATTTCGGTATCAAATGCCCCCATTTATGTTATTTTATTATTTTATAATAAAATAATGTAAATGTCTTGCCCGAAAGAAAAATTAAAAATTACTCCTGAATGTTGAATAATCGGCAACACTGCCATTATATACAATTTTCAATTACACTGTTTTGAAATTGGTTATTAACATATCTTCTCATTAATCTTTATAACATGACAAACAATTGTACACTTGACTTAACATTAATCCTTAAATACTAATTACAATATGTTATGGTTTCTTCTGTGAAAATTTTATATAAAGGTTAAATTTCAAGAGTCTTTCTTTATACTTCCTTCTTTTAGTTAGTTCATGTTTGCTGACTTCGCTCTCACTATCACGTGCACTGTGAATTTGCACTTTTGTTATTGTAACACATATCGTTACTAGATCCTTTAAGCACTAAAAAATGTACATATATTTATATAACTCCATTACACTCTTCAGACAAGTTCTTTCTTTGTCTTGCTGTGATAACTATTTATACATCTAATTTTTTTTTTTTTTTTTTTTTACAAATGTTTACAAATTAAATATTCTGTTTCCTCTCTATGCGGAGATGAACATTTTAACAATCTCTGAAGCTGTTATTGTGAGCTCTATACAACATATTCTTAAGCTCTTTGTAGTATATAGAAATTCACATTCTGCATTTGTCATGAATACATAAGTATCTGACCAATATATGGTTTTCAAGTAAGCTAAAATTTAAATTTTATCTAACAGCTGATTGAGCGCCAATAGAACAAATGACACTTCGAATTTTACATGAAACCAAGGTTCCAAGGTACCACACGGTTTCTTGTATGGTCGAAGGAGTTGTTTATGCCACCTTCCCAGACATTTTTCATTTTTAACATCTTTTACTTCATAGGTATGATAACCAAATTTTGATATAATTTCTGCAGGACCTTTATATAACAATTCCATTCTTTTGTTCCTACCTCGCAATGCACTTGATAACTTATGGTCTTTAACTAGTACCCAATCCCCTATCTTAGGTTCCCATTTATGTTTTCTACTTTTTTTCTTTAATTTTCGCTTCTCTGCCTTTTTCTTGATTCGTTCAAAAGCAATTTTCGCTCTTTCTTCTTCACTTAACTGAATGTCATTAATTTTGAGTATTTTTGGTACCCCGATCAATATTGGTTCTGGTTCAATTCCTAACATTAATTTTATTGGGGCAAACCCAGTAGTTACATTAATGGTGTGATTAATAATCTTTTCTATCAATGGACAATATTTCACCCAATCCTTGTGATTATGATGTGTAAGTACACGTAAATAAATTCCTATATCTCGGAGGACACGTTCTGTTGGATTCCCTGATGGAAAGTATGAGGAACAATGATATAACTTTATCTCATGATTTTCTAGGGTTTCTTTAAAAATTTTGCTCCGATGAACTGTAGCATTATCTGTTAATATTGCCTGAATCTTGCCATATTTTGGCACATAATCTTTTATTATCTTTCCTACACATGTTTTGCTGCTGATATTCCTAACAGGATAAATTTTAATAAATTTACTAAAAACATCATGAAGAACAAACATATATCTACATCCAAATTGTCCTACTGGTAGCTCCCCATGTGCATCAGCAGTAACTAGTACATTTTTCCCTTCTCTTATGATTGTCTGAGGTTCTATATCGAATTTGATGTTAAATGGTTTGGCCCTTTGACATAAGTCACAGCTCGAACATATTTTCCTCACTTTCTTTGCCAAATGTTTTATATAAAAATGGTCACTAAATGCCATGATTAGCTTTCCACTACCTGTATGAGCTAGTGTTTTGTGATAAGCAAGTATAAGTTTCTCTTATAAAGCTTTTGGTACCATTACTTTCCATTTAGGTTCAATTCTTCCATGAAGTTTATAGATTTTTCCCTCATAAATACCTATATTATCTTTTAGATTTTCTGTGATTGGTTGTGCCTTTTCTCTCAATTTCTTAAGTTCATCGTCCTCTGTCTGTAATTGTTCCAAATTTCGAAATTCTTTAGCTAATTGAGTCCCTTCTAAGGTTTTCAAATATAGTATGTTTACATCATGTTTGTTGTCACTAATTGTATCTGGTATTGTGTAATTAGTTTTCATCCTTGACAACAAATCACTAAAAATATTTTGATTTCCTGCTATGTGTTTGATTTCTATGTTATGGGATGTGATCTCATGTATGTATCTAGAAATACGTGTGCTTGTGAGTTTGCAAGAGTTCATAAATGCCAAACTGACATGATCTGTGTAAACTATTACTGGGTTGTTATATACATATTGTCTAAATTTTACAAGTGCAAAGTAAATAGCCGCTATCTCTTTTTCTGTAGTGCAAGCCTGTGATTCAGTTCTTGAAAGCCCCCTTGAAGCTACAGCAATGAGGTGATCTTTTCCTTCCTCATCTTTTTGTATTATGACACTACCATACCCAAGACCTGAAGCATCCGTATAAATTATATAGGGTAGATCTTCCCTAGGTTTTTCCAATAAAATGGACGCTGCAAACAATGTTTTTACCTTTTCGAAAGATTCTTCTTCTACTGATGACCATTGCCATTTCACATCTTTTCTCAAAAGTTGTTTTAATGGAGCTACTATGGTTGCATATTCCAGGATAAATCTTGATTGATAATTTAGAATACCAAGAAATCTCCTCAATTGTTTTATATTTTTAGGAGCTGGTATTTTATTTATGCTCTCAATTCTGTCGGGATTAGGCCTGATTCCCTCATTTGAAATTACATAACCTAAAAATTCTGTCTGTTTCACAAAGAATGCAGTTTTACTTGGCTTTATTGTCATGTTTGCTTTCTTTAACTGACTAAGCACATAATTGATATGATTTAAATGATCCTCTATATTTTCTGAAAGGAATACAAAAGCATCCGCATACTGAGCTACAAATTTCTTTGTGGTTTCTCCAAAAATTTCATACAAAGGTCTTAATAGTGCACTACCACTGGTATTCATACCAAAGGCGCAAACTCGAAACTGATATAATATCCCTGAATGTAAAAACGCTGTATATTTTCTTAAATCTTCTCTAAGTGGGATCTTCCAAAAAGATGCTGTAAGATCTAAAGTAGAAAAAATTTTGCCCTTCTGCAATTTGTTCAATATTACCTCTACACTTTCTGGTCTAAATCTATCAGGTTTACAATGTTGATTTAGTTTTCTCGCGTCTAATGTCACCCTAATCTTTCCATTACATAGGGGATTCACAAATTCTGAATTCGAAATCTCAATAACCTCATCTTCTAACATTGACTTTATAACTGCATCTACCTCTTCTCTTATGGTACTAGGGATAGCTCTCGCTTTATGTGTAAAAGGTTTGATGGGTATTATCTCAAACGAATGAGTATAAATATTACATTTACCAGGTTTCTCAGAGAATACTTCTTTATTTCGGATTAATATTTTAAACAGTTTATCCCTCTGTTGTTCATTTAGTTGATCAGCCTGAGTTACCTTTTCCCGCAACAATTCTTCTAAGTCTTCACTACTCTCCCTATCATAGTACCTAGTTGCGTCAGAAAACCTCAAATTGTCTATGAAATCATTTTTATCCCATTCTACATTTTCTTTATTATCGACACTGTACTCTTTGACATTTACTTCAGCTAATTCCATAGCTCCTACTTTAACATATTCTACAAAGAATGTATCCCCTTGGATTTCTTCTTCCTCTTTTTCTCTTACAATAGTTTCTGAACTACTATCTTCCACAAATGGCACTATAATGTTCTTCAACTTTCATTTCTACAATCATGTTTTTAAAATTCACCACAGCTTCCCAGGCATAAAGACAATCGCAACCTATTATAACATCTGTCACAAGTCTTCCTACAATCAGAAATAAAATTCCTAGTATTCTCCCATTTATTTCAATATTTATCATTGCTTGAAATTTTACTCTCTCTTTTCGTTTTCCCACAGCTAGCGAGCAATATATCCCATTAACTGGTAAAGACATTACTTTAACACCACTACTTTGTAAATTATCATACAAATTTTGTGAGCATACTGTGTTATTTGATCCCGTATCTATAATTGCATTGTATTGTTTTCCATTTACTCCAACTTTGATTTTAGGTGGATCTCCTACTTTTTCGTTTTCGTCGATTCTATTTTTCCATTCTCTTTTCTTTTGTATCATCATTTGCCTTCCAGGACTATTTATTTCCGAGTACTTATCACAATCATTACTAGGATACCCAGTTCTCACTGAAGGCGCGTTTGACTGGGTCTGGCGTTTTCCTGATTTTTATGTATGGCTCCTGTACTATTTCCCGAATTGTTACTTCTGTTTTCCTGCATTAAATTGGGGTTACTTCCTACCATGTTTTCTTTAACGTTAATGGCCTCAACCATTTCCGCATTTTCAGGGGAATTTCGTCCATTAGAACACCTTTCTCCCTGTCTTGGTGACCTCGGTCTAAACTCATTATCTCTGTTTGTCCAATACCCATCATTTGAATTTCTACTACATCCAAAATAATGTCCCCGTCTACCCCGATCAAATCTATTTGTATTCATATAATTCACCCTTACATTTCTTCCCCTTAGATTACCATTTCTATTTTGGTGATGCCCTTCCTGGTTACATCTACCTTGATTTTCCCACCGGAACGATTCCATCCTTGGTACTGGTCCTTTATACCTTTCCCTAACCTCACTTCTATTCTGGTAATACTGTGCCCCTTGCCCGAAAGAATTTACAGTTTCTTTTTCTTGATATTTATTTCCAAATGCGTGTTTTGGCTTATTGACTTCTAAGGCTGATAATAATTCGATCATAGCTGCAATGCTACCGGGTTGGGCTATGATTAGGTAGTGTTGAAGCATTTCCGGAAAATGTGGAGTAACTATATTTATTAGATCTTTTTCATCCATGGGAGGATCCAACATCTTTGACTTTCTCGCTATTCTCATAAAATAGTTGACCATCGATTCCTCCAATCTAGGATTAAACTTTCCATTGCTTAATTCGACTCTAATATTAGCCTGCCTACTAGCCCCCCAATATCTGGTTAAAAAGATGTTCCTAAAGGTCCCGTAATCATTATTGTTACCCATAGAAAGGTCTAGCCAATTGGCAGCATTACCCTTTAGGCACTTTCTTACTATCACCGTCTTGTACTCCTCCGGTGTATGTTTCACCGTGAAGTACTCTTGTAACCCTTCTATAAAGGCTTTAGGATCATCTGAATCTTCATTTTCAAAAACTGGAGGTGTCTTTTCATTTAAGACATGGTTAGGCCAATGTAAATTTGAATTGTCACTTGTCCCTGAGCTATTTCTGAGATCAGAATGGGAATTACTGTTACCCCTATTTTGCATCGAAATGTCAGCTGATACACCTGGTATTGCCTCGTTTCTTGCAGCTTCATTATTAAGATTGTGGTGATTACATGCATTTTCATTTAATTTCAAATTTTCTAAGGCCTCTTTTACATGAGTAATTTCTGTTACTACCCCTTTTATTTGGTCTGTAACATCCTCCAAATTTCTAGCCTGCCTTTCACTTTCTACATCAGATCTTTCCATTCTAACTTTACACCCCTGTAACTCTTCTCTAATTTCTTCCCTGTTTTTATCTAACCTTTGTACTACCTCTTCCCTTTGTTTGTCTAATCTATATGTTACTCTTTCCCTTTCTTTATCTAATTTTTCACTCACTTGTTGACCTAATATCTTTTCAGAATTCTTTACTTCTTGCCTTATTGTCTCTAATTCTCCCTTAACCTGTTCTCTATTTTCTTTTACTTCACTACTAACTTTATTAATTTCCTCCCTAACTTCTTCCCTAAAGGTTTCGAAAGCTCTCTTCTGATTTTCCAATTGCATTCCCAATTCCTGTTGTCCCTTCTCTAATTTCTGTCCTAACTCTATTCTTAATTCTTTACTAGTGTCATCTATCTTTTCCATTGTCTTTTGAAACATATTCTCTATTTCTGACATAATCGCTGGCCTTTCTGAATTACTACCAAACATTTCTGAGCTACCTATAGGTGTTTCTCTAATGTTCTGAACTTCTACTTCTTGGCATATTCTTCTACCGATTATATTTTGACTACCTTCTTCCATCCTAACTACACTTTTATTACTTTCCGGACTCTCAAAACCTAGAAAATCGCTATCACTGTCTTCCATTTCTAAGCTATTTGCATGTGTTTCTCTACTCACCAATATTTCACAATTTTCACTATTATGATTTTTTTTTTTTTTTTCCTTAACTGCACTTCAACTTATTCACCACACGTTTCACACGATGTTCTCTGACGATGTTGACATGCTGGGCACCTCCTTTCTTGTTTGCTGTTTCGATGCTGGCTTGGTCGTCCTTCCTATTAGTCACTAGTTCATTCTTGGGGTTGGTCTATATTTCATTTTTCTCTCGACGCCCCACGTTGGATCGCCATTTGAAGCGATAAGAGATGCTTCGTGGTAACGTATCGACCGTTGTCGATTCTTGTAGTTCTGGTCCGGCTATGCTCGAACATGAGACTTTAATCCAGGGTATGCGCGGATATATTTTATATAGATCACCCAGAATAACTTTGGAGACTATTTATTCTCAACTCTTTAACACATTTCGGGAGTTATGCCGACTTCCAATATACAATAGAGCAACCGCAACTCACATGTGTTCACAGCTAAGTTCTCCACCGATCTGGTAACGCTTACTGGCGTCTCCCCACGCTAAAAACGTTCCTCCCGATTTCAAATTTCATGACGTCATCAAAAGAAAGCCTCGCATCCAAAATACTACTTCATTCCTTTTCACAATTTAGAAATGTCCCTTTCTATTAAAACACGTCCTTTTTTGAATTCCGAATATATAGTTACCTTTCTATGATTAAACAATGTTTTCTTTATATTTTATTAAACATATCACGCGACTTTTAAGGTTGGCAGATCTTAAATTTTGATGGCAATTTCAAATTATGAGGTATGACGTCATGACTCGTTAATTTCAAACCAATAATGCATTTATCCTACAAATTTAACGACTATTATTTACTCATATTTTGCTCACCTTACAACACTTCCTACTCTATTATCTACCTATGTTATTACTCAACACTTATCGCAAATCTCACATCCGGCAATTAAATTAAAACGTTTCTTTATCAAGCCCGTTCGATTTGAATCTAAATTTCGGTATCAGTCGAGGGAGGAACAAGGATCACTGTGACAGAATTTCATCCAACCTGACAGTGATTGAAAAACAATGTCCTTTAGCTCAATAACAAGATATTTACGGACATAAGTATTGGAATAGGTCAATTTTGACGGGGAATGTTGCTGTGCCTTTTTAATTAATTAGCAGAAGAAATTGAAAATTGTGGTATATCCACATATTATGCCAAATAATGGTTAAATAAGATTAAATGTAACTCTAGTTCTTCAATGTTTACAAATAGAAAGAACTTGTTTGAACATGACAAATTTTGGAACATAGTATTTTAAGAAATACAAGTTTGCTATGTGTTCTTTTATTGCAATAACTCTAAATAATATTTTGTGCATCAAGGGAAGTTACGTTTTTTGTAAATTCTGAGGCAATATTTTCTAGTTCTTGCAAGAGAACTTTCTTTGGATGTACTCTGGATCTTACATGACATTTCCTCAGTTTTCAAGTTCTTTTCTATTGTACTCAGTTGGAATTGCAGTATCAGGATTATGAAGGTGCTTTTAAGGTATAGGGTGCATTGTACACTGTTCATAATCAAATAAGTTATGATGGGTGCTTAGAATCATTGTCCTGTTGCAAGTAGTTTCTTAAGCCCAGCTTCTCAACATTGCTCTTGAGATTATTCAGCAATATGCTTTATATTGAAGCTTATCCATATTGCCATCTATAAATACAGGGAGTCGAACACTATTAGAAGCCATACAACCCATTACAATTGATCCTCCCATGTTTCACAGTTCCTATCATGTTCTTTGACTCCCCTGCAGTATTAGCCCTTCTTCACACTGATATTTGTCCAACATTCTGATAGATGTTTAATTTGCTCTCATCTGACAACAGTACTTTATTCCAGAAATGAATACTTTTTTACTTTCTCTACTGGTAAGTAGGGGAAGTATTGTATTCCACCCAAAAATTCGATGACGAGATTTCACCGGAAATATATGTTTTGAGGACCCGTGAATCCAGAAAAAGCATTTTTAGAAAAATGCTTTTTCTACGTGTGTCTGTGGACAGCATAACTCAAAAACAAAAAGTCGGTTAACTATTTAGAAAGTTGAGCGGGAAAGGTAAGAAAGTACACGCCAATAGTGATCTGTAAGTATTGCAATATGGAAGTGAGCCAAAATAAAGTGGGGAAAGGGTACAAACACTTTCTAAATAGTCACGTGACTCCAACACTTCGGCTTTTTTCGCCACTAAACTGGTGTGAATTATAAGGTTAAGTGAGCCTGTCTACCAAGAAACCATACAAAAAATCACAGAGAAAGTGTCGGATTGCAATATGGGAATCATTGTGGATGAAACCATAGACTCAATGGAATGATATGTTTTTAATATTTTAGTTTTTCCCTTAGCAGAGGAGAAAGTTAAGCCCATGTTGTTAAAAATGTATGAGCTGCAGAAAGCCAAGGCCAGTGCAGTAATGCAATCAATTATGGACTTCTGTCAAAAACTCTGGCCTGCTGGTATCCAGTTTGAAAAACTTCTTTTGGTTACGGACCAGGCTCCACACATGGTTTCAGCTTTAACCAATTTAAGCCTTTTTCCTAAGTTGAAGCATGTGACGTGCTTGGTTCACGCCCTTCACAGGGTTTGTGAATCCATAAGGAACGAATACATCGCAAATCAGTTCATCTCTGTCCTGATGAAGATTCTGCTGAAAGCTCCGAATTGTGTTGCCATCTACAAGGAAACCACTGGTCTGTCCCTTCCAAATTTCCCGGTCATTACTCGTTGGGGATCTTGGACATGGGCGTCGCGAAACGGGGCAAGGGGGGGGGGGGCACGGCCCCCCCTTGGAAGTTGGTGAACTTAATGTGCAGTCAGTTACTGACTATTAAACTATTATTTTAATTTTGATATAAAGAACAATTTTTATTTAGCACAAATTAATACGGTTATCTGCAACAAATATTATAAATTTTGACAGTAAAATAATGATTTAATATTATATGATTGCAAATTTCCAACATGTGCCCCCCCCCCGGAAAAAAGTCTGCCGACACTCATGATCTTGGATTGAGTGTGCTGCTATGTTGCGTGAGAATTTTGACAAAATTAAAGAGTTTGTGCTTTCTTTGGATCCAGCCGACGCAGATACAATTTCCGGAGAAAATTTGCAGACAGAACTATATTGTGTCCACAGTTAAAGTATTTGGCTGCAGCTATTAAACTATTAGAAGAACAAGGTTTGGAAAAGGAGAAACAGTGGGCTATTTTTACTTCCGTGAGGGAGCAGTTAGATGGCTTTGCCAAAGACAAACTTGAGTTTAGTCTTCAGCAGGGGCAAAGCCTCAGGGGAGACAGGATAGACAGCGTCTACCCTAGAAATTCTGGGAAAGAAAGCTTATTTAACTTTTGAACTAAGTAGGTATTTGTATTTACCGCCTAGGAAGCTTTCGTCTCTATTCCAGCATTTGCGCGACTCCACTACTGAGATGCGGTACCGCATGGCCTGTCGTAGACGTTCGCCGATCTGTGTATTTTGCCATGTTTAGAGCATGGAGGAAACATGCGCGCCATCTGAAAGCGTTTTGTGAACTACAATGTTTCCGTCAGGAACTTCTATATACCAGAGGGTCCTGATTCCGTATAGCCAGATTTCTCCGCCCAATAGACGGTCGAGCCTCCGTCTCTTTTGGCCGTGATTGGCTGTTGTAATGGAATCTTTTGGAGCCAAGAGACAAGTACTCTTATTGTTTACCTTTCAAGAGCATTTATAGGGATTAATTTAAATTGAATTGAGACATGTGAAGAGAAATTTCGAATTAACAATACACTGCTGTATAAATAGTAATTATTTAAAAGCTCTAAATAGTATAATAATATGTCTAAAAGCAAACACGTGTTTTGGCGCCAGCTTAGGCAACGAGCACTAAGAAGGGAAATTTCTTCCTATGAGAAAGGTGCTCTGTACTTTTGTGGCATTTAGTGAGCAGTACCAGTAAAAATCAGGAGTGACTATTAAAAGTGTGCTGCAAAATTTTACAGTGTGCGTGCGTGTGTGTGTGTTGTGCCTCCCACTAAATAAAAACTAGCTAGTGCTTGTGAGCTGAAGCTGGTAAGCAAGTTGAGAATAAGCAAAAGGTCGTGATTTGGTATAAATAAAAACTTCCCCTCTTCCACCAGCTCTTATCCGCCAACTTCCCCACATTTACTTACCTTCGTAGAAGGATTGAGTGTGTGGATACCATCTTCTGCCTGGGAGTGAAGCTTGATAAGGGCCTTACCTTTCGGGAACACATCAACGACCTGTCGCATCGGGCTGGCGGGGCAACCGCCTCGCTGTATCCCATGTTGCGGTCGGGGATGCCCATTCCCCTGAAGTTACGCCTTTTTCGAGCTCTCATTATCCTTATCCTCCTGTACGCCTGCGAAATCTGGGGTATGGCCGCAGATTCCCATCTCCTGCGTCTGCAGCGTATACAGAATAGAGAACTTCAGATAATCTATTCTGTATACCGTAGATTCCCTACGAGACTACTCCACGAGGCCTCGTCTCTCCCATATGTGGAGGACGAAATTAGGCGCCGGGCAACAAAATTTTACGACCACTTTCCACAACATCGGAGCGCCCTGGTTAGGTCTCTTTGGGACTATAACCCTAGAGAACGCACGCTTGTGCGCCACCGGGTTCCCCGCATGGCTTGCGGGTACCCCCGGTAACACAGGAGCTACCCCATCAACAGCGCAAGCTGAGCTCCTTTACAGTCCTTCCAAGAGAAGCTTGGGATACTAAATTCAATTCAAACCTCCATATTTGGACCCACACACCAGCAGAGCCCAACGGAAGTTGCACACTGAATTAACAGTCGATGAGGAGCATAAGTCTATGCTACCTCCTTACTTCCTACAATCCCAAATTTCACCAGCCATCCTGTAAAATCCCACATCCTGTCATAAAGTGGTTAAACCCTAAAAGGGTAGGTATATGCATGACACACCTCGGGCTGTTCTCAGCCTGCCAACAAGTCGTCGTCGTCCACCAGCTCTTGCTTTCAACACAAAGCTTTAGCTCCCTGACCTTCACCACGCGACGTAAACAAACACACCTTTTTCCTGTCTGGAGGGGATTTAAATATTTGCTGCATTTAAATATCCATATACTTATTCATGTTAAACCTGATAGAGATACTGATTTTTAAGAACGAAAATGTAAGTAAAGATTTGGCAAATTAAATAGAAATTAAGATTCGCCTCGCATTCCACCGATGATAACGTTCATACACCTTCTAAATTCCATAAATGATTTTTCTTAATTTTATAGTATTGAGAACTTGCATCAACTGATATATGGAAGTAGATAATTTGTACTCGTGTGTTTGCACCGTAATACTGATATCCTTTACATCTATACATATAAAATATCAATAACTAATTCCAAGAGTGAGTGTGTGGGGACTAATAACAATTTTATACGAGACTTTATCATAAATTAAAGCTATACCGGATGAAGAAGTTTCATTCCGTGAAAATTTAAATTTAGGGTCGGTTTTATATGAAAGTCTTCAGTTATAACCCGGTTTTGATTTGCACAATATTCTACTCTATGTATCGCTTTGATTACATTATCGTCGGTAATGAGAGCGGAACACTATTACCTCATTCACATTATGTTTAGCGTTATCGTACGCAGGCAATAAGACAACACCTTAGGATGTATACAGATTGTTAAAAGGTCCCCTTCGTGTTTCATTTCCCTCTGGAAGCAATTGCTGCGGAAGCAAGTCTACATTTTCTCTTTAAATGTGATTATAATTGTTTATATCTGCATCCAAGTCCCTACATATTGTGTAATTTTTATTTCCTCAAGCACTAAACGTATTCCGCCCAATAATTCGATATCGAGACTAAATCAGAAATACACCTTCTGAGCCTTTCTGAATGGAGAGAGAGAGAGAGAGAGAGAGAGAGAGAGGCCTAGGTGTGCGTGCCTGTATGTGTGTAAGTGTGAACATCAAAACCCAAGCAGTCACTTTTAAAAACCAAATTTCGTATTGAAGTTCAGTAACCTCCAAGAGTGCGACTTTATGGAAACCCTCCATCTAAAACTAGCTTTTACATGGATAAACATTCCTAATTTTTAATTTTCTCAAAAATGGTCACTGTACTCGTATTTTGATTAAAATGGCATATGTTAAGATATTTACATGACAACTGAAATGTAGGCATACCTTCAATTTCGGGGGAATAGCCTGTGAAGTCCTTTTCATTCTGAATCACATTTGTATAACTGATAAACTGTAGGAGATAGACGAAGTCTTACTACACAAAAAATGTGTATCTAATTAAAGCACACAGTTTACGTCAATTTCTTTTTTTTTGGGGGGGGGGCAGGGATAAATGAAACAGTAATTGGGATTAATCAGAACTTCCAACACATGGCGATTATCCTTTTATAAATTTAAACCCTGATTCCCATAATTTGATGACCTGTGTCTTTTACAAGTGATATACTGAAAGATTACTTTTACTGGTGTTCTGTTGATCTGCTCTAGAACTGGGCTATTAAAATTTATGGAACATCGAAATAGGCAATTCTAAGATTTTAAAAGTGTTATCTGAATTAAAGCTATACCTACTTTGTGAAAGAGTTTCATATGGGCTTATTTTATAGATGTAATTCGACCTTGATTTGTACGAGCATTATGCTCTTCATACGTGCTGCATGTTTGTATAAGCACGTTCGTATATGTTTTGATTCCATTGTCACGTTTTCGGTAATGAAAGTGGATCTCTATGACATCACTCGCATTCTAACCAGTCAAGTTCACAACACCTCAGAAAAATGTCCTTGTATCATCGGAGTTGATATAGCAGCAAATATCTCCAAGAGTAGAGTTTATTATGTTTTACAACACGTATGTATTTCAATGTCTTGTGAATTTATGCCTAACTGTCCTGACTTGGATGTAGTTGAATATGTACTTAATAACGGTATTTCAACACACACATTAGAGCACAAGTTAAGGGTAAAAGATTTGCAGAAACAACCTGATTTAACTTTGTCGCAGCACGACGGTAAATTTGTGCGTAAATTCCAAAACAGCTGGTATAACAAATACCAGTGGTTGTGTGGCATTGGCGAAGGAAAAGGTCAAAGGCTTTTATGTTATTTTTGCTTGATGTTTGGCGGTAAGGGTGAAGATTCTTGGCTGAAAACTGATGTAAATACAGTGAAAAATTTTGAACAGAAGTCCAAGAGGCACTCGGCATCTCAGAGTCATATTAACTCTGCAGAAAAATGTCATATGCTTCGGTGATGCCGCATAGATCATGCTGTTTCGGAGGGACATAGGTTGCCAGTCATTAGTCATTCCTGTGCATTTCGACATACGGGGTGGCATTTCAGCCAGTGCCTCTGGCCCTCAAAGTAGAGCTGAGACCGACTGGAATAAGTTTACCATTGAAATGCACGGGATGGCGCAACCCAGACTGTCATACTATAGCGAGGCAGACATAGATGTCGCCATTGAAAACTTTACTGCCTCGCTACACACAGCCAAGAGAAATGCTACCACATACACCACAAGACCACCCGGTTTTTGCACGTACCCCGAGGTAGAGCAACTCATTGCGCGGAGACGACGCTTGACAAAACTGTGGCGATACACCCGTCAGCCTGAATATAAAGTGCTAGCAAAATGGCTACGCAACATCATTCGGCAACAAATTAAAATCAATAAAACTGAACAATGGGAAAACAAAATGCTGAGTACCACACATTCGGACTCTTCTATGTGGAAATTACTCAAGGCTTTCAAAGTTTCCACGAGCGTCAACTCCGCAACTGAGGCGCTGCACACTCAAAGCGGCTTGCACTTCTCCGCAGAGGAGAAAGCCGAGGTCTTTGCTGACTGTCTCCAAGACAGATTCACAGAAAACCCAGTGACCAACTGTGAAATAGAACGGGAGGTCCAGACATGGGTACAAACCTGGGTGGCGCAGAAGCAAGAGCAACAACTACCCACCATAACACCGCAGGAAATTTACAAGCTCATTAGGAAATTGCCTAATGGGAAAGCTGCCGGTCCAGACAAAGTGACTAATGAGGAACTTAAGCATCTCCCGAGAAAAGCTCTGGTGCAACTAACAAAGATATTTAACGCCTGTTTGCAGCAAGGCTATTTCCCCTCTACTTGGAAACGAGCTAAGGTTATCATGCTCCCAAAGCAAGGGAAAAGCATCAGACAACCGCAAAACTACCGTCCCATTAGTCTTTTGTCTACTATTGGTAAACTGCTGGAAAAATGTATCCTTTCTCGGCTTCAAAAACAAGTCTCGGCAACACATGAACTCTCAAATTCACAGTTTGGCTTTAGAAAAGGACATTCCACTGAACTACAGCTCCTCAGACTAACTGATGACGTAACAGAGCAATTTAACAATGGGGCTTCAACGTTGGCGCTATTTCTGGACGTAGAAGCTGCATTTGACCGGTGCTGGCACAATGGCCTTATTTATAAACTGCACCACAATTTCCCGGCTCTTCAAAATTATCTATACTCGCCATGTATGCTGACGACACTGCAATATACAACCACCATAGAAATCCACGTTTCGGCCTTGCAGAAATGCAACGTTATGTGAACAACTTCCTCTCATGGCAACATGACTGGAAAATCAAAATTAATCCCGACAAATGCCAGCTGATTCATTTTTCTAAGCGGCGTCACACTTTGGCAACGGACCTAACGGTCGGTGGTCAAATATTGCACTGCCGTCAGCAAGTTAAATACTTAGGTGTCACCTTGGACCGCACAATGTGTTGGTCCACCCACATAAAAAATAGCGCCAATAAAGGCAGACAGCGGCTAAAGTTGTGCGCCCCCATCTTCCGTAGTAAACAGTTGCGACTAAAGTCAAAACTTATACTATATAGGTCATTTATTCTCTCGGTGGTCCTGTATGCATGTGTGGCCTGGGCTAATGCCTCCAAAACTGCCCTCAAACAACTCCAAACCCTCCAAAACCTCTCCCTCAGAAAAATCCTCTCTGCTCCTCACCACCACCCAAACTCTTCACCTCGAAACTCATATCCCGTTCATCCCGGAGGCAATAGACAGAGCAATGGCGGCATGGACGCGCATTAGGAACCACGAAAATGACGTGATCGCTAACATCGGCAAAGGCGAGCCGAAGCACCGCAAGCATACTAGGATAAAAATGTTCTAGAAGCGGCTCGGCTCGCCGACTAATGCGCGTCCACGCAACCTCGTCCCTAAGCCACATACATGTTCCGGCAGAGGCCCTCGCCTCGGAAAATATTCAGGAGCTGCCACCGCGGGACAGTGTATATAGTGTCAAAACTGTAAATAGTGTAATGCGCTGGGACGCATATTTCTGGTGTGCCCAGTGAAGATGTGTGTGTATGTGTGTACGAGTGTGTGTGTGGGTGAATGCGTGCGTGTATGTGTCTGTATATAATTTGTAAATATGTACATATGCATATATAATCCAAAGACGAAACAAACAAAAGACAAAAGAAAACTATTCTTCGTGACCTACAGATGGTCACCGCATGGGTTTTTGTATATAGCGAAAACTGTAAATATGAACAAAGTCAACTGTAAATCAATGTAAATATAGCCTGTAAGCCGGGCCCAATGTACCGGCACCAGGCCAATACTTTTACAATAAATAACTTGAACTTGAACTTGAAAGGAAATTACTTGGCCATTATTGGTTTATTGACTTCAGAGGAGTCTTTCATGAGAGATAATTTAAAATCGGAAACTGTTTTTAAGGGCACTTCTATAAGGGCTGCTCTAACCACTAAGCCACCACGGCCAACTCGCCAGTACGAATTTATAAACTCGATAAGCGGAAGATCCGTGGTTAAAGTCCCGGCTATGGCATTGAATTTGTCATTCCTGGTTCCACCTCTTAAACATTACCCACACATGGCTTGTGTGTTTAAAAACACCAGCATTAAGTTTGTTGGCATAAATAAATAATAAAAGTATGTATTATTGATAAATGTTATAAAAACATTTATTATGAAACATGAATTACAAGATATTTCATTCTCATTTGAGCGTGTTTGTAAATTGCTGAAGGGCTGTATACAGCTGTTAACTCGTAAACGTTTTCCGTTCTTTAGATCAGTGGTGTCAATCGTGGCCCCGAGTGGCAATGCCACGGAGAGAGCAAGTCGCCGTGCCCTGGGCATAGAGGGCCAGACCATTAGAAACCAGTTCAGTGCAGTTTTCCGTGTGATGCAGGCAATTCCTTTGCAAAGTTGTGGTAGTAGTATTCAGTACCTAATATGCAACCAGTATCTTGCATTAAAATACAACATGCAAAGTCATTATGAAATAGATAAAGTAAATAATACAGCAGTTCCGCTGGAGCTGATAGAAATACAGCGTGAGTCGCCTTCATGAGAAATCTGACAATTCATGCTCAGACGCACTGATCGAATTCTACCGGAAACTTCATAATATGTGTTTCCCAAATTTGATTCCCAACGCAGCAAAAAGTATGGCAATGTCTGGCAGTACCTACCTTTGTGAACAGGGTTTCTCTATAACGCAGCGCCTGAAAACTCGCCACAGAAACAGACTCTCGGATAGCAATTTGGCATCCAGTCTTAGAATCTGTTTTTGTAAGCCAAATTTTGAAAAGGGTGTGAGTTGAAAAATATGCCAAGTAACTGATCCTACAAATGTGTAACATGTGGTATTTTACTTAGGTTTTCACTAAGATTGTCTTAAATTCATTATGCAAACGCTGAACACTAAAATACGTATCTTTAAGGACAGTAGTTTTCAAAAAACTTGCATGCAGTCCTTTCCTTTAATTTTGGAGGAAATCGCCAACCCCTGTTACTAATAATGTTTTGTGTTATTTCACATGTTTGAAGATAATACAAGTAAATATTATGTTATTATGTTTAGTCAAAATAGCAAAGAATATTCATTTAAGGTGTAACAGGATTTGAAAGCTGCTATTTACTTTTTATATAAATATAGATTATATCTAATACAAGTTCGTATTAAAAGCACTATTATTAATACCGTGTAATTATTCTCCTATTTATTTATTCATTCATTCAAAGTAGATTGACATTCTTACATCTGGGATTGAAAAGTAATAAAAACATCTATCTTTAAGAGGCATGTAAGTGCGTAAGTGGTGTACTTTCCTGTTTGAGAATGCTAACCCAAGAGCTAGGGTAGGTTTAACAGTACCTATAACTCAGCCTAATCATAAGAAGGTTGCAACTATTTTAATCAACTTTAATAACTACGTCAGTAGTTTTCTATTTACGCGAGAGATGTACTGTTCCCCTTCGCAGATCCAACTTGTATCTGTGCTATTTATCCTTGTAGGCAAATCTGAAGGAAAAAAATTCGTAAGGTGTACGCACTCCAAGAAAGGTTATATTCGTGGACGCGACCAACTTGCCAGTAAACAGGTGTCAGTTGATAAAGCGTCTAGTGTTGATATGTATTACGTCATGTTTTGCCCTCTGCATATAGCTGTTGCACAGTTTAGCCCCGAAGGGTCTGTGACCTTGACACCACTGCTTTAGATGATAATTCCAGCTGCACATAAGTGGTGTACTGTTATGTATGCACAACTTTACAACCCCTCTATGACAGCAAAGGCGTCCCATGTGGCGTTTGCCAACTTAAATTAGGGGTGAGCAGTCATATTACCGGAAAGAAAAAACTAGTTTATCCCGAAGCGAGTCGATGGTGAAGGATGAGGCCAAGATGAATCTGTCTACCCTGTTACTTACTTCACGCTTCGCCACTGGTCTTCAGAAGGATCTAAAAATTGAGGATTTCGTCACATCTGTAGAATTGCCATTCCGAGTGAATGCAAGATTTGCCCCACTGGTTTCTGTGGATGTGGAAATAAACTTTAGCATCTACAAAAACCTTCTATCTCCTAATAGAAACAGACTTTTAAAAATCTGATGTGTTGCGCTCACATGACTTTCTCTATTCTTGTGCTAACCATTCTTACAAACTCTTATTCCTATCTTCTTCGTGTTAGTTGAGATAAGTATTTGTACAAATTATCTTATTGCTTATTTCCTTGTAGATGCCAGGAGAATATTAGAATACAGTAGGCTTTGAGCGATAGTCAAATCTTTTAAAGCTTTGAGTTCCCATTCTCTTTGCACGCTTAACATATAAAAAAATGAACGATGTTCCATTTCACGAAATGTTTAAGTTTTCTTAAGCTCATACCAATAACAAGGAATATCTCCGAAATGGTTCACTCTACAAAAAACTTTATTCAGCCATAAATTGTGTATTTTAGCACGATCTACATTTTTTGCACAGTAAGATTTGCTCTATCTCTTAGGGTTTACCAGTTATGCAAAAGCCATCCAGAGTAAATAGGACTTCATGAGCTATAGCCAGAAAATTCAAGATATACATTTCATTTGTTATAAAAATATCTCAAACATATGGCATTTAAATAAAAATTGTTAGAGTCTGTCATTCGTTCCATGAAAAACGGGACAGTCACCCTTTTTTACTTGTGCGTCGCGAGAAGTTTTGTTGGGACGCGAATAGGTCCTATGTTCTCTTGACATCGTCTTTCTAAATTAAAGATTTAGCTACATATTGTTGCTATTTCCTGTTGTGAGAAATGACGACTCGGTGCTTATCTCACTTTTTGTCATTGTTTAGCACGCACTGTGAACAGTGAAGGCAGACGGAGTTTGCCTAATCAAGTGCTGGCTGGCAGTTGTGCTGTGTTATTTGCATGAACTTCAGCTACTTATTATGCCTGAAGGGAAATGCACCTTCTCTTCCAATTTAAAGGAAAAATATATTTTTCTCGAAAGAGATAAGCCTAATAAAATTACTGTACGATTTCCTGAAAACTTAAAAGTGCATAATAGACGGGTTGGAATATTTAAAGTGTTAAAGGAAAAATGCATACATTTAAAAGTCATGCCTAAAATTGTAGAACTTGCCTTATGTATCCCGGGGTCGAATGCATGAATTGAGCGTTAGTTTTCAAAAATGGATCATTATTAGTCGTGTGATAAAACAAATGTTTTACATAACACAATTGCCAATGCATTGATTCCCAAGTGTAATTTAAACATCCCATGTGGAGACATGTGTGATAAATTGTTATGCAATAAGCAGTTATGTGATCAAATCCACTCAGGTGAAAAATACAAACAAAATTCTGGTAATATGAAGGACTGCAAGTGCACTTCACTTAGGGTATTTACAAACATTGTTCTGATGCAAAGTTGTTGTTAGCTAATGCTGGATTTCTGACAATGAAGTCATTAATCCTCTTGCTCTCCAATATTGTTCACTGATGAATGGGGCACTAGAAGTGGCCGGGCATATTTGAAGGTGGTCTCGATCCATTTCCTCTTGCAGATCACATAGAGGACAGAGTGGTGAAGAATATATCCCAATTCTGTTTAAATGTTGCAAAGTGTATTCATTCAATATGTTTCCTTCATGCTAAGGTTACGCTAATACGGTTTTCAGAAAGTGATCCGTTGATCATAACCATAATCTGTGATTATTATTCATTATTCTTTATTTCTCCAATTGTAAAACATTTACAAGGATCGTCAAATTCTATGTACATACAAGTTATTTACATAAATATGAGACTAGTTGAGAATATTGGGAAGTGCAATATACCATATTTTATCAATTGTTGTACTCTTCTACAGAGTAAAATGCCTTTTCTAATAGATAAGATTTAATATTCTTTAGTTTGATTTTTTCATTTGTTATCTGTTTAATTCTAGATGGTAGATGGTTGTACAGATCTTTGCTACTATTTTCTATGCACTTATTATTTAGACCACCTATAAGTCTATTTCTAAAATAATTTTCTTTTGTTCTAGTGTTATATTTATGGATATTACTGTTTTTGTTTTGATTATAACTTTTTAATGTGAGTTTAGTACATTCATATATATATATAAAGAAGGCAACGTTAGAATATTTAGTTTTTTAAAAGCATTTCTACATGAATCTCTTTTTTCTATTCCTGCAATTAAGCGTACTGCTCTCTTTTGCAGCCTAAACAGCCTTAGAAGTAATGTTTTATGTGTTGTGCCCCATAATACCACTCCATAGTTTAGGTGCGAGTGAATGAAGGCATAGTATACTTGCTTGACACTTCTTTTATCTATTATTTGTGTTATTTGTTTTAGTACATATAAACCTGAATTAATCTTGCTTATGACTTTTCCAGCATGCATATTTCATTTCAAGTTACTGTCTATTATTAGTCCTAGGAAATTTGTTTTATTTACTTGTTGAATTTCTCTGTTTTCTATTTTTATCTTTATATTTGTATTTGTTTGTTTTTTGTTACCGAGACTAATTTGCATCCACTCTGTTTTGTTTGCGTTTAATACCATACCTAAATTTTCTAGATGTTGACTGACTTTTTCTAGTACAGCATTTGCCCTAATTTGTAGCTCTATTTCTGTTTTTCCTGTAACTACAATCGTAGTGTCATCTGCATAACCTATCGCTATTCCCCCAGCTTCTTGAATTATTTTAAATAAACTTTTTATGTAGAGTAAGAATAGATACGGTCCTAATTTTGAGCCTTGTGGTACTCCATGTTTTACTTTTTTGAATTGTGATCGAATTTTTGTTAGCTTTCCACTTACATTGTGTATTATTTCAACGCGTTGTTCTCTATTTTGTAAGTAAGAGCCAAGCCACTTTAATGGTGTGCCTCTAATTCCATAGTTTTCTAACTTTGTCATCAATGTTTCTATGTTAACGCAATCGAAGGCCTTAGAAAGATCAAGGAATATTGCGATTACATATTCCCTTCTATTTAGAGCATTTATAATAATGTCATTTCCGTTACAAATTGCTTCTATTGTTGACTTTTTCTTTTGAAACCCAAACTGGCATTCTGATAAAATTTGAAACCTATTACAGAAACTTTGTAGCTGTACGAGAAATAATCCCTCTACTATTTTAGAGAAGGTTGAACGTAAAGATATAGGTCTATAATTTTCCATTTCTAGTTTAGAGTTTTTTTTCTTGTAAATTGGTCTAACTATAACTTGTTTTAAATTATTGGGAAATATTTCCGAATTGAAAGACTGATTAATTGAGTGAGTTAGTATGTCTGTAATTTCATATTTGCAGTATTTGATTATCTCATTTGTAAATTCATCCAACCCACTGGATCTTTTGTTTTTTAATGAATTTATCTGTGCAAGAACTTCATCCTCATAAATTTGCCTAAGCACCATAGAGTTACATACATTTTTTTCATTTATCGGCACATACTGGATTTGTTTTATTCCTAATTTTGTTACAATGTTAACATAGTGTTCATTGAAATGGTCAGCTATCTTTATAGGGTCTTGTATCACTTGACTGTTAATTTCAATGGACATATTTTCCTGTCATTTTTGTTTGTGTTCCTGATGTATTGAGTTTACGATGCTCCATGTAGCTTTAATTTTATTTTCTGCATTTGTTATCTGTTGTGTATTATGTAACTTCTTTGCTTCTTTTATTACATTATTTAAGATTTTATTATATTTTTCTATATAATCATAAGATTTGTCGTCAAGATTAGGGTGTTTTAAACTATTTAAAAACTGCATACGCTTTTTGGAGATATCTATGCCTTTAGTGACCCAATTATTACCTGTCGGTATTTTTAATTTTACTTTACGTAACGGCACGGTTGCATCCAAACATTTTCCTAAGATTATATCTAGGCAATCAAATTTATCATTTATTTGATTTTCTTTACGTACATCTGCCCAATTTATTACTTGTAGATGTTGTCTTAACGCTTCAATTGTATTTTTATTTACAAGCCTTTTAATTTCTGTTATATTATCAGTATTATTTTTTTGTTTACCTAAGGTTTTAGTTTCAATTTGTTGCCCAAAATGATCGCTAATTCTCATTTTTACGATTTTGCTACTCCAGTTCTCTAGTTTTAAGTTTGTGTACATGTGATCGACGCAGGTAGAGGAGTAGTTTGGTACCCTTGTGAGTCCCGTTTTTGTTAAGGTTAAGTTGTTTCTCTCTAGTACTTCTAGTAGCACTTTTTTCTTTCTATTTTCTCCAATTACATCTATGTTGAAGTCCCCCATCACGATTATGTGTTTATTTTTTATTATGCTATGTAAACAGTCTTCAAATATTTTAAGGAATTCTTTTTTGTTTGCCATTGGAGGACTATATACCCCTAATATTATGAGGTTTTTCTTTTCAAAAGTAACCTCTATTGCAGCTAATTCACAACACATTTCTACACTATACTTTTTACAATCAATTTCTTTGTACTTTAGCCCATTTTTAACATATATTACCACTCCTCCACTTTTATGTTTTTCCCTACAAAAGCTGGGCCCTATAGTATAATTTTCGTAATTATTTACCTTTATTTCTTCAGATTTAATGCCATGTTCGGAGAAAATGATAACGTCCAGCTGCATAGTTAGTACATTTTGCTCAATTAGTGCCCTTTTGTTCGCAATCCCTTGAATATTCTGATGCAGTATTTTAAAGGTTTTTTGTTTAAGCTTGTTTTTTTGTTACTGTGTTAGTTGTGTGATTTGGCTGATTTAGTAAATTTGGGTTAGTACTATCTTTTAACTTACCTTCATGTGTTTGTGTACTAATTTTATAATCACCTAATTTATTTGTACATGATATGGTATTTGCACTTCCCATATTTAGTTTCCCTGCACTTTACATAGATTTATTATCCTTTTCATTATTCTTCTTAGTTTTGAAGAACCTTTTCTATTTAGATGCAGTCCATCTCTACTAATACAGTCCTTTCCAATTTGCCAGGCGCGGCTCCTCAGGGTAGGCATTGCCTACCCTATCGTAATACATCAACAAATAATGTTTAACTATGATTCTGCATTTTATCATTTGAAGCGTCATTTTCCCCTAAATTGCAGTTCAAGAAAAGTTTTCTCGGTTATAATGACCAGCGCATGGTCAAATCCTTTAATCTCAATTCCGATTCATCAAAACTGCGCTGCGTGTTTGAAACGCGCGGCAGAAATGATACGCATGGAACCTGAGTAGTGGAGAGCAGGCTAGCGTAACCTCTGCCTGCCCGGCCCCATTTCCTCAGTACGAGGCCCTTGAATAGGGATAAGGAAACATTCGGTCTGTATATGCACTCCGAGCATGCGTAGACGCGTCTGCCAGCAGTCCGAACACTTGCCGGCCCAAATCCGAATTTATGCGACATTTTCCGAACAGCCATACTCCACGAACGAAGATCTCAGAGACCCGAACGTGTCGTTATCACTCTGTAATACCAGTATGGCCGACTTAATTAGTGAACTATTACAAATTTTGCTTTCGCGGCGCACTGACAATGAAAAGAGGAGTGTTTTAGCTATTTAACACAAAGCTGCAGTCAGACAATTTTTCAATTTCTTAATCTATTTTAGTCATAGGCGTCGCGAAACGGGGGCAAGGGGGCCCACGGCCCCCCTTGGAAGTTGGTGAACTTAATGTGCAGTCAGTTACTGACTTTTAAACTATTATTTTAATTTTGATGTAAGGAACAATTTTTGTTTAGCACAAAATAATACGGTTATCTGCAACAAATACTATAAGTTTTGACAATAAAATAATGATTTAATATTATATGATTGCAAATTTCCAACATGTGGCCCTCCCCCCCCCCCCCCCCGGCAAAAAGTCTGCCGACACTCGTGATTTTAGTTTTGGCGGTAGTTCGTCCGTAAGTCACGCTCATTCACTCTGCTCTTATTAAACAACCAAACAATATATTGTTTGCGTTATCCGCAATGACTTCGCCCCCTATATTTCGGATAAACGGGGTTTATTATTATTATTATTATTATTATTATTATTATTATTATTATTATTATTATTATTATTATTATTATTATTATTATTATTATTATTATTATTATTATTATTATTATTATTATTATTATTATTATTATTATTATTATTATTATTATTATTATTATTATTATTATTATTATTATTATTATTATTATTATTATTATTATTATTATTATTGTTGTTGTTGTTGTTGTTGTTGTTGTTGCTGTTACTGTTACACTTTGCCTACCCTAAAATTTTGACTGCGAGCCGCCACTGCAATTTGCTTATGTATATCTACAAAAACACACTTCATTTTGTCACACATAACCTTTTCAGGCGTTCCGTATTTTAACGAGAATAAAGTGGTAGGCTTACATATGATGAATAGTGTAATTAAGTCAAAGTTTTTTTTTTTTTAACCCTATTCATATTAAGATAATTCAATTCGACCTACTGAAAGCCATACCCCACGCGGATCACTTGAAGTGACCGCCTATTTCGGCTACAGGAGAGAACAGTCACTATGGCAACAGGTGACACTCCAAGTGAAAAGACCTGCAAATCGCCATAATCAGGTTACCATAGAAACCAGTTGTGTACACCTTGCGCACACCTTACGTACACGCGCCGGCTTCTCTTTGTGATTAAATAACGGATTAAGGCTGTCAAATGTGCTGGAATGTATTAAGGTTTTTGTATTTATTGATGTCGTTTATCTGGTGTCATTTGTAAACGAAACCAACCCAGGTCAGTAACAAATTAGTAAAATGGCAAGTAAATGCTGCATCCCAGTAATGAACAATAAAAGGTAGGCAGGTACCTACTAAAGAAAGACCCAAAATCTCTACAGCAATATGGAAAGCGAAGATTCTGTCCAAGCATTCCTTGAATTTTATGAAAATATTCCAGATTATGCAGATTTAAACCATCTTTCAGACAGAGAGTTCTATCTGAAACTTCAGCAGCTGAAAACAAAACAAAAAAATTACTTTAAAGATTTGAATGTATCTGGTAATGAGGGCTTGGAATGCAACTCTGTGAAAAATAAAGAAATATTAAATAAAAACAGAAGTCCCTTGTTGTACTCTAAATATAACCAACAAAATTTGGACATTTGTGGAAAAAAGTGTTATTTGAATGATAAAACTCTTTATGCTACATCAGGGTATCCTATGCTGAAGAAGGGTTTGTGTTCAAACGAAAATAGAAGTTTTGGAGATAAATTGGAAAGGGAAAGCATTTCATACTCTCCAGTAGTTGTGGAAGACACTACAAAGAGTGGTAGAAGCTCTCATTTGAAATGCTCAGCTAGTACTACTAACTTCATATCTGATAATGAAGACCAAGAAAATAAAGTCAGAACTGTTAAAAATAATGTTATAAAGAATAATTCTGTTCACCCCAAGATACACAATAAAAGTATTGGCAAGAAATTAATCAAGAATAGGGACATACCTTCAGCTTCAACACATGTAATAGGTGAAAGCTGCAGTTCTCTTATAGATAGTACATGGGACAGTCTTGGTACTGAGGATTACATTCCCAAAGTTGAACTGTGCTCTGGATCTGACAGTGGGCAGGATGACATTCTGGATCTTCTTTGTTCTTGCAGTGTTCCCAACAGTCCTGCATTGAAACACAGCAAAACAGTGGGATGGAGAGCACCTAAACTGACAGTACCCAAACCATTTAGAATGACATTGAGGTAAGTTGCATAAAGATAATACAGTCATTGCATTTGCCACAAATTTTGCAATTATTCTGACAAAATGAAATATTTGCTATAACTTAACACTTATGGTGATTCTTGCCATCTTGGTTAATTTGTGTGGATGTTTTATAACTTTACCATAAAAAGAAAAATCACTGTCAAATTCATAATATGACTTTCTCTGCCCACAATTGTTTATTTTTATATAGCTTCTACAAGTTATTCTTTCAGAAGGTCATTTACTACCTATTTCATTTTAAAAAAGATAGACATTTGCAGAAATGGTTTCGTTACACATTTTGTTGTATGTACAAGGAGAAATAAGAAAATTGAATAAACAATTGTATTTATTATTTATTTATGCCAGCAAACTTACTGTTGGTGTTTTTAAACACACAAGCCGTGCGTGGTTCAAATCCCAGTTGTGGCATTGAATTTTTAAGTTCCAGTTCTACCTTTCAAACAATTGTATGCTTAAAAGCAGAATGCTATATGCTAGCCTTAAAATTCCAGCATACTGAGTGTAATTTAAGGGTCCATCGACAGATAGTCATTTGGGCCCATTAAGATTCCATTATACCTAAGACATATTGAGAAACAGCAGAATAGCAATAGGACTTTTAAAATATGACAAAAGTATTGAAAAATTCAAAACAGTAAGAAAGGATATCTCAGTAATGACTGATGCCACAAAAATTTATTTGAAATATGTTATGTGTATTAAAGAAAACCACATTTTCTTGTGGCATGCAGTTGTCTTTCTTTCCCTTAAGGTTTAGCTGTTATGCAAAATCAATAAACTCAGCTGCAAGTTGCAAATATCAACTTGTGTAAACCACACTGCAACATGACATGGGACTTAAAAATATGTTGTTGGCTAATGCTGGATTTCTGACAATGAAGTCATTAGTCCTCTTGCTCTCAAATATTTATCACTGATGGATGGGGCACTAGAAGTGGTCGGGCATATTTGAAGGTGGTCTTAGTCCATTTCCTCTTGCAGATCACATAGAGGACAGAGTGGTGCAGGGGTCCCCATCCATGGGATATGTGGATGGTGACCATAAGGTTCCCAAGCTGAGCAGAACATTACTTCCACTTACCGGTGTTTTGCTCCTCACTGTATCTTTTCTATCTGACCTTATGACCCCACCTTGGTCATCTCTTGTTATCTTCCAACCCCGATGCTATTAGGATACCTGAGGGCTAGGGAGTCTTTATTACTTTCTCTACTGATAAGTAGAAGGAAGTATTGTATTCCACTCAAAAATTTGATGTTGAGATTTTACCAGAAATATATGTTTTGAGACCGCCTGAATCCAAAAAAAGCATTTTTAGAAAAAGATCCATGTGTGTGTGTGTGTGTGTGTGTGTGTGTGTGTCTGTCAGTCTTTGGACAGCATGACTCAAAAATGAAAAGTCGGTTAAAAACCAAAGTTGGTATTTAAGTTTAATGTCTTTCAAGAATGTGACACAAAGATTTTGAAGAAAATAGCCCTACCCTAAACTACCCTTTACATGGAAAATCTTTCAAAAATTTTGATTTTCTTGAAAATGGCACTAATGATTTTGATTAAAATGTTGTATGTTTAAGATATTTATATGACAAATGAAATGTATATTTTGACTTTTTTGGCTTTAGCCTATGTAGTCATGTTTACTCTGGATGACTATAACTCGTAAACCGTAAGAGAGAGACAAAATCTTACTATAAAATAATGTAGATCTCACTAAAACACACAATTTATGTCCAAATAAATCTTTTTGCAAAGTAAAGCATTTTGGAGATATTGCTTGTTATTTGTGTCAATTTCAGAAAATGAAACTTTCGTGAAATGGAACATCGTTATTTATTTTTCTATATGTTAAGTGTGCAAAGAGAACAGGATCTCAAAGCTTTTAAAGATTTGACTATCGTACAAAACCTACTGAATTCTAATATTCCCCTTGCACCTAGAAGGAAATAAGCAATCAGATAATTTGTACAAATGTTTATCTTAACTAACACGAAGAAGATATAAGAATAAGAGTTTGTAAGAATGGTTAGTACAAGAGTAGAGAAAGTCATGTGAGTGCAACACATCAGATTTTTTTTCCAACCTTTCCACTGCTCTAATTTTTCTATAACCTCTTAACCCCTAACATGCTGACCTGTCATGGCATGTATTGCATTCTCTAATTGGTAATCATTCTGGGGGTAGCGAGAGAGCAATGTGACCACCAAAACGTAAAAATATGGCACTCTCTTTAAAAGCGGTTACTTTTACTGCTATATAGCTGTCTAACATAATTATGGAACTTAGAAATACTGTGCTGCACAAATGCGCTCAATAATTTTTTCCATAGCTGTACAAACATTAATTTTAACGTAATGTTAATGTCAGCTTACTGAACATGCTATAGGAGGAGTGGTATAACCAAAGTCACAATCTTCATTATCTATTATTATGGCTCAACAATATCCCATTTAATAAGTAAAAATTAATTGTGCGTGGCAAATAAAATATGTAAAATAATATTGGATAATACTCCAATAGAACAGGTAACAAATTTTAAATATTTAGGAGCAGAAGTCACTTATAAATATTCTAGTGACTGTATGAGTAAACTAGCTACCTTCCAACATATATGTGGAGTGATAAATAGAACTTAAGGGGAAAGACAAGGAAAGAGACAGATAAAGTTTTATAAAGTGACCACATTGCCGGTTCTACTGTATGGTTCTGAGACTTGGACATTGAAAAGAAAAAATATAAAAAAATTGCAAGCTGTGGAAATGAAATTCCTTAGATCTGTTAAAGGTTGTACCAGATTAGATAGATTGAGAAGTGAAGACATACGAAATGAATTAAATGTACCCTCAATTAAAGAGAAAATATGTCAATATAAAGAACAGTGGACTCAACATGTATACCGAATGGATTCAAACCGTTTTCCAAAACAGATTCTGGATTATAGACAGAGGGAAAGAAGAGACCCGGGACGACCTAGGAAACGATGGACAGATCCAATGTGAAGCCGGAACGGGCTTGAAGCCTAATCCTTGTACTGGAGAAGAAGAAACAAAATATGTTTGTATCATTGCCATGCTACTACTAATTTATGTTCTTGTTTTTGTTTTATGTTCCTAATGTAGTCTTTTATTTTTGGAGAGACCAACACAATCTAAACAGAACTCCGATAATATTAAAAAAATATTTCGGGGAAAAACAGAACTCAAAGTTTGAGAAAACACTTATATATGGAAAAATAGAAAATGTGTCTTCAATTTTGAAACCCCACCTAGTGACATACTTATGTAAAGGTTCATCCAACCATCACCAAGGCCAACCACCAAGTTGAATAATGTAGGCATTTAAACAGGAATCGATGATGGGAGCCATAGCTTCTGAGACATGTTTTCTTTAAAAAAAAGTAAGTGATGTGGTGTCAAAAGCTCGACTAAGTAATAAAATAATTAGTGTGAATGACTGTCACAAAGTTCAACATAATGTTGAATAATGTAGGCAGTCAAACAGGAACTGATACAGAGAATAGGTATCTCAGCCTCACCAATATGTGTCCTGTGTAACGATCCAGCAGAAATGAACGAATACCACTTGAAGACCTGTGAAGCATTAAGATCAGAAGAAACTACAGTTTAAAAGTATTGGAAAGCACGAATGCTAATGACTTCATTGCCAGATGCAAGGCACTAGAAAACAACAACAACAACAAACAGGAACTGATGATGGGAGCTATAGTTTCTGAAACATGTCTTCCTTAAAAAGATAGTAAATGATGTAGTGTCAAAAGCTCAACTAAGTAATAAAATAATTAGTGCGCGTGACTGTCACAAAGTCCAACGTAAAATACCTATAATTTAAATTTCAAGTACATTTTCCCATCCCAAACTACCGTTTAAATGAAAAAAAATGTTCTTTTCTTGAGTTTTGATTTTTTAAAAATGGCTCCAACAATTTTGATTAAAATGTCATCTATATAAGATACTTGCATGACAAATAAATATATAGCTTGAATTTTCTGGGAAGAACCTGTATTCTGAATGAGTTTCTTATAACTTACAAACCATAAATGTTAGAGAAAATCTTACTACACACAAAATGTAGATCTTATTAAAGCCCACAATGAAGGTATTCGTTATTATTGGTTTGAATCAACAGATACTTAATATTTTTTCATTGCTAAGCCACTATTCAGTTGTTCTTTGTGGTCATGTAGAGCATGGAATTTCAAAGCTATCACACAGTGATTTGCTTTAGTCAACTATATCCTTCTTACACATATGTACTCACAACAAAATGTATAAATGTGTAATCAAAGTTAAACTCACTTAACAAAAAATATATGGAAGAATAAATTATTGTAAGAATACCTTGTAGATGAGTACATAGGAATTCATGTGATTGCAACAGATTAAATTTTTGTTTCTAAGAGCAGGGACTAACATAGGCAAATTTCTCTTGCTTTTTTAGAGAAGAAGAGGAAAAGCATCTAAGTGCTCTGCGATATCAGTTATTAAGTGAGAGCTTGATGGATGAACCAAAAGAGGAATGTAAGAAAGTTAAAGCCAATCCAGTTCCATTAGAGTCTCGTGTGCCCCTCTTTGATAAAATTATGGCAGAACAAGAAAACAGGTGATATATAAAGACAAGTGTATGGTAATGTTTCTGCTTCAGTTTATTTTGTGCTTAAAAGGAATAAAGAATCTTTATCATCCTCACTCAGTGTTGGATTCAAACATTTTTCCAAGCAAGTTGGGCTGGAGGGAGAGTTGGAATGGAGAGATTCAGGTTTTACCTAACAACTGAAAAGATAACACTGAAAAAAGGGTCAGTTAAGAAACTTTGTTCTTTGCTATTTGCATTAAATACTTGTAATGTTTAGTACAGACATACTTTGAAAACTAGGATAATCTGATATGTGCAAAACATGGTAAATATATAAACAATACCAGCACAGAGAAATATATTCTTATGTAGGTATGAAAAATTTGGTGATATTTTTGTATTGTTTAATAAAAGTGTGCAGTGGTTGACAGATTAATTTATATGATTATTCATTGATTTGATTTATATGAAACAAACAAATGTTGGGATAATTTAATGAAAGGTATAAAGTGAAACCTAATTAAATTCTACATTTAATAAACTGAAATTCTGTTTATCTTGGAAAATAGTTTCGGTCTCAGTGTAATTCTTTATGTGTGATTTTTCCTGAATAATACAAAAAACAGTAGTAGGGAAGACAGCTATCTTTTTTATATATCTTGCGACAATGATAACAGTACTCTCTGTTGGTGAGGCTTGATTCATTGTGTTCATTTGCAGAGTTCAATGCTTGATGAATGTGTGTTTTATGTAAATTTCTCTGACTTATATTATTAAAAAGATAATAATGTGTTTACTTTACAACACATAAAAATGTGTGGAAAAGTCTATGCAATTTTTGAGTGTAATATCCTCAAACCTCGATCTGACTTCTTTCCATACTCCCTGTATTAAGCTATGCCTATGTGTCCACCTCATCCTCCCTTCTCTAACTGCTCTTTTATTTCTCTCAGCCAGGGTGTATGTAATATGTATTGATGGTGGTTTGAGTGCAGCTAACTTGAAGCCAACTGCTAAGGAATTCCTTATCCTGCTGGTAGATAACTGTAAGATGAACATGTTTTAAATGCAAATATTTATTCATTTTATATCCAGGGGTTCATTGCTACTTTTTGCTGCAGAAAAATTTCCATCTTCCATAAATGTCAGTCTTTTTGGATTTTATTATTGATTTTGGAAACTGGACAGTTAACAATATTATATGACCAAATGCATTGAAGGAGAAACACTCAGAATTTAGAAGTATAAAGTAAACACAGAGTTGCATATTTTTTTCACTAATAATTATGAAATATGATACTTCTGTAGATTTTTAGACCTAAAAAAGTTCACATTCTATCATATTTTTCAGGAGACGACGGGTTAGGCAGCAGTGCATCAATCAGCTCAAATCACAAATGAAGCCATTTAAATTTGTGAAGAGAGATGAAGACAGGGCAAGATGGCGCTTGTGCTACTCCTCTCCAGATCTTAGGACAAATCTAAGCAGTCCAAAACCAAAGCCATTTAGAGCAAGGCCCGTTCCAAAGAATCTGTTCAGTGCTGAAGCTTATCGAAGGCTGTATGATGATGAGTTCTATAGGTAACATCTCATGTAATACATTTTAATTAGTTCAATGGAATTTTAAGAGCTAAAATAATTTGAGGATAGTGCATACTTTTTACACATACTTATTTTGTAATGACTGTTTAACTTGATTGTAATTTAAGCATTTATAAAACCAAGCCATCAAAAGATAGCTTACAGTGTGGTGCAGTAATGACAGCCTTCATACTGAGTTCTGTTTTATAATAGTTATGATACAAGACTTAAAAGCAAGGTTTTATTCTGCGGGTAGTAATGATTGTGAAACAAGCAGAACAAGTTTTTTTTTTTTAATTAACGTCTTCCAACGTAGTGTCATGTCATATGGTGAATGAAAGGGTGAAATGATGGTCAAATGAGTCTGAGGTCCATAAAGCTTAAAGTTATCTGACATTTGTCTTATAGGATAAGGGAAAACCTCGGAAAAAACCTTATCTGGATAACTTACCCTTTGAAGCTGTAAAATCGTTGTGTCCTAGTTATTGCCTCGCCATTTGAAGCTGAAGTCGTTGGTGACGTGACGTTGCCCTTCGATGTAGCTTGCCCCGGCTAGTTCTGCATAAGATCTCTTTATCTCGGGTTTGCGTAAGTGTAATGGACAACCCAAGAACAACTTTTTATATTGTTTATTATCTTTTTAAATATTTTCAGGAGTTATGCCGAAAATATTTGTATCTGTAGAGGCATCGCAATCACATCCGCGCAGCACGAACTCCCGTACTGGTCTCTGGTTGAGTACTGACTCTTCCTCTCTTACCCACGCTAAGAAGACCGTTCGTTCATTTGAATGTCATGACGTCATCCAAGAAAGCCTCGTATCCAAAATGCTATTTCCTTTTCCCGCAATTTAGAAATGTCCCTTTCTATTATAACATGTTCTTTTATGAATTTCAAATATATAATTACTTTTTTAGGATTAAACGATGTTTACTTTATATTTTATTAGATATCTCGCGCGACTTTTAAGGTTTGTAGAACTGACTTTCGAACGTGTATTTAAACTATGTGGTATGACGTCATGACTCGTTAATTTCAAACCAATAATGCGTTTATTCTACAAATTTAACGACTATTATTTACTCATATCTTGCTCACCTTACAACACTTCCTGCTATATTATCTATTTATGTTATTACTCAATATTTATCGCAAATCTCATATCCGGCAATTAAATTAAAACGTGTCTTTTTCAAAAGCCCATTCGATCGGAAATCTAAATTTCGGTATCAAATGCCCCCATTTATGTTATTTTATTATTTCATAATAAAATAATGTAAATGTCTTGCCCGAAAGAAAAATTAAAAATTACTCCTGTATTTTGAATAATCGGCAACACTCCCATTATATACAATTTTCAATTACACTGTTTTTGAAATTGGTTATTAACACATTTTCTCATTAATCTTTTTAACATGACAAACAATTATACACTTGACTTAACATTAATCCTTAAATACTAATTACAATATGTTATGGTTTCTTCTGTGAAGCTTCTATATAAAGGTTAAATTTCAAGAGTCTTTCTTTATACTTCCTTCTTTTAGTTCATGTTTGCTCACTTCGCTCTCACTATCACTTGCACTGTGATTTTTCACTTTTGTTATTGTAACACATATATTTATATAAATCCATTACACTCTTCAGACAAATTCTTTCTTTGTCTTGCTGTGATAACTATCTATACATCTAAATATTTTAACAAATGTTTACAAAGTAAATATTCTGTTTTCTCTCTATGCAGAGATGAACAATTTAACAATCTTTCTGAAGCTGTTATTGTGAGCTCTATACAATATATTTTTAGGCTCTTTGTAGTAGATAGCAATTCACATTCTGCATTTTTCATGAATATGTAAGTACCTGACCAATATATGATTTTCAAGTAAGCTAACATTTACATTTTATCTCAAAGCTGATTGGGCGCCAATAGACAAATGACATTTCCAATTTTTCTTTTACATTAAATCAAGGTTCCAAGGCACCACACGGTTTCTTGTATGGTCGAAGGAGTTGTTTATGCCATCTTCCCAGACATTTTTCATTTTTAACATCTTTTAATTCATAGGTATGATAACCAAATTTTGATATAATTTCTGCAGGACCTTTATATAACAATTCCATCCTTTTGTTCCTACCTCTCAAGGCACTTGATAACTTATGGTCTTTAACTAGTACCCAATCGCCTATCTTAGGTTCCCATTTATGTTTTCTACTCTTTTTCTTTAATTTTCGTTTCTCTGCCTTTTTCTTGATTCGTTCAAAAGCAATTTTCGCTCTTTCTTCTTCACTTAACTGAATGTCATTAATTTTCAGTGTTTTTGGTACCCCGATCAATATTGGTTCTGGTTCAATTCCTAACATTAATTTTATTGGTGCAAACCCAGTAGTTACATTAATGGTGTGATTGATAATCTTTTCTATCAATGGACAATATTTCACCCAATCCTTGTGATTATGATGTGTAAGTACACGTAAATAAATTCCTATATCTCGGAGGACACGTTCTATTGGATTCCCTGATGGAAAGTATGAGGAACAATAATATAACTTTATCTCATGATTTTCTAGGGTTTCTTTAAAGATTTTGCTCCGATGAACTGTAGCATTATCTGTTAAGATTGCCTGAATCTTGCCATATTTAGGCACATAATCTTTTATTATCTTTCCTACACATGTTTTGCTGCTGATATTCCTAACAGGATAAATTTTAATAAATTTACTAAAAACATCATGAAGAACAAACATATATCTACATCCAAATTGTCCTACTGGTAGCTCCCCATGTGCATCAGCAGTAACTAGTACATTTTTCCCTTCTCTTATGATTGTCTGAGGTTCTATATCAAATTTGATATTAAATGGTTTGGCCCTTTGACATAAATCACAGCTTGAACATATTTTTCTCACTTTCTTTGCCAAATGTTTTATATAAAAATGGTCACTAATTACCATGATTAGCTTTCCACTACCTGTATGAGCTAGTGTTTTGTGATAAGCAAGTATAAGTTTCTCTTGTAAAGCTTTTGGTACCATTACTTTCCATTTAGGTTCAATTCTTCCATGAAATTTATAGATTTTTCCCTCATAAATACCTATATTATCTTTTAGATTTTCTGTGATTGGTTGTGCCTTTTCTCTCAATTTCTTAAGTTCATCGTCCTCTGTCTGTAATTGTTCCAAATTTCGAAATTCTTTAGCTAATTGAGTCCCTTCTAAGGTTTTCAAATATAGTATGGTTACATCATGTTTGTTGTCACTAATTGTATCTGGTATTGTATAATTGGTTTTCATCCTTGATAACAAATCACTAAAAATATTTTGACTTCCTGCTATGTGTTTGATTTCTATGTTATGGGATGTGATCTCATGTATATATCTAGAAATACGTGTGCTTGTGAGTTTGCAAGAGTTCATAAATGCCAAACTAACATGATCTGTGTAAACTATTACTGGGTTGTTATATACATATTGCTTAAATTTTACAAGTGCAAAGTAAATAGCTGCTATCTCTTTCTCTGTAGTGCAAGCCTGTGATTCAGTCCTTGAAAGCCCCCTTGAAGCTACAGCAATGAGGTGATCTTTTCCTTCCTCATCTTTTTGTAATATGACACTACCATAACCAAGTCCTGAAGCATCTGTATAAATTATGTAGGGGAGATCTTCCCTAGGTTTTTCCAATAAAATTGACGCTGCAAACAATGTTTTTACTTTTTCGAAAGATTCTTGTTCTACTGATGACCATTGCCATTTTACATCTTTTCTCAAAAGTTGTCTTAATGGGGCTACTACGGTTGCATATTCCAGGATAAATCTTGACTGATAATTTAGAATACCAAGAAATCTTCTCAATTGCTTTATATTTTTAGGAGCTGGTATTTTATTTATGCTTTCAATTCTGTCGGGATTAGGCCTGATTCCCTTATTTGAAATAACATAACCTAAAAATTCTGTCTGTTTCACAAAGAATGCAGTTTTACTTGGCTTTATTGTCAGGTTTGCTTTCTTTAACTGACTAAGCACATAATTGATATGATTTAAATGATCCTCTATATTTTCTGAAAAAATCACAAAATCATCCACATACTGAGCTACAAATTTCTTTATGGTTTCTCCAAAAATTTCATACAAAGCTCTTAATAGTGCACTACCACTGGTATTCATACCAAAGGCGCAAACTCGAAACTGATATAATATTCCTGAATGTAAAAACGCTGTATATTTTCTTAAATCTTCTCTAAGTGGGATCTGCCAAAAAGATGCTGTAAGATCTAAAGTAGAAAAAATTTTGCCCTTCTGCAATTTGTTCAATATTACCTCTACACTTTCTGGTCTAAATCTATCAGGTTTACAATGTTGATTTAGTTTTCTCGCGTCTAATGTCACCCTAATCTTTCCATTGGCCTTATTTACAATACATAGGGGATTCACAAACTCTGAATTCGAAATCTCAATAACCTCATCTTCTAACATTGACTTTATAACTGCATCTACCTCTTCTCTTATTGTACTAGGGATAGCTCTCGCTTTATGTGTAAAAGGTTTGATGGGTATCATCTCAAACGAATGAGTATAAATATTACATTTACCAGGTTTCTCAGAGAATACTTCTTTATTTCGGATTAATATTTCAAACAATTTATCCCTCTGTTGTTCATTTAGTTGATCAGCCTGAGTTACTTTTTTTTTCAACAATTCTTCTAAGTCTTCACTACTCTCCCTATCATAGTACCTAGTTGCATCAGAAACCCTCAAATTGTCTATGAAATCATTTTTATCCCATTCTACATTTTCTTTATTATCGACTCTGTACTCTTTGACATTTACTTCAGTTAATTCCATAGCTCCTACTTTAACATATTCTACAAAGAATGTATCCCCTTGGATTTCTTCTTCCTCTTTTTCTCTTACAATAGTTTCTGAACTACTATCTTCCACAAAAGGCACTATAATGGTCTCATCTACAACTTTCATTTCTAGAATCATGTTTTTAAAATTCACCACAGCTTCCCAGGCATAAAGACAATCACAACCTATTATAATATCTGTCACAAGTCTTCCTACAATCAGAAATAAAATTCCAAGTATTCTCCCATTTATTTCAATATTTATCATTGCTTGAAATTTTACTCTCTCTTTTCGTTTTCCCACAGCTAGCGAGCAATATATCCCATTAACTGGTAAAGACATTACTTTAAAACCACTACTTTGTAAATTATCATAAAAATTTTGTGAGCATACGGTGCTATTTGATCCCGTATCTATAATTGCATTGTATTGTTTTCCATTTACTCCAATTTTGATTTTAGGTGGATCTCCTACTTTTTCGTTTTCGTCGATTCTATTTTTCCATTCTCTTTTCTTTTGTATCATCATTTGCCTTCCAGGACTATTTATTTCCGAGTACTTATCACAATCATTACTAGGATACCCAGTTCTCACTGAAGGCGCGTTTGACCGGGTCTGGCGTTTCCCTGATTTTTAGGTATGGCTCCTGTACTATTTCCCGAATTGTTACTTCTGTTCTCCTGCATTAAATCGGGGTTACTTCCTACCATGTTTTTGACCGTGTTAATGGCCTCAACCATTTCCGCATTTTCGGGGGAATTTCGTCCATTTGAATACCTTTCTTCCTGTCTTGGTGACCTCGGTCTAAACTCATTATCTCCATTTGTCCAATACCCATCATTTGAATTTCTACTATGTCCAAAATAACGTCCCCGTCTACCTCGATCAAATCTATTTGTATTCATATAATTCACCCTTATATTTCTTCCCCTTTGATTACCATTTCTATTTTGGTGACGCCCTTCCTGGTTATATCTACCTTGATTTTCCCACCGGAATGATTCCATCCTTGGTATTGGTCCTTTATATCTTTCCCTAATCTCACTTCTATTCTGATAATACTGTGCCCCTTGCCCGAAAGAATTTACAGTTTTTTTTTCTTCATATTTATTTCCAAATGCGTGTTTTGGCTTATTGACTTCTAAGGCTGATAATAATTCGATCATAGCTGCAATGCTATCGGGTCGGGCTATGATTAGGTAGTGTTGAAGCGTTTCCGGAAAATGTGGAGTAACTATATTTATTAGATCTTTTTCATCCAAGGGAGGATCCAACATCTTCGATTTTCTCGCTATTCTCATAAAATAGTTGACCATTGATTCCTCCAATCTAGGATTAAATTTTCCATTGCTTAATTCAACTCTAATATTAGCCTGCCTACTAGCTCCCCAATATCTGGTTAAAAAGATGTTCCTAAAGGTCCTGTAGTCATTATTGTTACCCATAGAAAGGCCTAGCCAATTGGCAGCATTACCCTTTAGACATTTTCTTACTATCACCATCTTGTACTCCTCTGGTATACGTTTCACCGTGAAGTACTCTTGTAACCCTTCTAAAAAGGTTTTAGGATCATCTGAATCTTCATTTTCAAAAACTGGAGGTGTCATTTCATTTAAGACATGGTTAGGCCAATGTAAATTTGAATTGTCACCTATCCCTGAGCTATTTCCGAGATCAGAATGGGAATTACTGTTACCTCTATTTTGCATCGAAATGTCAGCTGATACACCTGGTATTGCCTCGTTTCTTGCAACTTCATTACTAAGATTGTTGTGATTACATGCATTTTCATTTAATTTCAAATTTTCTAAGGCCTCTTTTACCTGAGTAATTTCTGTTACTACCCCTTTTATTTGGTCTGTAACATCCTCCAAATTTCTAGCCTGCCTTTCATTTTCTACATCAGATCTTTCTATTCTAACTTTACACCCCTGTAACTCTTCTCTAATTTCTTCCCTTTGTTTGTCTAATCTATATGTTACTTTTTCCCTTTCTTTATCTAATTTTTCACTCACTTGTTGACCTAATTTCTTTTCAGAATTCTTTACTTCTTGCCTTATTGTCTCTAATTCTCCCTTAACCTGTTCTACCTGTTCTCTATTTTCTTTTACTTCACTACTAACTTTATTAATTTCCTCCCTAACTTCTTCCCTAAAGGTTTCGAAAGCTCTCTTCTGATTTTCCAATTGCATTCCCAATTCCTGTTGTCCCTTCTCTACTTTCTGTCCTAACTCTTTACTATTTTCATCTATCTTTTGACTTAACTCTGTTCTTAATTCTTTACTATTTTCATCTATCTTTTTACTTAACTCTGTATTCATCTTTTCCACTGTTCTTAATTCTTTACTATTTTCATCTATCTTTCGACTTAACTCTGTACTCATCTTTTCCACTGTTCTTAATTCTTTACTATTTTCATCTATCTTTTGACTTAACTCTGTACTCATCTTTTTCATTATCGTTTGAAACATATTCTCTATTTCTGACATAAATGCTGGCCTTTCTAAATTACTACTAAACATTTCTGAACTACCTCTAGGTGTTTCTCTAACGTTCTGATCTTCTACTTCTTGGCATATTCTGCTACCAATTACATTCCGATTAAATTCTTCCATCCTACTTACACTTTTCTCAATTTCCGGACTTTCAAAACCTAAAAAATCAGTGTCACTGTCTTCCATTTCTAAGCTATTTACATGTGTTTTTCTACTCACCAAAATTTTCAATATTTTCACTATTTCACTTTAACTGCACTTAAACTTGTTCACTACACGTTTCACAGATGTTGACACGCTGGGCACCTTCTTGTCTGCTGGTTCGATGCTGATCTGGTCGTCTTGGGGGTTTGGTCCATTCTTTCGGGGCCACACGCTGGGATGCCAATTTGAAGCTGTATTATCGTTGTGTCCTAGTTATTGCCTCGCCATTTGAAGCTGAAGTCGTTGGTGACGTGATGTTGCCCTTCGATGTAGCTCGCCCCGGCTAGTTCTGCATAAGATCTCTTTATCTCGGGTTTGCGTAAGTGTAATGGACAACCCAAGAACAACTTTTTATATTGTTTATTATCTTTTTAAATATTTTCAGGAGTTATGCCGAAAATATTTGTATCTGTAGAGGCATCGCAATCACATCCGCGCAGCACGAACTCCCGTACTGGTCTCTGGTTGAGTACTGACTCTTCCTCTCTTACCCACGCTAAGAAGACCGTTCGTTCATTTGAATGTCATGACGTCATCCAAGAAAGCCTCGTATCCAAAATGCTATTTCCTTTTCCCGCAATTTAGAAATGTCCCTTTCTATTATAACATGTTCTTTTATGAATTTCAAATATATAATTACTTTTTTAGGATTAAACGATGTTTACTTTATATTTTATTAGATATCTCGCGCGACTTTTAAGGTTTGTAGAACTGACTTTCGAACGTGTATTTAAACTATGTGGTATGACGTCATGACTCGTTAATTTCAAACCAATAATGCGTTTATTCTACAAATTTAACGACTATTATTTACTCATATCTTGCTCACCTTACAACACTTCCTGCTATATTATCTATTTATGTTATTACTCAATATTTATCGCAAATCTCATATCCGGCAATTAAATTAAAACGTGTCTTTTTCAAAAGCCCATTCGATCGGAAATCTAAATTTCGGTATCACCTTAGTGCAACCTCTTGGACGTGATGCAGATGTGCCATGCACAGCAAGTTGAGCAATCCTATAAACAAAACAAAATTGAGAGGTAGAATCAGGCCTGAAAAATTCAATACCATAACTGGGATTTGAACCATGAATCTTCCGCTTTACGTGTGGCTGCTCTACTGATGTGATTGTTACTTGCTGAGTTGCTATTACTGGTGCTAGTTCAGTTGTTGTCAGTTTGTGACCATGCAGAATAAACAGTTCCTCTACTACTTTCTACTGTTTCTGATGTGTACCTTGTTCAGAACTTTCAGTTTTTCTCAGTTCTTGGATGTCCATTTCCCCTTTGTGCATATTCTGTGTAAAATCTTAAATGATTAAGCTGGCTGCCTCTATTTCTCTCTCTCATATGATTAGCATTATACTTTTTCCCATGTTGGCTATCCTGAATTCTATGTGTAGCTCTTGGTATCACACTTTGATATCTAGTTGTTATGTCATTATTCCTTGAAGACACATTATTCCTATTTATATTGTTGGGCACCCCACTCCTCTGTGTTCTGTGAAAGTTTTGCCCATTACTTTTCTGTGGTGAGCTTCATTCATTATTTCATGAGTTTTCCTTTCATGCGCCATTATTATTATCTCTTTGTGAAATTGTGTGTTTCATATTCAGTAAGCAATTTGAACATGTCTGTGAAATCAATTGGTTTAGCAACAACTAAATTGTTTCCTATGCACTATAGGTAGCATTGTACAATTATACTTTCTGTCTCTGACATGTGCGGTTGAATTAGTTTACTTTTTTGGCGAGTTTTGGAAAGTACTCAGTCATTGTGATACTTGCTGTGTTGTATCTACCAGTTGCTAATCCTACCTTCTCTATGTTTTCCTTTCCTGGAACCCAAAATCTGCCTGTGAATAAGTTTCTGAAATTACTATAAGATTCATCTAAAGCTATGGTAAACCTAATCATTCTAAAGCAACTTTTGTCAAGCTCATCTTCACAATCATAATCCTAAGTTCATTTAGTATTCCTTTTATTCTGAAATAATCAAAATAATAAATTGCAATATCTTATACAGGGTGTTAATGAACTACACTGACATATTTTTAGAGAATATGGAGATGTCTTAAACAAGTAATTTGAGATAGGAGACTTATGACCTGATCGTTCAAATTTCGAAATTACGGCTATAAGTGTCTAAAGTGCCAGTACGCCACTGACTTATTTCAACCATTCAAGAGCGCGACACACAATGAAGCTGTAAAATCGTTGTGTCCTAGTTATTGCCTCGCCATTTGAAGCTGAAGTCGTTGGTGACGTGACGTTGCCCTTCGATGTAGCTCGCCCCGGCTAGTTCTGCATAAGATCTCTTTATCTCGGGTTTGCGTAAGTGTAATGGACAACCCAAGAACAACTTTTTATATTGTTTATTTTCTTTTTTAAATATTTTCAGGAGTTATGCCGAAAATATTTGTATCTGTAGAGGCATCGCAATCACATCCGCGCAGCACGAACTCCCGTACTGGTCTCTGGTTGAGTACTGACTCTTCCTCTCTTACCCACGCTAAGAAGACCGTTCGTTCATTTGAATGTCATGACGTCATCCAAGAAAGCCTCGTATCCAAAATGCTATTTCCTTTTCCCGCAATTTAGAAATGTCCCTTTCTATTATAACATGTTCTTTTATGAATTTCAAATATATAATTACTTTTTTTAGGATTAAACGATGTTTACTTTATATTTTATTAGATATCTCGCGCGACTTTTAAGGTTTGTAGAACTGACTTTCGAACGTGTATTTAAACTATGTGGTATGACGTCATGACTCGTTAATTTCAAACCAATAATGCGTTTATTTTACAAATTTAACGACTATTATTTACTCATATCTTGCTCACCTTACAACACTTCCTGCTATATTATCTATTTATGTTATTACTCAATATTTATCGCAAATCTCATATCCGGCAATTAAATTAAAACGTGTCTTTTTCAAAAGCCCATTCGATCGGAAATCTAAATTTCGGTATCAAATGCCCCCATTTATGTTATTTTATTATTTCATAATAAAATAATGTAAATGTCTTGCCCGAAAGAAAAATTAAAAATTACTCCTGTATTTTGAATAATCGGCAACACTCCCATTATATACAACTTTCAATTACACTGTTTTGAAATTGGTTATTAACATTTTCTCATTAATCTTTTTAACATGACAAACAATTATACACTTGACTTAACATTAATCCTTAAATACTAATTACAATATGTTATGGTTTCTTCTGTGAAGCTTTTATATAAAGGTTAAATTTCAAGAGTCTTTCTTTATACTTCCTTCTTTTAGTTCATGTTTGCTCACTTTGCTCTCACTATCACTTGCACTGTGATTTTTTTTTTTTTTTTTTTTTTACTTTTGTTATTGTAACACATATCTTTACTATATCCTTTAAGCACTAAAATGTACATATATTTATATAAATCCATTACACTCTTCAGACAAATTCTTTCTTTGTCTTGCTGTGATAACTATCTATACATCTAAATATTTTAACAAATGTTTACAAAGTAAATATTCTGTTTTCTCTCTATGCAGAGATGAACAATTTAACAATCTTTCTGAAGCTGTTATTGTGAGCTCTATACAATATATTTTTAGGCTCTTTGTAGTAGATAGCAATTCACATTCTGCATTTTTCATGAATATGTAAGTACCTGACCAATATATGATTTTCAAGTAAGCTAACATTTACATTTTATCTCAAAGCTGATTGGGCGCCAATAGACAAATGACATTTCCAATTTTTCTTTTACATTAAATCAAGGTTCCAAGACACCACACGGTTTCTTGTATGGTCGAAGGAGTTGTTTATGCCATCTTCCCAGACATTTTTCATTTTTAACATCTTTTAATTCATAGGTATGATAACCAAATTTTGATATAATTTCTGCAGGACCTTTATATAACAATTCCATCCTTTTGTTCCTACCTCGCAAGGCACTTGATAACTTATGGTCTTTAACTAGTACCCAATCTCCTATCTTAGGTTCCCATTTATGTTTTCTACTCTTTTTCTTTAATTTTCGCTTCTCTGCCTTTTTCTTGATTCGTTCAAAAGCAATTTTCGCTCTTTCTTCTTCACTTAACTGAATGTCATTAATTTTCAGTGTTTTTGGTTCCCCGATCAATATTGGTTCTGGTTCAATTCCTAACATTAATTTTATTGGTGCAAACCCAGTAGTTACATTAATGGTATGATTGATAATCTTTTCTATCAATGGACAATATTTCACCCAATCCTTGTGATTATGATGTGTAAGTACACGTAAATAAATTCCTACATCTCGGAGGACACGTTCTGTTGGATTCCCTGATGGAAAGTATGATGAACAATAATTTAGTTTTCTCGTGTCTAATGTCACCTTAATCTTTCATTGGCCTTATTTACAATACATAGGGGATTCACAAATTCTGAATTCGAAATCTCAATAACCTCATCTTCTAACATTGACTTTATAACTGCATCTACCTCTTCTCTTATTGTACTAGGGATAGCTCTCGCTTTATGTGTAAAAGGTTTGATGGGTATCATCTCAAACGAATGAGTATAAATATTACATTTACCAGGTTTCTCAGAGAATACTTCTTTATTTCGGACTAATATTTTAAACAATTTATCCCTCTGTTGTTCATTTAGTTGATCAGCCTGAGTTACTTTTTTTTTTCAACAATTCTTCTAAGTCTTCACTACTCTCCCTATCATAGTACCTAGTTGCATCAGAAACCCTCAAATTGTCTATGAAATCATTTTTATCCCATTCTACATTTTCTTTATTATCGACACTGTACTCTTTGACATTTACTTCAGTTAATTCCATAGCTCCTACTTTAACATATTCTACAAAGAATGTATCCCCTTGGATTTCTTCTTCCTCTTTTTCTCGTACAATAGTTTCTGAACTACTATCTTCCACAAAAGGCACTATAATGGTCTCATCTACAACTTTCATTTCTAGAATCATGTTTTTAAAATTCACCACAGCTTCCCAGGCATAAAGACAATCACAACCTATTATAATATCTGTCACAAGTCTTCCTACAATCAGAAATAAAATTCCAAGTATTCTCCCATTTATTTCAATATTTATCATTGCTTGAAATTTTACTCTCTCTTTTCGTTTTCCCACAGCTAGCGAGCAATATATCCCATTAACTGGTAAAGACATTACTTTAAAGCCACTACTTTGTAAATTATCATAAAAATTTTGTGAGCATACTGTGCTATTTGATCCCGTATCTATAATTGCATTGTATTGTTTTCCATTTACTCCAATTTTGATTTTAGGTGGATCTCCTACTTTTTCGTTTTCGTCGATTCTATTTTTCCATTCTCTTTTCTTTTGTATCATCATTTGCCTTCCAGGACTATTTATTTCCGAGTACTTATCACAATCATTACTAGGATACCCAGTTCTCACTGAAGGCGCGTTTGACCGGGTCTGGCGTTTTCCTGATTTTTAGGTATGGCTCCTGTACTATTTCCCGAATTGTTACTTCTGTTCTCCTGCATTAAATCGGGGTTACTTCCTACCATGTTTTTGACCGTGTTAATGGCCTCAACCATTTCCGCATTTTCGGGGGAATTTCGTCCATTTGAATACCTTTCTTCCTGTCTTGGTGACCTCGGTCTAAACTCATTATCTCCATTTGTCCAATACCCATCATTTGAATTTCTACTATGTCCAAAATAACGTCCCCGTCTACCTCGATCAAATCTATTTGTATTCATATAATTCACCCTTATATTTCTTCCCCTTTGATTACCATTTCTATTTTGGTGACGCCCTTCCTGGTTATATCTACCTTGATTTTCCCACCGGAATGATTCCATCCTTGGTATTGGTCCTTTATATCTTTCCCTAATCTCACTTCTATTCTGATAATACTGTGCCCCTTGCCCGAAAGAATTTACAGTTTCTTTTCCTTCATATTTATTTCCAAATGCGTGTTTTGGCTTATTGACTTCTAAGGCTGATAATAATTCGATCATAGCTGCAATGCTATCGGGTCGGGCTATGATTAGGTAGTGTTGAAGCGTTTCCGGAAAATGTGGAGTAACTATATTTATTAGATCTTTTTCATCCAAGGGAGGATCCAACATCTTCGATTTTCTCGCTATTCTCATAAAATAGTTGACCATTGATTCCTCCAATCTAGGATTAAATTTTCCATTGCTTAATTCAACTCTAATATTAGCCTGCCTACTAGCTCCCCAATATCTGGTTAAAAAGATGTTCCTAAAGGTCCTGTAGTCATTATTGTTACCCATAGAAAGGCCTAGCCAATTGGCAGCATTACCCTTTAGACATTTTCTTACTATCACCATCTTGTACTCCTCTGGTATACGTTTCACCGTGAAGTACTCTTGTAACCCTTCTAAAAAGGCTTTAGGATCATCTGAATCTTCATTTTCAAAAACTGGAGGTGTCATTTCATTTAAGACATGGTTAGGCCAATGTAAATTTGAATTGTCACCTATCCCTGAGCTATTTCCGAGATCAGAATGGGAATTACTGTTACCTCTATTTTGCATCGAAATGTCAGCTGATACACCTGGTATTGCCTCGTTTCTTGCAACTTCATTACTAAGATTGTTGTGATTACATGCATTTTCATTTAATTTCAAATTTTCTAAGGCCTCTTTTACCTGAGTAATTTCTGTTACTACCCCTTTTATTTGGTCTGTAACATCCTCCAAATTTCTAGCCTGCCTTTCATTTTCTACATCAGATCTTTCTATTCTAACTTTACACCCCTGTAACTCTTCTCTAATTTCTTCCCTTTGTTTGTCTAATCTATATGTTACTTTTTCCCTTTCTTTATCTAATTTTTCACTCACTTGTTGACCTAATTTCTTTTCAGAATTCTTTACTTCTTGCCTTATTGTCTCTAATTCTCCCTTAACCTGTTCTACCTGTTCTCTATTTTCTTTTACTTCACTACTAACTTTATTAATTTCCTCCCTAACTTCTTCCCTAAAGGTTTCGAAAGCTCTCTTCTGATTTTCCAATTGCATTCCCAATTCCTGTTGTCCCTTCTCTACTTTCTGTCCTAACTCTTTACTATTTTCATCTATCTTTTGACTTAACTCTGTTCTTAATTCTTTACTATTTTCATCTATCTTTTTACTTAACTCTGTATTCATCTTTTCCACTGTTCTTAATTCTTTACTATTTTCATCTATCTTTCGACTTAACTCTGTACTCATCTTTTCCACTGTTCTTAATTCTTTACTATTTTCATCTATCTTTTGACTTAACTCTGTACTCATCTTTTTCATTATCGTTTGAAACATATTCTCTATTTCTGACATAAATGCTGGCCTTTCTAAATTACTACTAAACATTTCTGAACTACCTCTAGGTGTTTCTCTAACGTTCTGATCTTCTACTTCTTGGCATATTCTGCTACCAATTACATTCCGATTAAATTCTTCCATCCTACTTACACTTTTCTCAATTTCCGGACTTTCAAAACCTAAAAAATCAGTGTCACTGTCTTCCATTTCTAAGCTATTTACATGTGTTTTTCTACTCACCAAAATTTTCAATATTTTCACTATTTCACTTTAACTGCACTTAAACTTGTTCACTACACGTTTCACAGATGTTGACACGCTGGGCACCTTCTTGTCTGCTGGTTCGATGCTGATCTGGTCGTCTTGGGGGGTTGGTCCATTCTTTCGGGGCCACACGCTGGGAAGCCAATTTGAAGCTGTAAAATCGTTGTGTCCTAGTTATTGCCTCGCCATTTGAAGCTGAAGTCGTTGGTGACGTGACGTTGCCCTTCGATGTAGCTCGCCCCGGCTAGTTCTGCATAAGATCTCTTTATCTCGGGTTTGCGTAAGTGTAATGGACAACCCAAGAACAACTTTTTATATTGTTTATTTTCTTTTTTAAATATTTTCAGGAGTTATGCCGAAAATATTTGTATCTGTAGAGGCATCGCAATCACATCCGCGCAGCACGAACTCCCGTACTGGTCTCTGGTTGAGTACTGACTCTTCCTCTCTTACCCACGCTAAGAAGACCGTTCGTTCATTTGAATGTCATGACGTCATCCAAGAAAGCCTCGTATCCAAAATGCTATTTCCTTTTCCCGCAATTTAGAAATGTCCCTTTCTATTATAACATGTTCTTTTATGAATTTCAAATATATAATTACTTTTTTTAGGATTAAACGATGTTTACTTTATATTTTATTAGATATCTCGCGCGACTTTTAAGGTTTGTAGAACTGACTTTCGAACGTGTATTTAAACTATGTGGTATGACGTCATGACTCGTTAATTTCAAACCAATAATGCGTTTATTTTACAAATTTAACGACTATTATTTACTCATATCTTGCTCACCTTACAACACTTCCTGCTATATTATCTATTTATGTTATTACTCAATATTTATCGTAAATCTCATATCCGGCAATTAAATTAAAACGTGTCTTTTTCAAAAGCCCATTCGATCGGAAATCTAAATTTCGGTATCAACAAATAGAGCGTGCCTTTCTGGCATAATGATTATGACAGCGTTCGAGCAAGGTCCTCATCGTGATCGAGCCTCGTTCGCTTCTTTCTTTGTTTCTATTCATTTTCTTTATTCTGAATAGAGCATGTTAATGCTGTTTTCATCCAGATTTTAAATTATGTTTCAATGTATGCAATTTGTTCCAACATGCCAGTACAATTAATACAATTCCAGCTAACAAAAAGTTGAAACCTGCTTAATATGTTAATATGCTGCACTTCAGAATGGAAAGTACTTTATAGGGTCACAGAAAGAGTAAAAGCATAAAAAATCTCAGAATTTGCATGAGTTTTATAGGAATTGCTCGAAATTGTGACCTGAACTTTCATGGCAAAATTGACAGCGCCGAAGGAAGGGTTGTCGTACTCTATTCAAGATTTCTGCAGTGAGCCGAATAAGGAAATGATAGTACCTTCATATGGAATAAAAAATAAAGCAAAATTAGTACCTGCATGATAGGAAACGAACCCACGACCTTCGTGACTACAGCCTTTGACGTTACAAATTGAGCCGCAAGAGCAATCAACGAAACGTTTCTGGAGTAGGCTTCACAATGCAAGAAGGTATCTAAGCCTGTTCAGTGTCGCACTGTCAGGTAATTAGTCCGAGATTGGAGAGATCTTTGTGGCATTAAATCTTGAGAAAGCTGATAAAGGGCCACTGAACATCGATATCTGTAATACTCGGCTGGCAATTTTAAAGTCATTCTAAAGCAATTTTTCACCAGGCTTTGCCTTAACACCGACTTATCAACATCTTATATTAATATGTTTAACACAATATAACTGCATTATGTTTAGCTGCGGACTATACATTGCCTATCTCAAATTATTTATATCAGTCACATCTACAATCTCTCGAGTTAATTTGGTGTAGTTCATTAACACCCGGTATACCTACACATGAGAAAAAATCTGATGTGTTGCATTCACATGACCTCTGCTCCTGTACTACTTACAAACTCTTATTCCCCCATCTTCATGTTAGTCGAGGTAAACATTTGTAGAAATTATCTTATTGCTTATTTCCTTGCAGGTACAACAGCATTATGGGAATACAGTAGGCTTTGAGTGATAGTCAAATCTTTTAAAGCTTTGAAATTCCGTTCTCTTTGCAAGGCTAACATTAAAAAATGAATAACAATGTTACATTTGGTGAAAGTTTGTTTTACAAAACTCACACAAATAACAAGGAATATCTCTGAAATGATTCACTCTACAAATAAATTTATTTGCATATAAATTGTGTATTTTAGCAGGATCTACATCTTTTGTGTATGCCAAAACATAAAAATATGGTGCTCTCTAAAAAGCAGTTACTATTACTGCTAAGTCTCTTCAGTATTTATGAAATATTGGAGAGCAAGAGGATTAATGACTTCATTGTCAGAAATCCAGCATTAGCCAACAACACTTTTTGTATAGTAAGATTTGGTCTGTCTCTTACATTTTACCAATTATGCAAACGTCATCCACAGTAAATAGGACTTCATCGGCTATAGCAAGAAAATTCAAGATATACATTTCATTTGTCATAAAAATATCTCAAACATATGGAATTTTAATCAAAATAGTTAGAGCCATAATTTTTTAAAAATGTATCATGTAAAGGTTAGTTTAGGGTGAAGCAATTTTCTTCAAAATCTTCGTGTCGCATCCTTGAAAGACATTACACTTAAACACCAACTTTGGTTTTTAAGCAATTGTTCATTTTTGAGTTATGCTGTCCACAGACTGAGACACACACATGCGCGTGCACAAATTTTTCTAAAAACCTGATGTGTTGCAATTACAGGACTTTCTCTGCTCTTGTTCTAACCATTCTTACAAACTCTTAATCCTCTATCTTCTTTGTGTTTGTTGAGATAAACATTTGTACAAATTATCTTAATGCTTATTCCTTGTAGGTGCAAGGAGGATATTAGAATACAGTAGGCTTTGAGCGCTAGTCAAATATTTTAAAGCTTTGAGATCCCATTCTCTTTGCATGCTTAACATATAAAAAAATGAACAACGATGTTCCATTTCACGAAAGTTTTAAGTTTTTCGAAGCATAGTCTAAATAAAATTTTTTGAAAAATGTTCCGTGTTAAGGATAGTTTAGGGTAGGGCTATTTTCTTCAAAATCTTTGTGTTGCATCCTTGAAAGATATAAAACTTAAATACCAACTTTGGTTTTTAACCGACTTTTCGTTTTTGAGTTCTGCTGCCCACAGACTGACACACGGGCTCTCGCACTCACTCACTCTCACACTCACTCACTCTCATACTCACTCTCACACTCACTCACTCTCACACTCATTCACTCACTCTTACACTCACTCTCACACTCTCTCACACACACACTCTCTCACACACACACTCTCACACTCAATCTCACACTCACTCTCTCACTTATTCTCTCACTTATTCTCTCATTCATTCTCTCACTCACTCTCTCTCACGTACATGTTTTTCTAAAAATGCATTTTTTGGATTCAGGGGGTCTCAAAACATATTTCTGGTGAAATATCGACATCAAATTTTTGGGTGGAATACAATACTTCCTCTACTTACCAGTAGAGTTTATGAAGCTAAATGTTGTTCACTTTGTCACAATGGATATACAGAATGCACATTTCAATAAAATTTGGATTCAATGAAAAAAACTGAAGCTACTGACTGTGAAGCAATATAAATCAACAAATGTAATTAATATTTAGAGACTAAGCTCCACTTATCTGTGCTGTAAGTTGTAAATATTAACCCTTATGTACACGCGTATAATTTTGTAACGCAAGGGGTATTTTTTACCCCAATTTTGAAACAGTTTTTTTCCCATCAAACTACTTAGGAAACTTGAATGTGGTCATATATTACAGCATCAGTGTATCTTTAACAATATTTAATGTTTTTTTTTATCTGAATAGTAACTCAATGAAATTTATGATTCAGGAATATCAATGTCACATTTTCAAAAAATAAACCTTAGGTGCAGATACATATTTTTTTCAAATATGTCCTTTACTGTATATACAGGCAATTACTCTTAAGTGGTGTTCTAATACATTAAACATACATATTTTAGAAAAAAACTAATATTACAAACAGTCCTTTTCTCATTGGCAAAATCGAAGAATACCTGGTCTGGAAAGTTGGTGTTTTTTATTTCTAATTAGCAGAATCAGTGCCAACACATTCTTCACAAACAGAATACGAATGTCCCTTTCAAATAAATTTGCAGCACTTCTTACATGCAGTTTTGGTTTTCCGATCCTTTTTTGAGGGACACACCTCACATATCCCAGAAGACTGTGGGAGGACCTGTTGATGCATATTATTTCTGAGAATAATGTTGACACCAGTACCATCCAATGTCCATAAATCTTAGCATTTAGATGACCTGATCTCGTAACTCCTGTGAAGTAAAGAAGTTCAAACAAAGCTTTTATTTCAGCAGAATTGCATCTCATTCTCTATTGAATTTATGTCGAATGAACGAGATGTGTATATGCAATTCACTATTTCTCTGAGAATTTCAGGATTTAAAGCAAAACCAAATTTCCAAAGCTAATTTTGCTTCATGAACTGGAACTTTACTGTCTGGCAGATGACAAATATTGCCTGATCTTGTTCCAACATTCCTTGCAGGTGCAGACTTTTTCCACAAGGTGCCAACCTTTCTTTTGAAATATCTCTTGAGATGATGACGGCACATCCTCTTCATTACAGGCCCTAATGACCTAGTTGTCAATGGGCCCTTAAACACCACTGCTCACTCCTCTTCATTATCATCACTGTCTACCTCTTGCTCTGTATCTGTCTCTGTGAAATGTGGTCACTTTTATCCTCAGACTCTATTTAACCTGTACTCAGTTGCAGTACCATCTAGACAGAATCCTGTATCTTTATTTTGTTCGAATCTGTAGTCTATTTTTCCATTTAAGCAATTACATTAGCACATGCGTGGGATGTTTTTTACCCAGACAGCAGAGAACACGTATTTACTGAGCAAAATAATGCGTGAAACTGCTCAACTTACACATTGTTATAAGGAGGAACTGTTGATTGAAAGGCCATTGTTACAAAATTTATGTAACACTGTCAGCAATGTATCAGTTGTAGTGGGGTATATTTTACCTCATGTGTGTGCTTATGGGTTAAAGATAGATCAAGGTTTCATAAATCATTCAGTTACATTCATAATGTGAATGAATGATTCACAAAACCTTGGTCTGTCTTTAATACACCAAAGACAAGCAAAGCTATGTTTTTAAATATTTATTATATTTGTTGATTTAAAATTTGGATATTTATTTCAAAGATAAATACATAGCAATGAATATAAAATATAAAATGTAATAATAATGGTCATTAACAGAGTAGAAGATGAATGAAAATACAATTAACTAATGCAAAAGAGGAAAAAAGAAAGATTTTAAAAATTGCTTTACATAACACGGCTTTTTAGTGATTATAACCTCTGAAGATGTGAATACCTAAAATTGCTGCTACCCAGGTTGTTAATGCAAGAGGTAGCCATCACACCACAAAAATTTGTGAATAGATGTGAATACCTTAAATGACTAAGGCATAGGTTGTTTATGCAAGAGGCACCTATTCAAAGTATTAAACACAGAAGTTGTGTGATTATAACATGGCACAGGTTTGCATTGTGCTTGTATTTTGCCTCTCAGACCAAAAACAAAAGGAAAACGAAAGGGGGAAAAGGGGGAGAGGGTTGTAGAATTTATTTCCTCCCATAAAGTGTCAGTCCATTATGTATTTATTTTACTGTACTATATTTTACTTTTAGCTAGTAAGTGTTCCAAGCATTTTGGAAATATTTGGCTGCTGTGCTTTGGAAGTACCTGGTTGTGGTTAAATTATGGACTTTAAAATAAATTTTAGTTCCTCAAATGCCAATAATTACAGTTGTTGGAGTTCTTGGACAATTTAGAACAAAAGCACTTTCAAAATAAACCAAAAGCTTGTTATATGTTTTAGTAGAATGCCATAGTTGTCCCAAGAATTCCCATTTCAAATAATGTGTATTTCAAAATTAAGCATTTTAAAATAAGATTATGTTTAATATTTTAGTTACACAACCATTAGGGATGTTAATTACTATTTGTATTATGACAATGTAAATGCAGAGCATTGAAGAAAAAAGTAAGAGCAGAGGAAATGTTGAGATCATCATCGCTTCCACCTTCCATGGCCGCAAGAGAAAAAATATATAAAATTAAGACAATGTCAGCTGAAGCCTTAAATTGTGCTTCAGATAAGAAAAAGAGAAAAAAATTCAGGACACCAAATTATGAGAAAAATCATGATATGATAATGAGGGAGCTAGAAGAAAATTCAAATGAAAATGGCAGCACTCCAGAATCAACTAAATTAAAAACAACGGAACAACATAAAGTTAAGGTAATGTTTGATTCTTCTGTTCTTTGTAGTAAATTTTAACTCTTGTTGTTGTTGTTCACAATATTTGTTATTTTGTTTTATGCAGGGCCTTTGTTTTGATGCATGGTTGTATTATGGGGAATTGCTTGTCCTGCATTCTGCTGCTTCTAAGTGGTTATGTTTGCCCTCCACTTTCCCTCTTCTTTGTGTGCCAGTTAATCAGTTGATGCAAAACCTGTGCTGAATAGGTATTGTATTTATTATTTATTTATGCCAACAAACTTACTTTTGGTGTTTTTAAATACACAAGCCGTGTGTGGGCAATGTTTGAGAGCTAGAACTGGAACTTAAAAATTCAATGCCACTGGGACATAAAGTACTTGCAATAGTAAGTCACCATTGGGGTAATTGTCTCTATGTAAGACTGCCTTTGTGGTTTACCAGGAAAAATATGAACTGGTTTGTGAATTCAATGTCATTCTGGCAGGTTGTCACAGTAGCTTAATGGTTAGAGCATCTGCCTAATAAGCGGAAGGTCTGTGGTTCAAATCCCAGCTGTGGCATTGAATTTTTAAGTTCCAGTTCTACCTCTCAAACATTGCCCACACACGGCTTGTGTGTTTAAAAACACCAACAGTAAGTTTGTTGGCATAAATAAATAATAATTACCATGTGAAGGTTATTTAATCCTGGGACATAAAGTACTTGCAATAGGAAGTCACCATTGGGGTAATTTGTCTCTGATGTGAGACTGCCTTTGTGGTTTACCAGGAAAAATGTGAACTGGTTTGAGAATTCAGTGTCATTCTGGCAGGTTGTCACAGTAGCTTAATGGTTGGAGCACCCACCTAGTAAATGGAGGGTCTGTGGTTCAAATCCCAGCTGTGGCATTGAATTTTTAAGTTCCAGTTCTACCTCTCAAACATTGTCCACACACGGCTTGTGTGTTTAAAAACACCAACAGTAAGTTTGTTGGCGTAAATAAATAATAATTATATCTGGCTATTGCCATGAATTTTTTAAGGGTGCTGATGACCTAGAAGTTGAGCGCCCTTAAACTCACAAGCCACCACCTAACACCATCAGCCTGACTCGAAATGCATGAGGTAATTAAAAGATGAAAAATAACAGCAGTCTCTTACTCACTGCAACAAAATTCTAAAAGAACCCACATATCGTACCAAACATAAAGCCAGAAAAGAGAAACTACCCCTCAGTCATAAGAGTCAGTTTTTAATGTTGGGTCAGTGAGCGAGTTAATTGTCAGAGCGAGCTGTGGACAATAGAGCAGTGTTTGTATCAATGTTATGATAGAACTTACAGCTGTGGGTTGCAAGGTCACTAGTTGTGAATTATGATTTAGTTTTAGAGGAAATAAAGTGACATAAAAAGTACTGGACTTGTCATTTATCGGAATACCATATGAGACTACACATTTCAGTATTATAATATTAATGTATTACTACTGTCATAATGTCAAAACGTGTTTACATTAGTATAGAGAATCTTCATGTATGATTCCTGTGTGAGAACAAACCTTTGTAGAGAGGGGAGATTGCAATTTATAGACAGATTCCCTGCTGTTTGTGTGCCTCTCACAGAAACAATTCATAATTTTAAACCATTAAACTTTTAACATTAAAACCCCATAAGATTATTCTGGCTCAGGAATTGCAACCACAATTGCAATAATGTGAGTAGAGTTAATTTCTACATTTGGGTATTGGATGATGTTAATGATTGCCATATTGACCCATTTTTAATTCTTTATGGATGAAGCTTGGTTTTTATTTACATGACGAAGAATTACTAAGGGTTCATACAAAGTTTCCCAAAAGGTGTGAGAAATATGTGGTAGCACAAGGATATAATTTCCAGCTCTCATCTTCTATAATGGAGGTATGTGGTTGTTGCAATTATAATTTGCATGAGAAATTTATGTGTTTTAATGTAAGGAGCTACGAATGTCTGACTATGTCAGCAATCATCCTGTTTCCCAGTGTCAGGAAAGTTCCTGTTAGGTTAGCGATGCATCCAAATGAAGGCTCTGTATTATGTTATCAGATCTGAATGAACATAAACATGTTTATTCTGTTCACTCCTATCTGAGATGCTGCTTTATTTTTACTTTGGCATGCACTTAAGGAATATACAACTGAGCCAGCATTAAGAATTGTGTTGGTGGATGTCTGGATCTACACTACTGTTTGTGAAAATTGCAACACCAAGAAGGAACCACATGATTGAAGTAACATTTATACCACAGATTAGGTTCATGACATCACTCCATCAATCGTAGTGCATCCAGAAAGCACCAGCCCTCTATTTATCCTGCACTGCTTTTGGGCTTTTGACTTTGAAAGGCTACCACTCTCATTAGCTTCTTGGCTAACACGTGGTGTGAATTTCAGCATTTGCATCCACAGGAAGCTATGTGATGGAACTCATCCATTCTTTCTACAATGCCTGTAATGTGCAAGATGTTTGATCTAAGCAACCCAAACAACTTAGAATTAGCTCTCCGTTTACCACAGAGTGATGATGTCAGTGGAGGGCAACTAGATGAACAACGTGAGGAAGACGATGATACTAATGCAGATGATTTGCCACCCAAGAAAAGAGAAGAAAATTCCAACACAGAATGTGGCACAGATGAACCTATTATTAGAGGTATTAAATATAGCTGGCATAAATGCTCAAATAGTAGCAATTGCAAATGGACTAGAGGTGAACTACAGGAGATTGTTCCCTAGAACTTTGTCTGACAACTGGTATCGCAGGAGTATGTATCCAATAGGACTGCACAAAAGTTAAAGCTCCAAAAATATAAACTTGAAACTCAAGGTTCACAGGAAGAAGCAGCAGAACTTTCTGAAAAGAAGTGTTGTGACACATGCAAACTTGCTAAACCAAAGAGGATCTCCAGAATGACAAGATACAGTTGCAAGAAGTATAAAAAGTATTTTTGTTTGGAACACAGTAGAATGGTTTGTCAAGTGCTTTGCGAGTTTGGAGTTGGAAAAATAGGGCTTGTAAAATTGGAAAAGAGAAAGAAAAGAGAAAAGAAATAACTAAAGCCCGGATTTTTATGTAATATCAAGGTGCGAAATATGTACATATTTATGTAACAAAAAACATCAAAATATGTAATGAAATATGTAATATCAACAAAATATGTAAAATTATGTAATGATCTAAATGCTAAGATTACCACCTCAAATCTAAATGCACACTGCAAATTACCCAGAATTGTGTAATTTTATGGGTCTGTAAGTACATACATTAATTACAATGAGTTTAAATTTACTAAACATAGAATTAATTATAGAGAAAATGTTTTGTTTTATGCAGAATTTACCTAAAATTTATTTTCAAGAAGGTAATCACGAAATAAAAAATGTGTTTTGGATTATTTATTAAAATTACTCATTTCACATAATTATTTTACTTAAATTTTAGACGGTAAAGCAATGTTGAAATGCTGAAACAATTTATCAATGAGTGAAACAATCAGTTCAAAATATTTAACTTTTATAATGAGGATGCATTTTCAGTTTTTTATCTCTTGACATACAATGAACAATGAGGCATTTTCATTTTGAGTCTTTTGCTTCTTTCAACGTGCAGCGAATAATCATATACTTTTCCATATTTTCAGGGGTCATTTTTGTTTCCTATCGGACAAAATGTTTTTATAACCAAAAAAGCTTCTCTCCACGTCACACGAAGTAACAAGTACATATTTTAGCATAGGAATTTGATTTGCTACGAATGTCTGACTATGTCAGCAATCATCCTGCTTCCCAGTGTCAGGAAAGTTCCTGTTAGGTTAGCGATGCATCCAAATGAAGGCTCTGTATTATGTTATCAGATCTGAATGAACATAAACATGTTTATTCTGTTCACTCCTATCTGAGATGCTGCTTTATTTTTACTTTGGCATGCACTTAAGGAATATACAACTGAGACAGCATTAAGAATTGTGTTGGTGGATGTCTGGATCTACACTACTGTTTGTGAAAATTGCAACACCAAGAAAGAACCACATGATTGAAGTAACATTTATACCACAGGTTAGGTTCATGACATCACTCCATCGATCGTAGTGCATCCAGAAGGCACCAGCCCTCTATTTATCCTGCACTGCTTTTGGGCTTTTGACTTTGGAAGGCTACCGCTCTCATTAGCTTCTTGGCTAACACGTGGTGTGAATTTCAGCATTTGCATCCACAGGAAGCTATGTGATGGAACTCATCCATTCTTTCTACAATGCCTGTAATGTGCAAGATGTTTGATCTAAGCAACCCAAACAACTTAGAATTAGCTCTCCGTTTACCACAGAGTGATGATGTCAGTGGAGGGCAGTATTATCGCCTCGCTATATTGATGGTTGTCCAGCGGCTCTCTTTGTTTTCTCGCAGCTATTACATTACAAGATGCCGGCTACCGCGACAATGGTAACAATCAATTGTAAATACCCAAAGCGTTACGAGAAACGTGACACTGGAGGTCAACATTGTCGAGCGGCACCTGCTTTGATATAAACGGACAACAATCAGAATGAGGCGAGGCGGTTATTATCGCATTCTTAATTTAACTTGCATCCTATTTCGCAGATTGATTTTTGTTGCTTTCAGCAAAACTTGTGAAAACAGTAGTTTATAATGTGACAATATTTTTTAAAAATAATAAAACTGTAACGAAACCCAGAAAATATGTAAGTTTTGTGTAACATCGCTAAAATATGTAGAAATGTGCAAAATATGTAAAAATATATAAAATAAAAATTTGTAAGGGAGTCCCAAATGACATAGTTTGCCAACATTTTTACTTCTCATTGAAATATTATGCAGGATTTAAAATATGTAATTACATAAAAATCCGGGCTCTAGAAATAACTATCCCATGTTGTAGGAAGTAAAAATTGTTTATATGCCATATTCTGACATAAGTTGTTCCCTTCTTTCATACTATATTTTAACATCTGCTGCCCGATCTGTTATTACTACATAGTTTGCTTATTTTGTTTATGCTAATGTACTATCAGTACTATTAGGATTAAAGTTAGCTGTACTATAATGAAAATAAAAAATAAAAAAATTAATGAACCTTGCTAAAAATAATGAAATACGTTCACAAAATCAATAAAAGTAGTGAGAAAGTTATTGGTGCCTTCTATACCACATGACTGACCATGTCAAAATTAGGGTGTGACCAATGTAGATTAACAAATGTAGTTTACAAATCTGTACAAGACCTTTGAGCATAAACATTCAGTATTTGCTGAATGCAATTGCGCTGCAATTAGAGCTGCTAAACATCACAACAAAGGTTCAGAATATGTTCCTGGGGAATCTCCCTCCAGGCAGTTGGTATGCAAGCCCACAAATCATTGACACTGGTTGCTGGAGAACCGTGATGAACGAGTTGCAGACTAGCCATATACCAGACATGCTCAATGGGGTGTATGTCATGAACATTCTGGCTGTGGAAGCAATGGTGCCTGTCATTCTTCGAAGAAGGCTTGTACATTCCTCACAACATGTGGCCAGGCATTTTCCTGCTGAAATGTGGCATGTAGAGATGCCTGAAGCAGGGAGAGTATCTGGGGCTCTAAAACCTCCCTCATGTACTGGTTACTGTTTAAATTGCCCTCAATTCATAGGATGCAAGGTCAGTCGTTGCAGCCAATGACATCCCAAACCATAACACCTGGTGTTTGTCTGCCATGCTGCTCAACAATGCAGATCCCCAGATTGTGCTGACCACAGTAACATTGAACACATACCTGGTCATCACTGTAAGACAGATTGAAGCTAGACTCATCTGAAAAGACTATACTTTGCCACTCAGCATGCCAGTGATGGCATTGACATGCCCATTGCAATTGGAAGCACTTGTGGTTTCTGTACAATGGAAGCCGACATAATGGCATTGTGCAATCAGCCAGTCCACAGCAGACAGTGACGAATCATTGATGCAGACAATTTCACATCTGTTGCAGTGCTCAGCATTGAGCTAACACTACAAGATAGCAGTTATTCCATGTTGTGGTCATATTGCGTCATCCAGTGCCCAATCTTCACTACATACAATCCTCTTCTATCCAATGCTTCCACACATGCATCACTGTCACAGCAGCATGTCCTGTACAAGCTGAAATGTCATGGTATGACAAACCCGCTTCCTGGAGACCACTCACTGCCCTGTTTGAACTTACTTACATGCTGATATTGCATCCTTTTGACATGATAGGCATATTGGTACTTACTTTAACATTTCCACTTTGACAGTTCTTCACTTCCTTTTGGTCAAACAAAACAGGGCTCTGCTTGGCCTACATGTGCCCTATCCCTCTGCAATCCTAATCACTGATTGTTCCACATTGTTCTATACATCCATCAAGTTTGAACACATTCAGGGAATTCTTTCACAGTGTTGCAATTTTCATAAACAGTAGTGTAATTTGTGTATTTAGGCAGATCCTCCGTCTGCACTGGTCAGAGTTTGAATGTGGAAGCAGAGAAGCAGTGGAAGTAATGACCTTTAAGAATGGCAGTTTGTCACAATAGCTCAGTGGTAGAGCAGCCGCCTGGCAAGCGGAAGGTCTGTGGTTCAAATCCCAGTTGTGGCATTGAATTTTTAAGTTAGTAGTGTAATTATTTAACCAGAAGTATTATAAATTACAGGAATCTGGTTCCATACTAACTTTGTACTGTTTTGTATGCTTAGGTATGTCAGCTAGGGAAATATGGTGTTTCATGCAAAAATTCTGTAGCAAGATATCACAGAAAACAAAGTTTTGAAGTACTCCTGAATCCTAAAGAAAAGCAATTCTTGTAAGAGGGAGAACAAGTTTCAAAAATGAAAAGTTGGATGAATTGCAAATGCATATAAATCCAGCATTTTTCAAGGATGCAGTATGAAGATTTTCATGAATTTCCCCTCTCCCTCTGTTTAGTTCACAAGTTTAAAATTATTTTTATTTTCTCAAAATGCCTTTCAAAATTTAATATTTTCTGAGATCTTACCACAATAAATGACATTTACATATTGAATTTTTTAATGAAAAGCATGTAAAGTTCTCTTTATTCTTATTGCACCTGAAACCATAAGAACATGACCAAAATATACTGAAGAAAAATATAGACACAAAAAACATTATTTCTTTATGCCAACCAACTAGCATCTAAAAGTTATTTAAACCTGGACATAAAGCACTTATGATTGTAAGTTGCCCTTGGGGTACTTATCTCAGATTTGAGATTCCCTTGTGGTCTACCAGGAAAATACGAATTGGTTGAGGAATTTAATGTCATACTGGCAAGTTGGCCATGGTCAGAGATTAGAGCAGCCGGGCTTGAAGTAGAAGATCCTTGGTTCAAACCCGGCAATGGCAATGCCAATGCATTTTTTGGTTGTGATTCTACCTCTCAAACGTTGGTTATACATGTTTATGCAGTAACAGTTAAGCAGCTAGCTTTGCACCAAGAACTTGCGATATTACTAAGATAAGTGGAGTTTTTAGTTTCTAATTTGTTCTTACTTTAGATTCTTTTTGCTTCACTGTTAATAGCTTCAATTTCCTTAATTAAGTTAAGCAGCTATTGGTTCTCATGTTGCTTTTATACAGCACTGAATGTTGAATCTTGGTATACGGAAATCAGTATCAATATTGGGAAATAGTGGTACCATCCCATCCTTAATTGTGACAGATATAAAAGTTTTTACAACATATCATGATTTACTACAGTTGTTTGAAATGCTCATCATTGATGTTGTAGTAATAGTATTCTTATTTTCATGTCTGTTAACATGATCCTCGCTGCATCCTCTGTTTCTGTCATCACAGGAGTTTTGTAGATTCATGTGTCACAAGATGCCTCTAAACCATGATTAACTGTATAAAAATACTGTTATATCTGTGTACTCATTTTATGTAACACTTTTCTGACTTAAACTCCTGGAAAAAGTGTTATTTCTTTGGTACTATTGCCTCCTCGTATCTGTCAGCTCAATTATGAAATTACTAAGAAATTATAATTACTAATTATGCTGAAATTCAACAATATTTGAATGAAAATTATTTTACATTTGGTGCTGTTTTTGCAATTATTATCGTCGCTGTGTCTGTAAGCTAATGAGATCTTTGTGATCTCAGGGCTTGGTAACGGATGGAATGAAAAAATCACACGATGTTTCTTCACCACAATGTATTAATTTATTAACACTTCATCGATACTTTACATTAAATAATTTCTCTCAGCACCATTCTAAATGCTTAAAAAACCTTTCCACTTTTTCACTTAGTAGAACTTATGCTTGATGAAAGTTTGATGAAAGTTCCATGTTCACACTACCTAAATATGTCTTTTCAGCTCGAACATACACACTAGAGTGAACAGTTTTTTTTGGCGTCATTTGACGCGACACCACCTTTTTCATATACATCCGCGTATGCGTCCATCAAATAGTTCTTTCTCGTTAGGGAAGCGATCCCTAATCATCCTCCCCTACTTTTATTATGGAACACATATAATTCTAATATTTATACATATATATTAAAATCAAATATGGAAAGATTTATGACGCCTTTGGGCAAACTTAGTTGTTCGTAACAATGAACCTTATCAACATGTTTTCGTCATTTAACTATCTCATACCAACATCAAAAAACGAATTACACTTTTGACAAACATTCACATGAACGATTTTCTTTTGGGGTCTTCTAATATTCTGTCTCACATTACAGTCTGCAAGATTTCTTTCTCCGGATAACAGTTCCATTTCATCACGCTATGAAATGTACCTTTCACCATCTCCTAGTGATACAATCTACACACGTTCTCCTTCAGCTCTGGGCATTCCTCGGAATAGGAACAACTTAGCATCTGTACTCAGAATGCAAACTGCAAGGTAATGTTCTTAATAGAAATGTACAAACATAATTAGACTGACATTTGAGGATATTCTTTCTTGTTTGGATACTGAGAAAGAAATCAGCAACTTCATTAATTTTAATATATTGTACTCTTTCATTTCATATTGACAATAGAGCCAAAGCATTTAAGCGTTCTTAAGTCATGAGGTACTTATTGACCAGTTTTAATGTAGAAAAAGATCTTTCAGTTAATAGTTAAGTACAGACATCAAGATAGGCTGAAGTCAAAGAACTATGTTCAGTCAATAGTAGATAAAATACCAAGCTGCTTCACATCAGTCATTTTAATCTTAGAACTGAAGGGACTTTAAAACTGGTAATAGCATTTGCATATAAACTAAGGTATTTATTAGAATACAATTAATAATGGGTGATTCAAAAGACTCCGAACCGGCTGCGCTGTGTTTTTCTTGTGCATGTCCTCCATGCTCGTCGCCAACTGCCACTGTCATAGAACAGCGTGGATGAAACCATACATTTTTAAAACTGCTTTTAAAGGCTTTTCTTACCAATGGCATTAAAGGAGATGCTGAAACTGGTCATGTCTCCATACATTTTTGGCACCTCTTTAGGCAACTATCCATCACTCGCCATAGCTCACATTGAGAAACGTTGGCAATTTCCTGACAGATATTTTATTTTAATTCTTCCAGGATGTATGGGTTTCTCTTGTACACTTTATGATTTAAGTTACTCCAGAGATAGAAATCCAGATAACTTGGAAATCTTTCAGCAAATCGCACTTTCACTTTGTGAGCTGACTGAGTTAACACATACAAATCATAAATAAGTACACGTTGTGGAGTGGAAAAACAAATGCTGAGCCATAATACACTTTGTGACTAAGTATAGGACAAAATAATAAAGCACACTGGTAATAACTCAACCACACGATTATGCATCAGCTTAATATTGCACTTTCAGAGCAGAGAAAAGCAAGTCAACCACATGACCTTGTGTACAGCAGCTGCATTGTCGTGTTTCCAGGTGCTCAGTGGAAAAACACTGCACAGGGGTTCAGATGTTTTTGGGTCTCTCTGTACTTTGTGATCACTTATCTGTTTTCAAAATATAAGTGAAGCTGTGTCACAAAGTATTTATTGTATTATATTTATGTTGTTTCACTGTCAGTGGCTTCAAATTTTACTTATTCAGGTACTAATTTCTGTTGTCAGAAAAATGGAATCTTTTCAACTTCTTTTGCTAAATGATCATCAGTAAAAGAGGCCAAAAAGACGGGTTGATTTACCATGTATATGTGTCTGCTACTAACTTCATGACCTTGAACCAATTATAAATTTGTGAACATGAAGCATCAGTCATGGGATAATACAATGCAAAAGTGGCGGTTCATGCTCATTGAGATTGGACAAATATTTCAGCTGACTGCCAAGTGCGTAAACATACTGATGACTTGGCACACTGTGTATCCCCCTCACTTAACCACTGTTGCACCAATAAATTATTTGATTTTTAGAAATAATTCTCATACATACAGTTGCAGAAATAATAAGGAATAATATTAGTTAAATATTAATTTAATGCATAATTTCTTACATAATTTTTATCCAGAAATATGTATACAAAACGAATTTAGTAAAATGCACTGTTTGGGACCATCTCTCTATTTCGTATCATCTTATGGGGTCTTACAAGGGATGAGGCAAACTACTGACCAGTGAACTGCTGACAGTTGCAAAATGGGCAGGAGGTGTGGCAATGTAATCAGGACAAGGAAAGGTGGGGAAATATAGGTACACCTGGCCTCAGAGAAGAGCCACCTTTTAATTTTCTTTAGATATATCTCCAAATTCTTAATACATATTATGGAAAATGTAAATTTGCTTGTAAAAAGCAGCATTAGTGCATTAAATAATTCTCTGTTATACGAAAAGCTTTAACTTTGTCCTTAGAATCCGAAAAACTGTAAAGCTTTGTAGTAAACAATACATCGAAAAATATAAAAACACTTAATCCTTCGACAAATTCTCCCAATATTTATACTGGAATTAAAATTTGGATCGAAAAAGCTTTAAACATATTTGTCTACTGTGTTATATTACAATACAGTTTCAGCTTTCGAATAGAAGGTTTTTTCTAATATCTATGCAATAAACCACCTTTCTTGGGTGGCACTAAAACTTAATTACGTTTGTGTGAATTTGTACGGTTTCTGAGATTTGCCAAAGTGTGTTACCAGCATACCATAGACCAATAATCTGGTCATGTGTAGCTTCTGTTATATATATATGGCATGGTGTGAAACAAGCAACAGTTGTTGCTTTAGTGAGTCATCCGAAATAATCAATACTTCCCTTTCCTGCTGACAAGTCATTGCTTATAACTATGTTCAGCCAGCAGCATGAATACTGCTATCATTGAAGAGGGACAAAGAGAAGGAAAGAAGGGAAAGCAGCGAACTTCTTGTTAAATACTCACGATACCTTTGCATTCTACTAAATTCATTTTCTGTACCTTCAACATCCTTTTGAACATCAACCCCACCTTTATTGGAGGTTGGTAGGACTCCTTATTTGGGAACCCTTACTTTGGGAGCCCCATTGTGGTGCTCTGGTTACGCCAACCTGCCTATGCCCCTTATGGGAGTGTATAATAGTAAATACATATGAAGTTGAATGTACATAGATCTAAAAGTAGGTTTACATATGGTACATGTGAAATAATCAACTTTCATATCATCTGCTCTGATATTATCCTGACGCCTATTCCCAGTGCTCTGCTTAGATAATTGAGAGCATACTGTACTTTTTAATCACAGATAAATGAATTTTCTTGGTTTTCTGAAAGGAAATTCCTCCCTTATGGCTGCTTTTATACATTATGTGTTCACTTCTAGGCAGCGCATAGAAAGGGAATTGGCAGCTAAACAAGAGGAAATGAGAAGAAAGGAGCAAACTAAAAGAAAGGCTCGGGTAACACGCTGTAAGCCAGCTTGGCAAGCATTACATTATAGCACAGAAGAGGACCTAGAAGTGCGAGTTCAAACAAGACGTGAGGAAGAGAGGATACGAAAGGAGGAATATGACCGATATATGGAGCTTATGTATGGCAGAGTGCAGAGAATACCAACACTCTTTGAAAGGCAGTCACAGGTATCCAGAATTTTTTATTTGTTTCAATGCTCCCCATGTGGTCTCTTACAATCTTCAGGGAAATTTGATTCCACCAGATAATGGTTGGAATATTAAATATTATTTAAGCATCCCTATGGTAGTGTTACTAACAATGGTAAGAGTGGGCACAACGTTGATTCCCAGTAATGGCATGGTGGGCTTCTCCTTGTGGCTTACCAGCCACTTGTTGGGTACTAGCATCTCATCTCTTCCACCTGAGATATGATGTGCAAAATCTGAATCAGTTTGATAAGTGTGGAATCCCCTCCAATATGTAATCAATCACTCAAATAGAGGAAGTGTATTTCACCCAAAAGTTTGAAAGTGAGATTTCACTAGAAAAAAAAAAGTTGTATTAGTGAACAACATAGCTTAAAAACAAAAAAGCCGGTTAATTACCAAAGTTCTTATTTAAGCTCAGTGTCTTCTGAGGATGTGACAATAAGATTTTCAAAAAAATCCCTTCACTCCAAACTACGCTTTACATGCAAAATGTTTAAAAAATTTTGATTTTCCCAAAAATGACCCTAACAGTTTTGATTGAATTACCATATACTTAAGATACTTTCATGACAAATGAAATGTATATCTTAAATTTCCTGGGAATAGCCAGAAGTCCTCTTTATTCTGTATGACTTTTTCATTACTACTAAACTGTAAGAGATAACCAAAGTTTTGCTGCACAAAAATGTAGATCTAGTTGAAGCCACAATTTATGTTTTTTAATTAACCATTTCTGAGATATTCTTGGTTATTTGAGTTTTCTAATGCTTATGCTCTCCTTAAATGGGAAGTCCTTTTTCTCCTGTTTATGCAAAGAGAACGGATCTTTGAAGGCATGAGCCATCACGTAGTGACATACTCCTTAAAAGATTTGACTATAACATAAGCCTACTGTATTCCTCTATTACCATTGTACTTATAAGGAAATATGTAATATAACCATGTCTGCAAATGTTTATCTTGAATGATATGAAGCAGGAGAATAAACATGTGTAAGAATAAGAGGTAGAACCGGAACTTAAAAATTCAATGCCACAACTGGGATTTGAACCACAGACCTTCCGCTTGCCGGGCGGACGCTCTACCACTGAGCTATTGTGACAAACTGCCAGAATGGCATTAAACTCTCAAGCCAGTTCTACCTCTTAAACTTTGCCCACACACGGCTTGTGTGTTTAAAAACACCAACAGTAAGTTTGTTGGCATAAATAAATAATAATTACCATGTGTAAGAATAATTTGTGCAAGAGTGAGTAGAGAAAGCTATGTGAGTACAACACATATTTATTGCCTTCCTATGATATTTAATTAATTTACAGTGCAAAGAAAGATATGATTAAGGTGCCCTCAAGCATAGTGTTGTTGGAGTTACTGGTGTTCCACTGATAAAGCATCAAATAAAACTAAGAGGGCATGATATTGGTTAAAAAAGGGTCGATTACTGAGAGTACAATAAATTATTGGGATAAGATGTGGAAATTGCAGAGAAATTAGACATTGCAATGCCAAGTTGGCAAACAAATTGGATAATATTGATGAAGGTAATGCTTGCAGCATTTTTCCCAACATCGATGGAAGGAGAAATTTAAAACATGTATAACCAGCTAGTAGTATATTGCATACTAAGAACTGTAAGAGATACTTATCAGGTCGAGAATGCATTGTGGGAATACGAGGTCCGCAGGGCCGAGTTTTCCCAAGCATTCGAGATCTGATAAGTAACATACAGTTCATAGCCAATTACTTTTTGCAATACTTGCAAAAACTGTAAAACGCAATAATAAATCAAAATTGCTTTTCCATATTTTATTGGACATTTAGAAAAATGAATTCTCAACGTGAACAAATGAAAAGCTACATCCAAATTAGGTTACTATGTTGTTGGGTGTTATGTCATTTCCTACTGGTACTGTAAGATTAATGACCAGTCCAACTGGTACCATAAGTATTAATGACCAGTTTTAGCCTTGCTACCATGTCCCCCAGGGAGACCTACTATGGTAGGTCCGGGTTTGGTGCACCCGGGGCCCCGAGCCAACTGACTCCCTCAGTGTGGGCTTCTTTTTGTGGTGAGGGAGTCAGTCAAAATGCCCACCCACATGTAGGCCATGCGTGGAGACCCATGTCAGTGGAATGGATTATCCTGGTGGTTGAGTGGTGCGTATCTGAGCCCGGGACAGTTTTTTTTTTCTGAATCCGGGGAGGGTGCACATTTCCGATACACTGCTTTGGTTTCTGCTTCACCTAACTGGGAGGCTAGGACTAACCCACCCCTAGTCAATCGGCCAGGATTAGGTATTGCACTGAACTCCAGGGTGAGTGGGACGGCGAGCCCGCTATATCCCCTGTGTAGCCCTGTCATCCCAGTGGGATGACCCCTTGTTGGGCTCTGTGGTGGGTGAGGAACCCTGGGGGATGAAATTAATGCTGCTATTTTATGGCAAACAATAACATTAAACACAAGCATCAGGTACCAGAAGAAAGAGAGGTAAACGTGTCAATGGCTCGTTACCTAGTTATCCACAGATCAGAAGAGGCTCAGACATTTCTCAAGGTCAACTCATTTATCATACAGTTGGGTCTTGATAAAATTGCTGGTCCGGTGAAATCTTGTAATAGACTTCGGAATGGTTCGCTCCTTGTCGAAACTTACTACCACGCAGTTTGAGAAGATTTTGAAGGTGAAGCTTCTGCATGGGTATCCTATCCAGGTGGAAAAGCATCGCCATCGCAATTATGCCAAGGGCGTCATCACCACCCAGTTGTTGGATGGTATGGTGGAAGAGGAGATCAAGGGTTATCTTGTGGACCAGGGTGTAACCGAAGTTCATCAAGTGCGTACGCTGAGGGATGGTGTCCAGGTAGCCACCAACACCCTGTTCATCACTTTCGATCGGCTGGATCTCCCAACCAAATTTAAGGCAAGATATGAAGTAATTAACGTTCGTCTGTATATCCCACAGCCTATGTGTTGCTTTCAGTGCCAACGCTATGGCCACACTAAGTCATATTGCAAGACCACCATCCCTGTTTGCGTTTAGTGTGGGAAGGATGCTCACGAAGGGGCTTGTCCATCTGTGCCTTCTTGTGTGAATTGTCGAGTTACCCATGCTGCTTCTTCGCGTGATTGTCCACGTTATCTGGATGAAAAGGCTATCCAGGAGCTGCGAGTAAAAGAACTTCTTTCCTTTACCGAGGCCCGCAAACGACATCTTGCTTGCCAGCCTACCTTATTGAAATTCGGTACCTTCAGCTCCGTGGTCTCCAGCCAAGTGCCTAAACACGACGTGGGTACTCAGACGAGCCCTATAACATTCACTGCCGTCGCTCCTTTCTGAGTTTTTCACTCGCAACAATCTTTCCCTTCTTAATACTGGTGAACCTATTTTTGTTTCTCTTTCTACAGGCTCTCTTTCTCATTTACTTATCTGTGTGTTCAGCACAACTTGCACATCGTTTTGCGTGGAACGTCGTCTCTGACACCTTCTCTAGCGACCATTTTCCCTGCCTGACCAGCCTCCTTTCCCACTATGTGCCATCGTCACGTGTACCCATCTGGCAGCTCCACAAAGCGAACTGGCCCCTTTTTTCCAGTTTAGCCGAATTTGACGACCGGCTCTTTCCCGATGTTGAACAGATGGTGGCTCACCTTACGTTTGTGATTATTTCCGCTGCCGAACGGGCTGTCCCTCGGTCGTGTGTCCGCCCGCGGCGTTTACCCGTCCCTTGGTGGACTGACGAATGCCGGGCGTTGATTCGTGTACGGTGGGCTGCGCTAAGGGTATTCCGTCGCCGCCCTACCTTGGATAATCTGGTCAACTTCAAGCGTCTACGCGCCCGGACTCGTCGCATTATACAGGATAGTAAGTGGGCGTCCTGGCGTCGCTTTGTGGAGTCTTTTAATCGTGCCATACCGTCAGCTGTCGTGTGGGAGAAGCTTCGTCGTGTGGCCGGCTGTTCCTGGTCTGCGACTTCTAAATGACATCCTAGTTTGTCCCAGGTATGTTGCTGGCGCTCTGGGTAACGCATTTGCTGGTTTTTCCAGCTCATCACATTAGCCGCCACAGTTTTTGCCCATCAAGAACCGGGTGGAGTCTCAGGAACTTTCCTTCTATTCCCTTAACCGCGAGTGTTATAACGCCGTTTTTACCATGCAGGAGCTGGATCGTGCCCTTATTTCTTCGCGACCCTCCGTGCCTGGGCCGGATGGTGTTCTTATCGTCATGCTGCAGCAGCTCCCCTTGACTGGCAAACAGTTTCTCTTAGAAGTATATAACCACTTCTGGTGCACTTCTACTTTTCCATCCGTTTGGCGCGAGGCCACCATCGTCCCAATTTTAAAACCTGGAAAGGATCCACATTTACCTTCTAGTTATCGTCCGATCTCCCTCACCAGTTGCATCTGCAAGGTGATGGAGCGCATGATTAACGGGCGATTGACGTGGTGACCTTGAATCTCACAATCTGCTATCCCTGTCGAACTGGGTTAATGTCCCTGCCGAAGTCGCTGACGCCAGCTTCGGTTCTTCGTTCCGCCTTTTTAGCCCTTCAGATGCAGTTTGCTGAGAGCTCTTTTATCTACACTGATGGTTCGAAGGACAATCGGGGAGTGGGATGTGCTTTTATTCATGATTGTCGGAACTTTAAATTTCGTCTTTTAGGGCAGTGCTCGATTTTTACTGCTGAGCTTTTGGTATCTACCAAGCTCTTTTATATATTCATCGGCAAGCCTTAGAGCACTGGGTTATCTGTTCTGATTCTTTGAGTGCTTTGCAGAGCCTACGGTCGCTATACCATTACCATCCCCTGGTACAGCGTATCCAGGATTGCCTTCATTCCCTCGCTAGTGCTGGCGCTAGAATGGCTTTCTTGTGGGTACCTGGACATGTAGGTTTAGAGGGCAATGAGGCTGCCGATGCTGGGGCTAAGGCAGCAGTTTTAGCTCCCAGGTGTTTTAGCTCTTCTGTTCCTTCTGAAGATTTTAGCGTGGTTTTACGCACTTTTATCTTTTCTTGTTGGCAGGCGGAGTGGTCGGATATTCAGAGGAACAAACTTAAGGAGGTGAAGCCCCTTCCTACCACCTGGAGGACTTCCTCGCGTGCCTGTCGCTGAGAGGAAGTGATTTTAACCAAATTGCACATCGGGCACTGCCGTTTTAGTCACAGTCACCTTTTATCTTCAGATGCCACGCCGCTCTGTGCTTATTGTCATGAGCCTTTGACGGTGCGGCATGTTTTAGTTCAGTGCCAGTTTTTAACTCGATTATGTGTGTCCATGGGTCTGCCGCTCACCCTTGCTGAAGTGCTGGCAGATACTTCAAGTGCCGTAGAGCATCTGTTGAATTTTATCCATCTTAGTGGCCTGCACGACCATATTTGACTCATTGTTTTTACTATGTTTATTTTAAAATGGTTGTGAGCTTCGGTTTTATCTCTCCTCTAGTGTCATCTGTTTCGCTCTACTTTTACGGTTGCTGGCACTGTTTTGGTGACGTTTTAATGTTTTAATGTTTTAGACCTGCAGGTTTAGCTTTTATGGTTTTTGCCATTGTTCTGTTTGGGCACTAATGACCTTAGCAGTTGTGCCCCCTAAAGCCCTACTACTACTACTACTACTTGCTGCCATGGGAATTGATAAATGAATTGTAAATTTAGCTTACTCTACCAAGTATATGTTAGCAATGATTAACTTACATATCAAGTATTGCAAAAAGGACTATTACACTACCTGGTAGGGCATAGTTCCTCTAAGGCTTATTGGTTCAAAATTATGAAAACAATTAATAATAATATGCACACTATGTAAAAATCTAGCAACATCAGAATATAATGTTTAGAACACTTCAAATATAATAACCAATTGGAAGAAGAGAGAAGAACATTGGATGGATTTAAACTAGAAAGAATTATAAGGAACTGTCAAATAAGGAATATCTTTAATCAAGAACCAGTAATAAAAAAGATAGACAAATGTTTTAAGATGGTTTGGACACATAAACAGGATGGATGAGAGCAGGAAACTGAAACCGGTATTGGAGGTCAGAGGGAAAGGAAGAAGAGGGAGAGGATGACCAAGAATAGAATGGAGCGATTGTGTGGAGAAAATAGTGAATAAGAAAGGAAAGACTTTGAGAGAAGCTAAACAGCTAGCTAGGGACAGGACAAAATATACGAAATGGATCATGATCGGCTGAGGAAGCCCAACACTCAAAAGGGCATAAAGGAGAGGAAAAGAAGAACAAGAATTATAAGGCATGAAATATTGTACAAACACTTAGATAAATGAATAAAAATAGTAAGTAAATTCACAAAGAAAGATAGATTAATACTAGAAACACCATTACGAATTGTAACAGCAGAACAATAATAATAATTAAAAAAAAAAAAAAAAAAAAAAAAAAAACTAAGAAGATTAGAGAGGTTGCAGGAACTACAATTATTGATAAGAACCATCAAAGGTTTAACACCATTAACTGAATTATAGAACTTATCTTTTTGATTAAATGTCAAGGATGGATGGAGTGCAGGAAAAAAAAGAGTTGCACTCACATGATTTTCCAATTTTCTCTACTTCTCTACTAGCTGTATGAACTATTCTTAAAAATGCTTATTCTTCTATCTACTTCAGTTAATCAAGATAAACATTTGCAGAAATGATTTTATTACATGTTTCCTTGTAGGTCTTGTAGCTCTTGAACCAAGTCCAAGTCTTAAAAGTGTAAGAGGAGTTTTGTGGTAAAAATTTACTCAAATAATTATTATAAGCTTGGTGGCCAATAGATATAACTGCAAAATATCAGTAAGTAAATCAAAAGCAATTCATTGGTAAGAACTAAAATTGTTTTGGAAAATAAAATAGTGGAACAATTAGCACACTTTAAGTATTTAAGGTGCGGTATTACATACAAAGAAGATAAAGATATAGAAAACAAAATATATAAATTCCAGGCTATAAACCCTTAAAAGAACTTTAGGTCTGAAAACAAGAAGACTCTAAACTTAAGTTATATAAAACATTGGCTGTTCCTTCCTTGCTATATGGAAGCGAAAGTTGGGTAGTAAAATCAAAGGATAGTAGTAGAATACAGGCAGCGAAAATGTTATTTCTGCGGAATGTGAAAGGCTGCACAAGAGCAGACAGAATATGAAATGAGATAATAAGAGAAGAACTAAATATATATAAATTAGAAGACAAAATTAAAACAAATAACAAGAAATGGACAGCACATTTAATGAGGATGAGTGAAGAAAGGATACCTAAGAGGACCTTTCTATATAAGCCAAGAGGAACACGAGATGTTGGCCGACCTCGCAGAAGATGGGCTCCACTGATGACTTCACCGGAACAGGCTGCATAGCCTAAACCATGAAGAAGAAGAAGAAGAAGCAGAAGAAGCAGAAGGAGAAGAAGGAGAAGGAGGAGCAGGAGGAGGAGAAGGAGAAGAAGAATTATAAGCTTCATTGTTACTAACTTCTTTCAAGTTGAAATTAATTAAACAGATAATTTATTCTGATGTTTTGTATATTATGGCTGGCCCCATAGCGTAGTTGGTAGAGCACCTGCTGCTCTACCAACCTGGGATGGTTTCGATTCCCAGCAGGGGGCTAGTAATTTTTTCTCCAGCCAAGATTATTCCCCATCCTTCCCTGAGTCTGGAAGTATAATGGTGGCGCCCACCTAGGCGGGACCTGCATGTGGTATTCATGGTGGGCGAAGCTGCGTCTGGGTAGGTTTTCTCCAGTTCTCCAGTTTCCCCTGCCATTCATTCCACCAATTGCTCCATTATCACCCTTCCAATCATCCATTTCGCCAGTATTTCATATCATCCTCTTCCTCACTGTCATACGTGGTGCTTGGCTGACCACCTGCTTCCAGGTGTGCACTGTCTGTTCCAGAGGTCCCTTTGCTCCCGACAGGCGTCTGACCTTAGGTTGGCTTGTAAGTCCTAGGGGGTGTAAGTCCTACATAAGGGAAGGGTAATCAGGGAAAGAAAGAAGTTTCGTATATTGCCTTTTCATCTCATTTCCTTTTAATACACTGCTCAATACAGTTAAGGGGACAAAAGTATGAACATATGCATTGCTGCAGTAGCTGGGTTTAGGGTGTTTAAATATTGTTATACAGAATGCGTAAACCCTTATTTAACAGCAGTGCATATCTTGTTTACCTGTCACTATGCACAAGGAAGCTTCAAGGAGAAATTGGTGATAATGTTGAAAGCTAATTTCAGTTCATTTCAGTTCATGTTTGCCCATAAAAGACATTTTTATATCAGACATTTCATGTGCATGAAATAGTGCCTCACATTTTCAGACATACTCCTGGTCAATCTAAGCACATCATCCTGTGGTTTGTTTCCCCATTTTTGACTAGAACATATGCAAGATGCTGAAGAGTCTGGGGTGCTACAGGACGGTTTTGGACACATTTAACCCTATTGAGTTCAGCTGTAGAAATGTGTCCAAAACCGTCCTGTAGCACCCCAGATCCAATAATGGATTAAGCTCAGAAGCCCTGCACGAATAGTCCTACCTTCCTGTAGCACTGTGACCACTTGAACTGTTTCTGCCTCATTATGTTCTTCTTCTTCTTTATCTGATTACCCTTGCTGTATGGAGGACTGACAACCCCTAGGACTTCCCGAGGGTCAGATGCCTGTTGGGGAGCAGATGAACCTATGGACTGGACAGAGTGAAGATCTGGAAGTGGGTGGTCGCCCAACACCAGGTATGATAGTGAGGAAGAGGATGATATGAAATGCAGGTGAAATGTATGATTGGAAAGGTGATGATGGAACAGTTGGTACAATAAGTGGCAGGGAAAACTGGAGAAACCTGCCCAGATGCCACTTCATCCACCACAAATACCACATACAGGTCCCTGGAATAGAACCCAGGCTGCTTGGTGTTAGGCAAACAGTCTAATCGCTCGGCCACAGCGCCGCCTTACTGTCTCATGTTGACTGACTAAATGTACACAAAGAGTACAAAGGTGAATTCTTAATACTCAAACACTAGATGTCAATATCTGACAATGCTAATCATTGAACGCCACTTTACTTTCAACATTACTGTAATTTTGGCTTGGAGTTGCCTTGTTTGTAGTGACAGGTAACAAGATGTGCACTGCTATTAAATAAAGGATTAAGCATTCTGTATAAAAATATTTATGGCCCTAAACCCATACTGCAGCAATGTATATGCTCACACTTTTGTCTAACTGTTTTGAGTAGTGTATATGCACATCTTCATCTTATGTGGCACCAAGTTTCTGTAAAAGTTTATTTAATAATATGTTTATTGACTATATAATGAAAAAGCTGAAGCTAGTAGTAGTGAAGAAATGTAAATCTATAATTGTGATAACTAAGAGACTATAAGCTTCAGTTATCTTGGATTTCAAGAACTTGCAGCAGATACTAAGATAAGTGAAGCTTATAGTCTCTAAGTTATTGCTATAATTATATGTTTATTGATTCTTTCGTCTTTTATTCATCCTTCCACTGCTGAAGTATTAACAAGCTCACAGACTCTCCTTGCTGACTTATTTTAACTAAACATCAGTTAGTATATTCTTAACCTTCTTCTTTGTGCATAATGAGTTGTTTTGTCCACTTCTATGCATCAGCAATGCTACATCATCCACAAGGAGAGCAGTGATTACTGCTGACAGAGCTGTTCTAACATTCACAATGAAAGGGTTGAGTCTCCAGTTCCTTTGTTCAGTGTTAATAATGTTTCTAGTGTTTCAAATTTTATTTTATAGGGTATGCCCCATACATTATTCTTTAGTGTCATTAAATTAGTCCCATGAATTTTTCCATTTCTCTTCTAGTAATTGCTTATATTTCTACTTTGCTTGTTTATAATTTACTAATTTACTAAATATATTTTCCATTTATCTGTGACTGTGGTGCTTGATAGATTCTTAATTTTGTAGTGTGTGTTCTAGCTTTTTGAAGAGAATCATTCCAGATTTTATCTTTTATAATCACACTGTCTAATTTTGGGCACAGTTTTGCAAAGAACCTTCTGCAAAGCTGTTACTACGTTATATGCTTCCTCATCCATGTTAAATCCTGTATAATTTAGTTGTAAATTATTAATTAATGTTTTATTTTATTTCAGTTGGCTTTTTTAAAATGATATACTTTATTCCTCTAGTTTTGTTTGCAGGGTAATCATTGTTTAGATCAAAATATATTAATCTACAATTGCTTAATGTTACATTTTGATGTACATTTTTCCATTGATTTCATGTTGCCTAACGTTAAATCTATATTTGCATTGGCTTCTAATCTGTTCTTAAATGTTGGGTGGATTATTAGGTTTATTGCAAATTTCCAGTTGTAATTCTGGAATTAATTAGTTGTTCAAATTTCTCTCTTCTCACATCCCTTTAGTTACGAAACCACTACTTGGATTTTGCATGTACATGACCTGTGTACATTATATTATAGAGATATATGTTGTTTATTTGCTGAATGTGATCTAAATATGGCTCATTTTATTCACTATATTGAAAATAAAAACTTTCTAGCATGAAAGTACCATTTTCATTCATAATTTCTATACATTTTGTAGTGAATTACTTATTTGGAATATATCAACATTGAGATTTGGATTAATAATTGCACTAACGGCCACAGAGTCATTCCTTGTGCAGAAATGTTACGATGTTCCATTTGAGCAAGAGAGGAGAAATGAGAAGTGGTAAGAGTGTGGGGGAGCAAGAGACTATAAATGTTACTAGAACTTGGAGGCAGCTCAGCTGTACTTACTGAAATTGATTATAGCTAGTTCTTAAACTGCAGAATTTAAAAATTGTATTAGATATTATGGTTCCTTTTTGCTTCAAGTAACACTGTTATGTACAATGTATGAAAATGCGAAAGGTCTATAAATTAGTTCTCAAAATTAGCACTTCCACAAAGAGGGACTGACTAATGAAACCACAAGAGATTTGAGAGAGAATGAATAAATAAGTCATAAAACGAGATGGTAACATTAGCATTATGAACACCAGCCTACAAATTTATTTTAATTTTCAAGATACTCCTCCTCTACATTTAAACACATCCCATTGTTTGAAAGCCCTGCAGCAAAGAATTCAATCACATCCAATGAATGAGCTCTCAGACTATGGCATCTTTGCCTTTAAAATGCTTCTACTCAGATGAAAATCGCTGGGGTTTAAGTTGGGCTTGTAGGCGTGTTCCCAATGAAATGTTTGCAGTAATTCCTGCATTAGTCTCGCTGTGTGAGGATACACATTGTCATCCAGAACAAGTTAGGTCATTTGCTATGTATGGCCTATCACAGTTCCCACAGAGTCGTAGCATGCACCAGGAAGCTGAAGTTTCAGCAATATGGCACCTGTATACCCAACCCCTGTAATGATCATCTTCTTCTTCTATTTTCAAGGAGTAAACCTAGTTGGTTTGTTCCGGCTCCAATTATTAAAGCTGCTGTATCCATATCTTTTGTGGGCATCCTTGGTCTTTTTTCCCACTTCTCAGTCAATAACTCAAACTTTTCCAGGACATTCTATTGGAATCCATTCTACAGACATGTTCATACTATTGTCCCCTATTTATCTGTAAAACTAAATATTTCTAGTTCTTTACGAACATATTCACTTCAGTTTTTGCCCATTAATGTATATCCTGCCACAAATTGTAAATATTTCATTTCTGCAGCTTCTATAAAACTTTAAAAGTTATAAAGCTTATAAAACTTTAAATGTGTTTCCTTCTGTGCTTTCTTTCCCAATGTTCTTTTAAGGATGCCACATAAATACTAAAGTCTTTAGAAATTATTGTTTATGTTTTTCTCTATTACACCCTAAAGAAACACCTAGGTAATTAAAATCTTTTACTTGTCCTAGTGTTCTTTCATTCAGCACTGTTTCTGTTCTTTTTATTTCTTTGCCTTGCAGGGCCGTAACTTTTGTTTTGTTGAAGAAATTTCTAGGTTGTAGTCTTTTGCAATCGTGTATAGTTTAAAAATGGAGCTCTGTAAATCATTCTCTGAGGAAGCCATTATAGTCTGGTTGTCAGCAAATATGTGTATCTACAGAGATTTTAGTACTAAAATTATTTAATGTTAGCTGCCCTTTCCTGACAATTTTGTCCATGTATAAATTAAAAAGAGTATATTCCCACGGGGAAATATTAACTGTAATGATCTGCATTAGGAATCATCTTCTTATTCATTGTAACACATGAGGTCTACATGGAAAGCCATTCTGTTCTTTTTGTGTTCTGGAGTCAACTGACAAAACTTTATAAAACTTCAATTACTTATGAACAATGTATGACATTCTGTGATAACAACTAAGTGCACATGCCACATCATTGATTTTGATACAATGGTCTTCACAGATCATTTCTACTAAATGTTGCAATATGGTATCACTGGAAAACTCCAGAGGGTAATCAGCATGCTCTAATTCTTTCTTGTGCTTTGTTGAATTTCTGTATTCAATTGAACATAACTTTCTGTCAGATACATTTCTCACTGTATATGGGATGCATTTCATGATGAACTTCCTCCAGGGACAGTCCCTTGGCCCACAAAAATCACACAACTATGAACTGTTCTCTGTATTATTATTTATTTATGCCAACAAACTTACTGTTGGTGTTTTTAAACACACAAGCCGTGTGTGGGCAAAGTTTAAGAGGTAGAACTGGAACTTAAAAATTCAATGCCACAACTGGGATTTGAACCACAGACCTTCCGCTTGCCGGGCGGACGCTCTAACCACTGAGCTATTGTGACAAACTGCCAGAATGGCATTAAATTCTCAAGCAGTTTGTCACAATAGCTCAGTGGTTAGAGCGTCCGCCCGGCAAGCGGAAGGTCTGTGGTTCAAATCCCAGTTGTGGCATTGAATTTTTAAGTTCCAGTTCTACCTCTTGTTCTCTGTATCTTACGTAAATGAGATTGGATGAGTCGTAACATATTGTAACAATGCTTCAAACTTGTACAATTGTGTAAGCAGATAATCATTGTCATCATCGTAATAATGATAATAATAGCCAGGTACACTCTTGTACAACTGCCATCTTGCATTGGCTGCAGTCCACTAATTGTTGACCATGGAATACTGCATATTGGCTATCTTCCAGCTGACTCATGTTGTCACCTTCCAGAAATGCAGCAGCATGAAAATTAAAATGGATGGAGTATGCTGATGTTTGTGACTTATTAATTCACCTTCAGAGTTAAATTATGACAAGCATTTATGTTTTAAACATATTAAGTGCAAAGATAGTTTGTATTATTTATTAATAAATGAATATTTTCTTCTCTTCTTAGATGAATCAGATGTTGAGAGAGAAAAGCTTGAAGAAATCTAGAGGAAGAATAGGTCCTAACATCAGAATTGCATCTGTTCCAACCACTCCTGATCTATATGAAGAAGAAGAGATTGTAGATGAAGCTGGGAAAAGTGATATATCTGAAGATAAAGAATCTAAGGTGGGACTGAAAGTTTCTATCAGCGAAACACCAGAAACTATTGAGTGTTCTAGTGAACATGGTTATGAAGATCAAAAAAGTGCAGAGGTTGTGAGCAAAGTGGTAGAAGAAAGAAGAGCATCAGAGGAAAAACCAACAGACACCGAAGAACCTAAAGAAGGTAGCTGCATAGAAGAAAAAGAAAAGGATGAAAATGAATCTTTGGAAAGCATAGAAGAAGAAATTTCAAGAAAGAGTAATGACAATGAAACTCCAATACAAGGGTAAAAATTTCTTGTACTAGATGTCAGCAAAACTTACTTACATATAGCAGAGGTGGCACTGCTGTTGCTGCACTTGTATAGCTGTTTTAATATTCAAAAGTTTAAATGTTTAAACATACTTTTTTGATGCTCACAGTTACAATGTTTCTATTAACCAACCATTTTTGCTGCCTTGCTATGCACAAATATTCTTTTATCGCTTTGTATTAGGAGTATTAGCAAATTCGGTTTTAAAATGAACAGAGCAAAGCTTTACTTTGTTTGAAGTTTTGCTGTTATAAAAGAAAAACCCAGAATTGTTTCAGGTTTCCCTAAGGAGCCTGAAGGGAAGCTTGATATCCCAGGTTCTAACATACTGTGACTACTCAGTTTTCACTATAACTTCACTTTTCTTTCTTTGTACATAGCAGTATAGTGAATCATGTGTGAAGGGGCCTTTTCTTCCTTCTGCTTCACTCGCTGGAGTGTTAAACACAGGACTCCTCTTCTCTCTTCTGGATGCTTACTAACCATTGAACACAGGACTTGTCTTCTATAACAACCATCCTGCTGCCACTGTGAGTACACTTCTGTTTGTAGCCAACCTTCTTCCGGAAGCTTTATACTTTGCACAAGGGAGATGGAGGTAAGTCTCAAAGCTATGCCATTTTTCTGGATTAATCTTATCAGATGCTTTGGGAGTGATCCCCTCTTTTCTACTATCAATCATGCTCCTACTAGTACTGAAGGACATGCCTTGCTGTCTAAAAGATGGATGTTCTGGGTTTGTCATAATGTTTACACAATATTTAGATTTTAAATGGAGATGGAAGGTCAATACTAAAACAAGTTGTGTGCACATGAAGAAAAGGAGAATAGATAAACGATTGATTAAAAACATGGAAGAAATAAAAAAGAAAATTTTGAAAGAAAAATAGGAGAAAAAGTGGTAGAACTAAACCAAATATTAACACAGTAAGGGTTGAAAAAGTGAATAAAAGAGGAATTTAATTATGCTTGGATGGTGAAAGGAAGAGGGACAAGGGGCTGGCAACAAGTAGAAGAGCTCATAAGGAATAAACTGAAATTAGAATTAAAAGGACGGGAGATAATTTATTCTTTCAGAGTAGGAAGACGAGGAGTAAACTCAAGACCCATAGTAGTAAAACTGGCGACAGTTGATAAATGGAAAATTCTAAGTAATAAGGCAAAGCAAGGTTAAAAAAAATTCATTGAAGAGGATTACAGCAAACAAGATAGAGAAATAAGAGGTACACTAACACAAGAAATGAAAAAAGCCAGACATCACGGAAGAAAGGCATCTATAAGAGGGTTGACAATGTTGATAGGAGGATTAAATAGGAACTGCAAATTATGACACAGCTTCATCACAAGCAAAGTTTGAGAGAAACAGGAGAAGTGAAGGAGAGGGGAGAAGGGAGTAGGTAGTCATGAAAAAGAGATGATGTAAGAATAACACAGAGAACAAACAATGACATATGGAGTGATGTGAGAAGCAGAGATAATGTAAATAAGTACATTACTGTCACTATCAAAATGAATTTCACCATCACATAGCTGACAGATGGTTTGAGAAGGGTGACATAGCAGTGGCTGGATTGGATGTTTGGAGCTAGGGAGATTTTAGTACACAGTCAATAGTAAGTGGGAGGTGCCTATGTGAGAACAAGTGAGAGAGCAGAGGCAAGCGTTGAAGGTCAAGTAAAGTCATGAACCAGAACAAGGACTTCACAACACGAAGATAACACTAGGGTGCAACCCTTGGGAGCAGCTGTGGCAGGTACACATGGTGCTGAATATTTTATCAAAAGGGGATGGAAGCATCTTAGTAATCAGAGACTGTGAGGCAGGTCCAAGAGCAAGTTCATATCACCACTACCAGAAACCTCCACAGTCTATAGCAGGCATAGAGAAGAGGGGTGACAAGAATGCAATCGAGTATTTACCCTCATCACTTAGCCTGTCACCAAATGAAGACCACTTCTCTTTTTCGGTTCTGTTTGCTTACAAATACACATGTTTTTACAAACAAGGTAAGCCTCAATGCGTGCAATGGCAAAACAGAATAGAAACATGATTTATTGGTTATAATGAAAACTGAGTCAGATTAAAACACTTAACATCACTTATAACAAATACAAAGTTTTGTTCTTACTAGGAACACAAAAGCACTTATGTTCTCATTTGGCTTTGAAGTATCTGTTTACCTTGTTATGTAACATGATTCCACCATTGAGGGACTGACTTATTCTGATCAGATAGATAACAGCGGGGTTGCGGCCTGATAGCTAACCAGTGTGTAGCAGAGCAGACAGGGGAAATTATACATTGTGACATTTCTCCCCATCTATGGTCTATAGCAGCACTCTCCAACTTTCTTATGTGCTCGGGCACACTTAACTCATGCCTAACGAGGCGCTGGCACCATCACAACCAAAGTTAGGGCAAGTACCCTTCTTTTGAAAGGAAAAAGGGGAAAAATTATTTATGAAGGGTGCTGGACTATGGGAAAGCGGACAACACAACATCCACATCTATCAGTCAGTCAGATGTTAGCTGAAGATGGAAACAATTGTTGCTGAAACATGTCCTAATGCTCTAAAGTAAGGATAGTTTAAATAAAACTTACCTTTAATATTAAAGAAGTAATGTTTACAGTTTACACTCTAATAGATTAGTGGAATTTAGTGAATTTAATATATGGTAAATGGAGCAATTATTACAGCTTTGGTATTTTATTTGGGTATAAAGCATGCTTTGCATTTGTGAACTACAAGAGCACAGATTTTATTTTGGATTCTTTTAGAGATATTAAAGAATGTTAATGCAGCAAACATAACAGTCTTTTCAAGAATGAATGGTCCCAACTATGCATACATTATTTCTGTGAAAGAAAGCTAAAGATAATTGTAAGATGTAACTGTTATTCTTGCCTGAAAAAAAATTTATGGTATTGTGGTGACTAAACGCAGGATTGCCATGATGACATGTCTGAAACAGCAAGTGTTTGTTAGAGTTTTTACCCCACACTTACCATACATGTAAGCTTTGCTGACTAGTATGTACAATGTCTACTATAACTCAAGACATTTTCTTCCACATATTTACTGCCTAGAAGCTATTTGCTGTAAATTTATGTAGCAAATTTTTAAATGTCTTTTTTACTGTAGAAGCCATATTTTAATGATGTGGAAGGATCCTTATTTAACCAAGATCCCATTACTTTTAGGGTAAAAAGCTCTGAATTACTTGTCTTCTGCCTGAACTAGGAAGAATAAGCATTAAAGACAGTGAATGTTTTTCTACTTCATTTTTATTGTTGACTGAAAATGAAGTGCAGAAAAGCTATTTTCCTTGGTAGCCAAGTACAATGCACCTCCATATTGTAATGGGTAGTACCAATGTTGGGTAACCTAGAGGGTCCCATTTCACTCACTTATCAAGAACAGTTTTTACATCAAAGTAGATCTGACTGTTAAACCAATAACATTTTCAGCTCTCCTATTCTGTGTTCAGAATTTATCCTATAAAAAATCTATTTAGATTTTCTGCCTATGAATTTCAACATATTCTGTTCAAAACCTTGCATTAATAAGATAAGTAAAGCACCGAGTTGCTAATCTATTTAACACAATAAATACTATATAGCAAATAATACTAAGATAAGTGAAGTTTTTAGTTTCTAATTTGTTCTTACTTTAGAATCTTGTTACTTCACTGTTAATAGCTTCATTAGCTATTTACTTTCGCATATATAAGTAAAAATAAATGTTTCTGTCACTCATCAGGAGGCCAGCATCCCCAGGTTGATGTTGTGACAACTACTGAAAGGGGTGTATGCAAAGCATGGAGCAACTTTAGCTTTATGACCATATTTTATCATGTCTAATCTGGATCCGCCACTTTTAGTTATAGTTTCAAAGTTTCTATCAACAATAATTTCTGCTTATATAATGAAAAACTAAAGTTAACAGTGAAGCAATACAAATATACAAACATAACAAATATCTTAGACTATAAGCTTCACTTATCTTAGTATTTGCTGCAAGTTCTTGAAATTAAACACATTTTAAGAACTTGCAGCAAATAATAAGATAAGTGAAGCTTATAGTCTCTTAAGATATTTGTTATATTTGTAGATAATAATTTCTGCATTTGCAAAGTGTATAGGTTACCATAGCACTTTCATTATAAGAAGAGTGCTTTTAAGATCTCTGTGATATGGATGTCCATCAGCTCAATTCTTCAGGCTTGTATAACAAACTCAGCAGACTGATATAACCGGCACAATTTTCCACTTCAGAAACTCTTCCTAAAGTTATAAAATATATTCTGTAGTTGCGTGTTAGGAAAAAAAGCAGGGGCTAGACTAGGCTAGGCTATAGGTTGGGCTAGACTAGACTATAGGCAAGGCTAGGTAATGGGCTAGTCTGAGTTACAGGCTTAGCTTTTCAAGGCTGGGTGGGGTCGGGTCGGGTCGGGTCGGGTCGGGTCGGGTCGGGTCGGGTCGGGTCGGGTTAGGCTATAGGCTGAGCTAGGCTAGACTATAATCAAGGCTAGGTAATGTACTAGGCTAGTAGGTAATTAGGTAGTCTAAATTACAGGCTTAGCTTTTCAGAACTAGGCTATAGGCTAGTCTGAGTTACAAGCTTAGCTTTTCAGAACTAGGCTATAGGGTAGGATAGGCTAGGCTAGGCTAGGCTAGGCTAGGCTAGGCTAGGCACTGGGCTATAGGCTGGGCTAGACTAGACCATAGGCAAGGCTAGGTAATGGGCTAGTCTTGAGTTACAGGCTTAGCTTTTCAAGGCTGGGTCGGGTTAGGCTATAGGCTGGTCTGGGCTGAGCTAGGCTAGACTATAGGCAAGGCTAGGTAATGTGCTAGGCTAGTAGGTAATTAGGTAGTCTAAATTACAGGCTTAGCTTTTCAGAACTAGGCTATAGGCTAGGCTAGGCTAGGCACTGGGTTATAGGCTGGGCTAGACTATAGGCAAGGCTAGTTAATGGGCTAGTCTTGAGATACAGGCTTAGCTTTTCAAGGCTGGGTCGGGTTAGGCTATAGGCTGGGCTGAGCTAGGCTAGACTATAGGCAAGGCTAGGTAATGTGCTAGGCTAGTAGGTAATTAGGTAGTCTAAATTACAGGCTTAGCTTTTCAGAACTAGGCTATAGGCTAGGCTAGGCACTGGGCTATAGGCTGGGCTAGACTATAGGCAAGGCTAGTTAATGGGCTAGTCTTGAGATACAGGCTTAGCTTTTCAAGGCTGGGTCGGGTTAGGCTATAGGCTGGGCTGAGCTAGGCTAGGCTAGACTGTAGGCAAGGCTAGGTAATGTGCTAGGCTAGTAGGTAATTAGGTAGTCTAAATTACAGGCTTAGCTTTTCAGAACTAGGCTATAGGCTACGCTAGGCACTGGGTTATAGGTTGGGCTAGACTATAGGCAAGGCTAGTTAATGGGCTAGTCTGAGTTACAGGCTTAGCTTTTCAGAACTAGGCTATAGGATAGGATAGGCTAGGCTAGGCTAGGCTAGGCTAGGCTAGGCTAGGCTAGGCACTGGGCTATAGGCTGGACTAGACTATAGGCAAGGCTAGTTAATGGGCTAGTCTTGAGTTACAGGCTTAGCTTTTCAAGGCTGGGTCGGATTAGGCTATAGGCTGGGCTGAGCTAGGCTAGGCTAGACTGTAGGCAAGGCTAGGTAATGTGCTAGGCTAGTAGGTAATTAGGTAGTCTAAATTACAGGCTTAGCTTTTCTGAACTAGGCTATAGGCTACGCTAGGCACTGGACTATAGGCAAGGCTAGGTAATGGGCTAGTCTGAGTTACAGGCTTAGCTTTTCAGTACTAGGCTATAGGATAGGATAGGCTAGGCTAGGCTAGGCTAGGCTAGGCTAGGCTAGGCTAGGCTAGGCTAGGCTAGGCTAGGCACTGGGCTATAGGCTGGGCTAGACTAGACTATAGGCAAGGCTAGGTAATGGGCTAGTCTGAGTTACAGGCTTAGCTTTTCAGAACTAGGCTATAGGATAGGATAGGCTAGGCTAGGCTAGGCACTGGGCTATAGGCTGGACTATACTAGACTATAGGCAAGGCTAGGTAATGGGCTAGTCTGAGTTACAGGCTTAGCTTTTCAGAACTAGGCTATAGGATAGGATAGGCTAGGCTAGGCTAGGCAAGGCACTGGGCTATAGGCTGGACTAGACTATAGGCAAGGCTAGGTAATGGGGCTAGTCTTGAGTTACAGGCTTAGCTTTTCAAGGCTGGGTCGGGTTAGGCTATAGGCTGGGCTGAGCTAGGCTAGACTGTAGGCAAGGCTAGGTAATGTGCTAGGCTAGTAGGTAATTAGGTAGTCTAAATTACAGGCTTAGCTTTTCTGAACTAGGCTATAGACTACGCTAGGCACTGGACTATAGGCAAGGCTAGGTAATGGGCTAGTCTGAGTTACAGGCTTAGCTTTTCAGTACTAGGCTATAGGATAGGATAGGCACTGGGCTATAGGCTGGGCTAGACTAGACTATAGGCAAGACTAGGTAATGGGCTAGTCTTGAGTTACAGGCTTAGCTTTTCAAGGCTGGGTCGGGTTAGGCTATAGACTGGTCTGGGCTGAGCTGAGCTAGGCTAGGCTAGGCTAGGCTAGGTAATGTGCTAGTCTGAGTTACAGGCTTAGCTTTTCAGAACTAGGCTATAGGATAGGATAGGATAGGATAGGATAGGCACTGGGCTATAGGCTGTGCTAGACTAGACTATAGGCAAGACTAGGTAATGGGCTAGTCTTGAGTTACAGGCTTAGCTTTTCAAGGCTGGGTCGGGTTAGGCTATAGGCTGGTCTGGGCTGAGCTAGGCTAGGCTATAGGCAAGACTAGGTAATGGGCTAGTCTTGAGTTACAGGCTTAGCTTTTCAAGGCTGGGTCGGGTTAGGCTATAGGCTGGGCTGGGCTGGGCTGAGCTAGGCTAGACTATAGGCAAGACTAGGTAATGTGCTAGTCTAAGTTACAGGCTTAGTTTTTCTGAACAAGGCTATAGCCTATAGTTGCTAGGCTAGGCTAAGCTAGGCTGTATGGAAAACAGACCAGGCTAACATATATGAGACATACATTTGAAAGTTTGGGGAAACAGGCTAAGCTAATAAACATGCAGATAGGCTGAGAAAAAAAAAAGAATTGGTTTTATAGGACAAATTGCCATATAAGCATAGATACCCTATTCTAGAATGATGCAACCAAGGAAGAAGCTTTTTTAATACAACAAACTGCTATAAAGACTAGGCTCAGAAAGGCAAAGTAATCTGAGGCAACCAAGGAAGATATATTTTCTCTAGGGTAGATTGCTGTAAAGGCAACCAGGAAGTGGGCTAGTAGAGGAATGGTGCCAACAGAAAGGTAGATTTTTGCACTGAGATAGGTTAACTTATGTATGTACAATGACTGCAAAGAAAATCTCTCTGCATCTCTGGCCTATGTCACATTGTCATATGAAGGTGTGACCAAATTGTAACATAAACTGGAGGTGCAGAGAGATTTTCTTTGGCAGTCATTGTACTATAGAAACATAGATGTAGATAAATTTAGTTGTTTAAGGCAGTATTAATTTGGTATGCCTATAATGAATAAAGAGGCTATCTTGCACATAAAATTTATTTGAGTCAAGAGTTTGCAGTTTAAAAAAAAGTACTAGACTTTATATTCAACACAAATAGCAATTAGAAACTTCATAGTTCACATCACACAACATTCATTACATCCTGATCTAGATATTCCACAGAATCACAATTATTTAAAGTTATGTCAGTGTTGGGCTAAATATTAATTTGGTTCTGTCATCACTTTAAGGACTTTGTCCATTTGATGAGAAAGAATTGTGAATTAAAAAAAAGTATATAAACAATTTGACTTATATAAAGAATAAAATCTACTCTTTTACACAATACTGCAGTGCATAAGAAATATGTATATGGGTCTCACTATGGGGAACAAAATTTGTTGAGCACCTTGCATGTTCATATTCAGATTTCATGTTTATTTCTGTGTAATAAACACTCAAATTATGTATGTGGAGTACAATGTTTATGGATTTAGAAAATACTGAAAGCCCTCAATTATTTTGTTCCCCGTGGTACATTGTGTGTTTATAGTTATAATTTTTTAATAATTATATATCAGAAAATAACATTAAAATATTGTGCTATTTAATATGTATTACTTCTCCCTATTATTACATATACTTTACACAATTTTTGTATATATTTTACATCAAAGAAAAGATCTTTGTTTATTAGTTTTTATATCCCTGGTGATGGCGAGGACTTTTAAGTTCTTTAACTTTCAGCTTCAGTCAGCTTGCTTCACAAACAATGGCTGAAACAATGACCTCTCATACTTTAAATCAAAATTGCACTTGAAGGGCACAATAAAAAGGGGAGAATGAGCATTTTATGCAATCATGAACATATTGTGTTGTATTTTAATAAAATTAAATAACCATTTTAAAAGCTTAGAAACATTTACAGGTAAAGAATCTTTCAACTGAAAGAGTGCTGTGGCATTAGGTAATAGCCTCAACAAGAAAATAATTATATTAAAAGCAAAGCTAGAAGTTTACATCCAAAGTATGTTTCTAGCACCAATAGGTTTAAAGATATCACAATGGCCTTTCTTGACCCAACACCGACATACCAAAGTCATGGTTATACAGCCACGAAACAAAGTTACTTAAAATTAGAAAGTGTGTGCATTCCTACACACACCACATCCTAAAGCAAATTCTTCGCCAGTCGGAGGATGTTTTACATGTAGAGGGCATTCGTCTCCTTCTAGCTGCTTTGCTTTTGGCCCTAAATATACAAACAAATTAGTGAATGCTTTGTTCAAGATGAAAATTACACAGTTCAAAAGTTGAAAGTCAATAAATGAAGTGTTAACACACACTGATGTGTTCACATTTACTGACTTTCTCTAGTCCCTGCCATTTATTTTTATATAGCTTTTATAAATTATTGTTGCAAAAGCTTAATTTTCTATTTACATCCATTAATCAAAGAAATCATAGGCAGAAATGGTCTTTGATAAGCTGGCCACTGTATGATGGCTTTGAAATTCCATTTTTTCCCATGACTTCACAAGAAACAATTAATGGTGTTAGCTCTTAGAAAAATAAACATTTTAGTAATTGCTAATGCCACCAAAGAGTTATCCTTTTTACTAATACATACCAGCAGGACAAGATGGCAGTTCAAGACGTGGAATGTTGGTAACCCTCTGGAAGTCATCATGACAAGCATTGCAGAAATGTGTGGTCCCAAAACAGAAAAACACAGCCACAGAACAGCAGTATCGACATTTATACTCAAGAAAGTCAGTACCATGTTTGGGACACATTTGGGCTCTTGAAACATCACTGCATGCCCCACATACCAGCTCTGTAGGGTCATACTCCTCTCCAACTTCTGCATCACAGCGAGCCTCACCTCCATAATAAGCCTGCAGCAAAATGAAAAGCTTAATATGTACCTGAAAAACAGTTTGACTTTTTCATCCAACATTCTTTTTTTATAACATGTCTTCAGATTTAATCAGTCTTCACCCCACAGGGTTGAACTGTCTTGGCTATGAGTATGAGCTGTAATCTATATGTATAATATACAGGTGCAGAAAATTGTAGAAAAGCAGTGCCAAACTAAGCATTTTGAGATTAGGAGCATGGAGTCACTGAAGCAGTATAATAATAACGGAGTATTGCATGAACATGATTAAAATCTAACTTTATGAAACATCTTCATTTGCCAGTCAGACAAGTGTGCACATACTGTCTCAATTATGAGTACTGGCACACAATGAGAAACTTCATAGCACACACTTTTTTTTAAATTTTGTTGTTTAACAATCAGTTGCCAGGATCATATTAGTGTCGCCGGTGTGCCGGAATTTTGTCCCGCAGGAGTTCCTTTACATGCCAGTAAATATACTGACATGGAGCTGTCAGTCAGGGCCAGATTTGAACCCATGACCTTGGAATCAGTAGGCCAGCGTCTAACAAACTGAGCCACTCAGACCGACACATCTACTAGCAAGGATGACTAGTACTGTACAAGAGTGCACTTTGTTTACACCTGACATGTCATAAGCAGATTTCACAATTGGAGACTAATATGACAGATTTAATGTTGACAAGTGTAATATAGCAAAAATGTTTGAGACTCCTTATTCCTCTCCTCAAAATGCTTATTTTGGTATTGTCTTACTATGTTCCAATTTTCTGCACCATAAAAGAATGTGTGTGGTATGTGTGGGGTTGTGGTGTGGTGACATGACGTGGTGGTGGTGTGGTGGTGGGTGTGGGGTGTGTCCATGTGTGTGTGTGTTTTAGGATTTTAGGGCAAATACTGTATTGCAAAAAAGAAACTACTAATGAAAGATGGAGTGGAAATGTTCAGCAGGAGGCAATTTTGAGGATCCTCAGCATAAATGGGTCGGACTGTTCAATACTTTGGTTAAATGAAAGTATAAATGTTGCTCCTTCATTCTTTTAAGGGTGGTTATGCAAGAAAAATGGAAACTTTATACACAGTCTTTAGGAAAGGAGTAAAAAGTACCATCGCAAAAAACCACTTCTAATGGAAAAAGAAGTGGGAAGCAATTTTGAGATTTTTCAGCATGAATTTTGTTAAATAAAATGCAAGTCATGTGCTCTTCATTCTTTTAGTGGTATGGTAGAACAGCAAAAACTATGTGTGGATCAAGGCTTCACAGGGGATCAGCCGTGTTAGATATATAAAGGTTGAGCTTTCAGCCATTGTAGACTTCATGGCCATCTTCAGGATGAAAAAGTCCAGGAGTCCAGGAGTGAGTACGAGCTGCCTGGGTTAACCCAGGCGGATGGTAAGGTGGCCACAGTACCTATCCGTTTAATTACGGATTTACCCATGAGGTAGTATGGGTTATGTTTAATTTTACAAGATTTAGTGTAATGTCTTTAATGGTGCAGGTTAGTTTCCTATGTTGTCACTGGCGGTGGGATGTGTTAAATCTTGGATGTCTAGGGGCCCTAATGACCAAGTTGTCGACGGGCCCTTAAACCCGACACTCACTCACTCTTGGATGTCTAGTCATCCGAGCGACCATTGCCCTACTGCTTACTTCGTTGGCATCTTGTGGAACCGTCGAGCAATGCAGTGCCAGTGACAGGAAACCGAGAAGAATAGGTGAAGGGTGTGGTGGTGCCAAGTGTGAAATACATTTGGCAGTTTGGGTGTTTGAAGGTATAGCGGTAGTTACCAGCCAAGGGCATCCTTGGGCAAGTGGTAGCTCTGCCGCCATCTAGGTAGGCGATGATCATATTGCCCCAGAGTTTTGACCAACTGGTTTGGGTGAGGTGTGAGTTTGGCATACATTGTGCGGGTCCTGTCCTGCTGGACGTCCACAATATATGGTATGCCGGAATGAGTGTGGAGGATGTGTGATGGAAATCTATGGTCAGTATCGTAGATCATCCTAAGTGCCCTGTTCTGCATGGCCTGCAGCCTGCAGATGGAACAAGCTACCGTACCCCAGACCTCTCACCTGTACAGAATCAGGGGCTGGATGATTGTACGGTACAAGCATAGTTTCAGGTGAGTAGGGCATGGTTGAGTGGAGTATGGGATATAGCTGTCTCCGGGCACCATGTCCCAGACCAACCTTTGCCCTGACATGTGGAGTGAAGGTTAGACCATGGTCAAGTAGTACCCCCAGGTATTTGGCAGAGTTAACCCATGGTATTCTTCTCCGCCGCAGTGCCAGGGATACATCCGGCCACCAGTTTCAAACTTTGCCCAATAGAAGAGCCTGACTCTTCTGTGGGCTAATGGCCATTCTCCACTGTTCACTCCACCTGCCGATGGCATCGAGCTGTCGCTATAGTGGAGGGAAGCAGTACCGAACATTTTTGTTCAGTGCCAGTATGAGGACGTCGGCTGCATACTGGCACGTAACAGTATGCGGTTCCACGGGTAGGTCAGACATGAAGGCAGCAAAGAGCAACGGCGATAGCATGCTACCTTCCGGAACTCCAGCCGCTATGGGTCTGACCGAGGACAACTTCTCCTCCACCTGCATCCCGATCCCGATCAGGGTGAGGTAGGGGGTAGGGATTTCTGCCTCTCTGAGTTTATACAATAACCCCTGGTGCCATGTGGTTGCAAAGGCCTTTTCTACATCCAAAAGCACCGCGACTGTTTTGAAGTTTTCCTGGGAACCCAGGGCAACCTTCTCAATCAGCCGCAGTAGCTGTAGTGTAGTGGAATGTCCATGACGAAAACCGAACTGATGATCCGGGATGAGTTGCCTTTCCTCAAAGAGAGGAGTGAGGTGGGATAGGAATAATCGTTCAAAAATTTTTGAAACGATGGGTAGTAGGCTGATGGAATGGTAGTTTGAAGGGAAGACAGGGTCCTTGCCGGGCTTTAAAATGCAGACCACCCTCGCCTCCTTCCCACAAGTTGGAAAGTGGTGAAGCTGCAGACATGCATTATAAATCCTCGTCAGGTGGACTACAGCCACTCAGACCGTGTTAAATCTTGGATGTCTAGGGGCCCTAATGACCAAGTTGTCGACGGGCCCTTAAACCCGACACTCACTCACTCTTGGATGTCTAGTCATCCGAGCGACCATTGCCCTACTGCTTACTTCGTTGGCCTCTTGTGGAACCGTCGAGCAATGCAGTGCCAGTGACAGGAAACCGAGAAGAATAGGTGAAGGGTGTGGTGGTGCCAAGTGTGAAATACATTTGGCAGTTTGGGTGTTTGAAGGTATACAGGACTGTAGGTGTAAGTAGTCCTTGTTTGTGATGTCAAACGCTCTGTGAAATAGAGTGGAGATGATTGATTATTAAAAAACAGAAAAAAATTTTTAAAAAGGCCCAATCACAGACCATCACCCGCTCATTGGCTAGGACAACACAACCCACATCCTCCAAACCATAGGATATATTTGGAAAACTGAGGAGACTTTTTCATCATCATCATCACATCATTCGGCAACGAATGAGCTCGCATCGTCGTCGCCTCGACTCTACTCGACTGGACCACTGGGAGAACGGAAGAGCCATCTGCGTGACCTCTCACCAGGGAGCAGCCTTGTTGCACCGCGCCTACTCACAAAAGAGCACTTGCCAGGCGGGCGCCTACAGTCGTCGGGAGTGTCCTATAAGAGATCTGGCAAGCAGATTTTAGGGCACTCCAAGCTGAAGGAGAAGAAGACACCACCGAGGCAGCTTTCCCGGAGCTGCCCCAACCCGGGACAGGCAGTGGGCGTTGGCCCTCTACTCGCCAGTCTCCTGGAAGAAGCTCGTAGAGCCCTTCCATCTACCAGCCAGGCCGGAGGAGACTTGACTAACTGTAACAGACTGACGCTACCGCAGCCCCACAAGGTTGTAGCCAAGGGTCCGGACTCAGGTCTGAACCCGGGGTTCGTTGGAACCCCAATAGGCGCGCCGAAAGGCGTCTGGCCCTCTGTGGGGAGCCGAATGGCACCTGCACCGACAAAGACTGACCCCAGTACCAGCAAACAGGTAAGACCTGACATGGTTTCATCTCCCTCGACATCCTCAAACTCGAACCCCTCACCCGGTCCCCGAGTGAGTATCGCCAAGGCGAAAGCCAAGGCACTCACTAGGGCCAAGACTAGGCCGAAGGTTAAGAAGGCCGCAGGCCTTGTTAATCAAGGGACGGCAGTCCCAATCACACCACCAGCTCCCGTCACCCCTACTCCTGAACAGCCGGACGATGATGGCTTTGTAGTAGTACAGAGTCGCAGGAAAAGGTCCTCTGGTTCAAATCCAGACGGACCCGCTCCTTCACAGGAACCTGCAGCGTCCACCCAGCACCAAGCCACACAAAAGGCGGAGAAAATCCCGCCTATTGTGTCTGACCCCTTCCCGAATCACGTCAAAGTGATGAAGGACCTAAGGGGAAAGCTAAGGGCGGAATTTCAGGCAACGCGGCATCCAGGGCGCGTTGTTATTAGAACCACCACCTCTGGGGACCATGCGGCCACAAAGGAGGTGCTAAAGGCGTGTGGAATTAAATTCCACACGTACTCGCTCCAGCGACCCCACGTGGTTCGCAGGGTCATCAGGGGTCTTGATTCTGAGACAGACCCCCAGGATATCCGTGCCGGCCTGATGGACGAACACGGAATCGAACCGCGGTCCGTGGTGCAACTCACCACAACTAAGGTGAAGGAGGGGAAACCTACCAAGGTGCCCCTACCACTATTCCTAGTGGCCATCTTAAAACAAGGGGAGGGAACCCCTAAGATTGACCAGGTGACTTGCCTATACCATACGCGAGTCACGATTGAGCCTTATCACGGCAGGGAGGGGCCGGCCCAGTGCTACAAGTGCCTGGGCTTTCACCACTCCAGTTTTGCCTGTGAGAGGGCTCTAAAGTGTCTCCGTTGTGCGGGCGAGCACTTGGTAAAGGAGTGCCCGGTACCAATGGAAAATAAGAGGTGCGCTAACTGCGATGGTTGCCACATAGGCATCTATCGCGGGTGCCCTAAGCGACTTGCTATAATGCAAGGAAAACAGGGCAAGGCTGACGCTGAGGTCAGGCGGGGGGTCTCTTTCGCCGCGGCGCTGGCGAGACACGAAAGTGCTCTCGCACAGGCCGAGACCGCGGAAGCGACCCCTACAAGCCGGGTCGCCGCCACAGTAGCTGAGCCGGTCCCAGATAGCGCCACACCTACGGTTGCGAGTAGCGAGACTGCTCCAACAACCAGCAGTGCTCCCAAGGAGCAACGTCCCCAAAAGAAGGGGAAGAAGAAGTCAGTGGGTAAAACCACACAAAAACCTGCTGAGGGGCAGAATCTCAACAAAAAAGTTGAGAAACTCCCCCCTCCACCAGCACCAAAAGCTCCAGCTGTGACAGCCAACCAGCGACCAGCTGAGCCCGCCAGTGCTGGCCCAGCCACTTCTGAGGCACCAGTGCCACACAACTCGCAACTTTCCGTAGGTGACGCATTTGCATCTGAGGACATGGCCGAGTTCATACAGTTGGCGACCTGGTTCGCAGACTTGGTTCAGCGTTCCCTCCCAGTCCTACGACGCTGCAGGGACACCATCAATAACCCCGGGATTTCCGCTGTGCAGAAGCATCTTACGGTGCTTCAAACGGCTAAGGACCTCTATTCTAACTCCACGAGCTCGTAATGGCGCATAGAACTGTGCGTTCATTTCGAGCTGCGTTCTGGAACGCAAATGGAGTTAGAGACCAGAGACCTGGCCTGTTAGAGTTCGTAGACAGTCACGGGATTGATATCCTGATGGTCTGTGAAACGCACTTGCACGCTGGTGTACAGTTTACCCTGCCAAGTTACGCCGCTCATCGGTCTGATCGGGTCGGCCGACAGGGCGGTGGTACTGCCATATTCATAAAGAACCATCTTACCCATACTCCCGTTACCATTCCTCCGCTACAACACCTGGAAGCAACCGCCATAAGGTTATCCTTGGGCGGGAACGACCTGGTGCTTGTGGCGGTATATGACCCGCCGGATCGCCGTTTCCATGAAGCGGACATTACGGCTCTCCTGAACCTACACCATAGGGTTTGCATTGCAGGCGACTTCAACGCAAAACATCCAAGCTGGCACAGCCGCACCCAGAACGTGAAGGGCCGGGGATTGTACCGTCTCATTAGCGGGAACCCCGCCCTTCACGCGCACGGGCCGAGAGGTCCAACTCACTACCCGGCACGCGGCACTGCCGACATCATCGATTTCGTAATCACCAAAAACATTCCATTTCACTTGGACCTCTCTGTGATTAACGCTCTGGATTCCGATCACAACCCTGTTGTGATCGACTCAGACGTTAATCTCACTGCGCTGGGAGTGCCGGACTGGGTGGAAGAAGTCGACTGGGACGCGGCCGTCCTTGCCCTTCAAAACTCCGTGGAGGCAAATCCTCGAATAGACTCACTTGTGGCTCTCGAGGAGGCAGCCGCGGGGTTTGCAACCTCAGTCCTAAATGCGGTGCGTGCTCACACACACCGCATTCCTACCGAAGCACCAAACCCGACATCTATCCCTATACCACTTAAACGCCTCATACAAGCAAAGAATGCTGTCAGAAGGCTATGGCAGAGATTCCGACATCCTAGGATAGGAGTAATACACCAGAGGTTCAAATCCCTGGTGAGACGACTCCTAAGAAAACATAGGCAAGCAGCTTGGGATAACACGTTGCGTCACGTCAACCTCCAGGAGAGGAAACCGTGGCGCATCGTCCGAGGCTTGCGGAAAGACAAATCTGTACACCAGCACCCTGTGCATAGCCCTCGGGGAAGACTTGTCTTTGAACCGAGGGAAAAAGCAGAGGCGCTAGCAGACTATCTGGAAACTCAATTCCAGCCCAGGGAAGATCCACAGAACGATGACCACACTGACCTCGTGGAACAGGCGGTAGAAGACTTCTTAGAAGTCGGACCCGCGGGCCACGAGGAGTTTCACATCCCGATAGTTACCCCTCGCGAGGTAACTAACACTATCAAATCACTAAAAGCCCGAAAATCCCCTGGACAGGACCGTGTAACAGCGGAAATGCTCCAACACCTTCCCCATAGAGCCGTGATGCACTTGACCCGGATTTACAACGCATGCCTCAGCATGCGTCATTTTCCAGCTGTCTGGAAACAGGCGCGTGTGGTATGCGTTTTGAAGCCGGGCAAAAATCCGGTCTTTCCATCTAGTTACCGCTCCATCAGCCTCCTACCAGTTATCTCGAAAGTATTCGAGAAACTGTTCCTGTCCCGCCTTGGACCCCTATTAGAGGAAAAAGGTCTCCTTCCTGAACATCAGTTTGGTTTTCGTTCTGGCCACTCCACGACTGAGCAACTACTGCGTGTAGCCGAAAAAGCTTCCCTGGCTTACCAGGATAGGGCTAAAACGGTGGCAGTGTTGCTTGACGTGGAAAAGGCATTTTCTACCACCTGGCATGAGGGGCTTGTCTACAAGCTCATACAGCACGAAATCCCCCCTCCATACATTTACTTGGTGGCTAGTTTCCTACAGGAACGTAGCTTCCGGGTGAAGGTGGAGGGATCATTCTCTAGAGAGAGGCCCATTGGCGCAGGAGTCCCCGAGGGCAGTGTACTGTCACCGGCGCTCTTTGCAGCTTACATGGCCGATCTCCCCACGCACCCAAACACATTCATCTGTCAGTATGCGGACGATCTTATGATCTTCGCTACTAACAAGAATCCGCGCTACAGTTTCCAACAAGTACAAGCCCATCTCCGCGCCATCAGTAGATGGTGCGAGAACTGGCGTATGTCGATAAACCCGGAGAAAAGCTCTGCGATTCTCCTGGCGAATACGATAGCCAACCGGCTCCCGCGAGACCTCGAGCTTCGGCGCCGTCGGATCCCCTGGGTCACTACGGCGAAGTATCTCGGAGTCACGCTGGACCGTCGGCTGACGTATAGACATCACGTCAGGGGCAAAGTACTGCAAGGCCATGCTGCTCTCCGGCAGCTATACCCCATATTCAGATCCCAAACCATGCCCTTACGCCTGAAGCTCCAGTTGTATCAAGCGATCATCCCGCCTCTGGTCCTGTACGGATGCGAGATCTGGGGAGTGGTGGCAAAGTCCACCTTCATCAGACTCCAGACGCTGCAGAACCGGGCATTAAGGATGATCTATGATACCGACTGGAGATTTCCTGCCCATATCCTACATGAACACTCCGGTATCCCGTACATTGTCGACGTGATTAAGACCCGCGCTCGCACAATGTACAACAAACTCCAGAACCACCCTAACCCTCTGGTGAATACTCTGGGTCAATACGACCAGAGAGAGCCACGCCGACTACCATCAAAGAGATTACCAAAGGACATTCTAAGTCCGGCGGTTTAACTCTGAAAATGGGAAAGGCGAAAGTACAATCTGTATTCAAAACAGAGAAAACACCTGTTTCAGTTCACCTCTCAGTGAGTGACTGACGGCCAGAACCCTGGAGGGATTAGCGCGTCACCTGACGGGCCGGCAACGACCAATCAGAAACCGCGCAGAGCCCGCTCGCGGACCAATCCCTTCCAACCACCCCTCCTGCCCCTATAAAAACCCCTTGTTTCCATTAATCTTTTCCCAGTGTAACAAACATCCCTGTAGTAACACCATCGAAACCATCGCGCAGGTTAAGCCGTATAACGGCTAGGTACTGCGGACATGACACACTCGAACGGGGCAAATAAAATTGCACCCGCTCGACTCGAACTGCCTCTGGTGCCTAAAAAAAAAATTGAATAAAAAAAAAAAAAAAAAGAAAACTTTTTCATCCTGAAGATGGCCATTGAGTCTACAATGGCCGAAAGCTCGACCTTTATAAATCTAACATGGTTGATCACCCGTGAAGCCTTGATCCATAACGTTTGCCGTGAAAGCTTCAAATCTTACAGCAAAAACTACACTTAATGGAAGAGAGATTTGGAAAAAGTTTGGCAGGGGGCAATTTTGAGTAAAGTGTAAATCAATTAATACCATCTAAATTAAGAACACATTAGAAACTAAAAGCTCCACTTTTCTTATTAATATTGCAAGGTTTGGATAGCTTTGAGAATAAGTTGGATGCAAATTGAAACTACTCAGCAGTATACCACCTTGCAATATTAATAAGTGGAGTTTTTAGTTTCTAATTTGTTCTTAATTTAGATTCTGTTGCTTCACTGTTAATAGCTTCAATTTTTCCTAAATTAATACCATATTTGCTGGTGCAAAAGAGGCACCTTACTTTTTAATATTTTTTTTTTAGGGAAAAAATTTCTCGCTTAATAGATCTACTGCAAAACAATTATAATACATAATTGCATGTACATCAAATATCGAGGCAATATAAGTATGATTCTTATTTTATCACTCAAAATTGGCTATAAGTGCCTTTCTGTAGCCCTTTTTCCAGCTTTTTAGCATATGCAATAACTTGTAGCTTAAATTCAATAGCACACAAATGCCCTTTTTCAGCCAAAGTTTGCAAACAAAACCATAATATAGGTATGGCGCAAGTGGATCTGCACACTAAACACAATAACGGAATTTAATTTATAAACTAGAAGTAGCATACTATGAAGCTCAATATTAATTGCAAATTAAATAAATTAATATGTAATAGTCAAGAGCAACCGATGATGTAGGATAGTTCCTACAAAACTAGTCTAATGTAAATCGCAGTTTGTGTGAAGCAATTTTGTGCTTATATAACTAAAATCAAACAATAATTGAAGCTTAAATGAACACTATAAAAACTAAGAGGTAGAACTGGAACTTAAAAATTCAATGCCACAACCGGGATTTGAACCACAGACCTTCCGCTTGCCGGGCGGATGCTCTAACCACTGAGCTATTGTGACAAACTGCCAGAATGGCATTAAATTCTCAAGCCAGTTCGTATTTCTCCTGGTAAACCACAAAGGCAGTCTCACATCAGAGACAAGTACCCCAATGGTGACTTACTATTGCAAGTACTTTATATCCCAGGATTAAATAACCTTCACATGGTAATTATTATTTTATTTATGCCAACAAACTTACTGTTGGTGTTTTTAAACACACAAGCCGTGTGTGGGCAAAGTTTAAGAGGTAGAACTGGAACTTAAAAATTCAATGCCACAACTGGGATTTGAACCACAGACCTTCCACTTGCCGGGCGGACGCTCTAACCACTGAGCTATTGGCTTGAGAATTTAATGCCATTCTGGCAGTTTGTCACAATAGCTCAGTGGTTAGAGCGTCCGCCCGGCAAGCGGAAGGTCTGTGGTTTAAATCCCGGTTGTGGCATTGAATTTTTAAGTTCCAGTTCTACCTCTTAAACTTTGCCCACACACGGCTTGTGTGTTTAAAAACACCAACAGTAAGTTTGTTGGCATAAATAAAATAATAATTACTATAAAAACTGTTGATGGCAAGTGTGCATCCACTGAACTCTATACCACTGGAATGCTCAAAATTTGCAAGGAAGCTAACAATGAACTGCTTCAAACTGAAACATAGAAATTCTGAAGAAATGAAGCTTACTTGCTACTGGTGTATAAGTCACATCCAGTTTTTATGCCTATTTGTGAATGCAAATACAGCACTTGGAAAATTGATGTTTTACCAAAACTATCAGTCCTACAATAAATTACCTTATTGCACTTATAACAGACATAGTAGGCATATCTATCCATGGCATAACTGGCAGGATCATTGTGGAACCTGGCTCCAGGACTTGTTATAGCCTCTGCCTTATGTAAGCCTTCATATTCCAATCTCATGAGGGCCTTTCTTCGCACATCTTCATACAATTCCTTAACTGGAGTCAGCAGATCTGTCAGCACTTCATGTTCAATGTTTGACTAAACAAAACACAGAGCAATAGTCACAGTTACTGCAAATTTAAACACACTAATGGCAAGTTTTATCTAAACTAAAATACAGTACAGTACAGTACACAACTCTGTTCATTTTCCATCCTTACCTTACATATGGGACACTGTGAAAATGCAAAAGTTATCCTTGGTCCTGCCCATCTTTTCATTAATACACATCTACAGCACTGGTAATGGAATACATGACCACATTTGAGCTGAAACAAATTTAATTTAATAAAAAACTGAAGCCATTAACAGTGAAGAAATACAAATCAACAAATATGACAAATATTTAGAGACTACGATAAAGCCATAAATTTCGCTTTCGAAACTGAAAATAATGGTTGGCTTCTGTTCCTAGATTTAAAGATAATAAAACATAGCAATAAACTGAATTTTGGCATTTGTAGAAAATTAACTCATTAATAATTGCATAAAAATAAAAGTTTTAATCCTTTTTCACATAAATTTGTTGTTTTTAACAGTTTAATCTAGGTTAATAAATATGCCCCTTGATAAGAAAGAATTTAACACAGAACATGAACACATTATCAACACTGCATTAATTAATACAGATTTTATACATTAAAAATAGAGAAACTTAAATATTAAAATACTGTTAAAAAGTTTCTGCCCTCAAGAAAATGAAAAATGATTGTATTTTTATAAATTACATCCTTGGACTAGTAAAAAATTTACAAATTTTTAGTTCCTCAAAATAAACATAATATAAAAATTATTGTAAAATTGAGTTGATGTTGAAACACTTAACATCACTTACATGTATTTATCTTGATTGGTTTCAAGAGCTACTTCTAAAAAACAAACTCCACCTAGTGAATTTTGAATTGCCACCACCAAACCCATTATGGAAGTTCATCACTCCACCACCAGATGTCAACTAAAATAATCACACACCAGACAGCATCCACAAGAGCCAGTTTAGCACTTCTGATGATGGGAGTAAGTTAAGCTCTTGAAACCAGTCAAGACAAATCCATATTACTGGTGTTAAGTGTTTCAACAGACTCAATTTTGCAATAATTTAGATTCACATCACTGTCGCCAGCTTATTCAAATATATGCAAAATAATATAAAAAAAACTTGCTAAATGTTTCCAAAAAGAATAAAATGACAAATTATAAAATATCTGGCATTTATCAATTTACCTTTTTGGATTGTGACAGGAATTACATTGGCAAAGCCAAACGTCATTTGGAAACAAGAATAAAATAACATTTTAGAAATATTAAATATATATTGATAAATCAGTTATGGCAGATCATTTTTGGTCATTCAATCATGAAATAAATCCAGAGGTTAAATTATTAAAACAATTAAATGCACCCATAGATTCAATGATAAGAAAGATATGTGAAGCTATAATTGTTGATAAGTTTAATTGTTGTAATAATGAGATCATATTTTATGCAAGCCTAAGAAATCTGGAACACCTGCACACAAGAAGATATGGAAAAAATATTTTCCTGCTTTTTACAAGTATAAAAGCTATAGCAAATACTAAAACATTTCATATCATTATTTTCTATGTAGAGTAATAAATAATTATACAGGTGGAAGGGTATAAATATTCTCCTCTTAGGGGGTGATTCTGCAAGCAATGTTGTAAAGTTTCTTAGCCTGGCTGAGAGATGTAAACACAACAAACTACTAAGATAGTTGTTAAGTATCATCCTTTAGATGGTGTGCTGTTAAGTTCTGAATGCATAAGCACAGTCACCTGTTTGAGATGATGTAACATTTCCTACAAAAAGAATAAAACTGAAATACAAGCCGTATTCAAGTAATTCAATTCACTTTTTTGAAGCTTTGTAACAGTGAATGCAAGTTCTAATAAATGAATACTATGCAAATTATCAAGGTAAACAATAAACTTTGCTGGCCCCTCATTCAGGAGTACTCTTCTCATCTGTGAACCATACACATCTACAGAAAACAGAAGTCAAAAATTAATAGCAATATTATCTTATAAAACACAGCAATACCTGAATAGCAGGAGCACACGACAGAGCTTCTGTGAAACAGATCATACACATGTCGTCAGCATCCTGCTTGAGTGTTGGGTCAGCTGAGCAGCCATGTAGACAGGGCAGACATTTGCTTTCACCTTTGATACCTCCACACATGTGTCCGCAAGGATGAAGTTTGTTACATGCATTGCGGGCATGTTCCTGCACAAACAATGTCATTTTACCACATTCTGTTATCAGTTAATTTATGAATTGCTACACAGAATTAAAAAAATTTTACCCCAAGTGCAGCTGTAATTCCAAACCTGATAAGTTAATTATGCTTATTTCTCTTAGTAATGATATACAGTCTCTCATTTTTGGATGGGAAGTAAATTGATTAAAAGCAAGAAGTCTTCCTGTCTCAGAAAAATGTTACACAAACAATTTCTGGCAATAAAGTTATTTTTAGAGAATTAGATACAGTTTCATCAGCTGGTCCTTCCAGAGTATCATCAACAAAAATCGGTCCCTGATCAATCTTTCACAAAATTTCATACAATCAGTGACATCTTTTACACTGAGCATAGGCTTAACTGTTTTTCTTGTATGCATTTCTACCCGAATGAGTGGATTTAGTGTGTGACTGTCATGACTTCAATGTTCTTCTCACAGTCTTGGAAATCAACAGAAGTTTCCAGGGTCCGAAAGTTTCTAACCCAGGTGAGAAATTATTGGTTTGTTTTAACCTAAGCAGTGACTGTGTAAATGTACTGGTAGGTAATTTTTCTTAATTACATGCAGACCACAGACACTTGAAGATGATTTTGAAACTGAAAACTGTTTATTAAATCACCTTTAAGCTTCAGAATTATCAGATTCCCTCGGAGTACAAGAACACACGCATTAAAAATAATGTCTAGTGCAACCAACAACTCTCAATCTTCTATATAATAAAAATGAATTTGTAAATCTTCAACAACAAAACTTCAAAATGGTTGAACCAATTTGGCTAATTCTTTTTTACAAATATTCCTTTGAGTGCAAGGAAGGTTCTTATGGAGAAAAATTAGAAAAATTGCACAGAAAAATGGAAAAACCACATTTTTCTTTTTCCCATTCAAACTGAGAAAAATAGTTGCGTGTATGTATGTACGTATATAAACGCCAATCTCCTAAACCACTTGACTGATCACTGCGAAATTCGGCATGTATATTGCATTTTTTCATAGGGAAGATTCTTATGCTATTAATTTTACTATACAATGTAACATTCACACGTTTTTCTCTACTCACTTTTCCTTTACATGAGACATTCACATATCCTTCCCTATATACTCGCCCTCAGTATAAAATTCACATGGGTTTCTCTACTCACGTGCCTTTCACGTAACACATTCACATGTTTTTCTCTACAATCGTTGGATTGTCCCATATTCACTAATCCTATCTAAGACTTTCAAGGTGCACATCAATATTGAATCTTGCCATTCTGTGAAATTTATCAAATATATTTGTAAATCTGTAACCAAAGGAAGTGACATGACTGTGATTGGAGTTGGTGTAGAGAATTCCAATGACGAAGTTATCCAGTACCAAATGGGAAGGTATGTTAGCAGTAATGAAGCAATGTGGCACGTTTTTTCTTTTTGCATACATGAAAGACAGAAAATGGTCAATGGAGTATATTTCACGGCAACGCATTACAACAAGCTGTTCAACCACCATCTACAACCTTGATCTGTTTTTTTGAAATGTGTCAGAATGATGATTTCGCCCAATCACTGTTATACTCTGAAATGCCAAAATATTATACTTGGAATCAATCATCAAGGAAATTTCAATGACGGAAACAAGGAAAACCAGTTCCAGGTTACTCAAATGCATATTCCACCGATGCAGTAGGTCAAATTTATTCAGTATACCCAAGCAACGATGAGTGTTTTTATTTGCGATTGCTATTAGTCAATGTTTGAGGCCCAACATCATTCCAACATTTACGAACTGTTAACAGTGAATTGTGAGGCTCTTACAGAGAAGCCTGTCAGCGTTTGCAACTGCTAGAAAATGACGTTCATTGGGAACAAACTTTCAATAATACTGTAATTTCTTCACAAGCTCATCAAATACGAACATTGTTTTCTATAATTATATCAACATGCTTCCCATTAAAACCAATTGATTTATGGATCAAATTCAAAGATGATATGTGTGATGATATCTTGCAAATACACATTAAAACACAAAATTTACAATGAGGCGTTAATATCAATTGAGGACATTGGCTTGATGATGTCAAAACATTATTTCAATTAGGTATGGCCACGCCCAATCGCCTGATGCTTTTAATCAAGAGTTACAACACGAAAAACTGTACGATCTTGACGCTTTAAGAGAATCAGTAAATATTCCGTTATTGAACCAACAACGAAAGGGTGTATTTGATACTCTTATGAAAGTTGTAAATGATGGAGCTGAAGGGACTTACTTCTTGGATGCTCTCGGTGGTACAGGTAAAACTTTTTTGATTTCATTGATTTTAAACAATTCGCTCACAATGAAATTGCAATTGCACTTGCTTTATCAGGCGTTACAACTACATTGTTGGAAGGTGGTTGAACAGCCCATTCAGCGCTAAATCTGCCGTTGAATATGCAATGCACCGAAACTCTGACCTGCAACATTTCAAAGAACTCTGCAATGGCAAAGATTTTGCAGCAATGTAAATTGATAGTGTGGGATGAATGCACGATGGCACACAGAAAATCTTTGAAGGCATTAGACCGAACCATGCAAGATCTGCAGAACAAATGAAACCGATTTGGTGGTGCGATGATTTTGTTAGCAGATTTTCATCAAATATTGCCTGTCATTCCACGGTCAACAACAGCTGATGAACTTAATGCATGTTTAAAGTCCTTCATTTTGTGAAAACACCCCAAGATACTAAATTTAAGCAAGAATATGCAAAATGATCCATCTGGATAAATATTTTCAAGACAGCTCATTGACTTGGGTAATGGCAAATTCCCTTTGGACGTTTTCACTGGCTGTGTTATCTTTCCTGACAATTTTTGTCACTTTACTGAATCAAAAACCAAACTCATTCAAAAGGTGTTCCCAAACGTTGCTCAGAATTACATAGATCATGTCTGGTTGAGCGAATGAGGTGTATTGGCTATCAAGAACATGGATGTAAATGAATTAAGTTTCAAAATTCAAAGTGAAATTGCCGGTGAATTGTTGTTGTTGTTGTTTTCTAGTGTCTTGCATCTGGCAATGAAGCCATTAGCATTCGTGCTTTCCAATACTTTTGAACTGTAGTTTCTTCTGATCTTAATGCTTCACAGGTCTTCAAGTGGTCTTCCTTCATTTCTGCTGGATCGTTACACAGGACACATATTGGTGAAGCTGAGATACCTATTCTGTAGAGATGACTTGCTAAGCAGTCGTGATTATTGCCGGTGAATTGAGGACATACAAATCAGTGGATTCCACTACAAACCAAGATGATTCCATCAACTATCCACCAGAATGTTTGAACTTGCTGGATTTGCCGGCTCACAATCTTCAATTAAACATCAGCTCAATGATCATAATGTTGCGAAATATCAACCAACCACTTCTTTGTAACGGCACATGGCTAGTGGTGAAAAAATTACTGAACAACTTGATCGAAGCAACCATTCTAAATGGAAAGTATAAAGGAGAAGGCGTTTTGATAACATGCATACCAATGATTCCGACTGACATACCATTTGAATTTAGACTGCAGTTTTCAGTGTGGCTTGCTTTCACTATGCTTGACAGGGGCAGTCATTGAATGTTTGCGGCATTGATCTTGAAAACCCATGTTTCTCACATTGCCAATTGTATGTTGCCTGTTCCCGTGGTGGAAAACCATTAGATTTGTTTGTTTATGCGCCAGGTAATCAAACAAAGAATATTGTCTACCTTAAAGCATTACAATGAAAATATTGATAATATTACTTAACCTCTTGAGCGATGGCCATTTAAAACGTCTGTGAGCCAAGAACTGCTAGAATTTAAATTGTTAAATGTGCTAAAAGTGCTCCGTATATACGCAGCTGTATTTTGTGTAAATATTAAGTTATTTTAATGAAACGAAAACTGGTATACAACTCGTTATATGCAGTATACATGTACGTCATCAGCAAAGTTGAGTTGCATTTACAAAATGTTGAAATGGCACTATTTTGTTTCACTGTGGTGAAAAGTTAACTTAGCTCTGTCGAACGCATCTAATATAAGTTCTCTGAAAGAAACAGTAGTCGACCCATTGTATGTGTGGCTTATGTGTCAGCAAAACAGAGCATAATGTATGCGTGGTCTGTGAGCCATCAGAATACTGCAGTTTGAAACTTTTGCTTACGCGTGTTTCGTAACTTGGTAGACTCCGTTTCTTTCTTTGTTGAAATACATACATATACTTTCCTGCTTGTAGCTGAAGGGAGAAGTGGTATAAAAAGGTATTTTTGCACCAACTGGATATAACCATATACAATTGTTTGGTAATTTGGAGAGCTCTAAACCCACACAGGACAATGGCCTACCTGGACTTCTGACTATCATAGCTCGCAGTCTAATTGAACAATACCACGTTGGGGGTAGAAAATCCAGAACCCCTGCACCCCTCAGACTTCAAGGAAAACATTAACCTAAAAGGATACCACCACCAGCAAAGAAGTCCCACCCATCTCGAAAGTGTTTCGTGTGCCGCAAGAAAAGAATTCGCGAATGTGGAGATGTAGCCTTGTGTGTTTATCAGTTTATCCCTGTTTTTTGGCATATCACTGCACAAAGAACATATAAAGGTAAGCCAGTAAAGTATATAGACTTTACTCAAATGTTTCAAAAGGGAAAATTAAAATAAGTTGAGTTAGATAAGGGATAAATAAGGGTTAAATGCACAAACGCACAGGACGTTTATACACGCCCATAACGCTTATCCGTCATTTTAAATGGACGTGATTTCATGTCCATATTGCTGAAGAGAAAGTACTGAAGTTTGCGAAATAGATAACAGAATTTTGTAAGTAGTTGTTTATGATTATGACATTAAAAATACATAGAAAAGTATATTAACTTTATGCAAATGTATTGTTGATATCATGGTAGTTATTTAATAGTCAATAAACAAAGTGATTACACTGAAAAACATTTTTTGTATAAATTATGTATTTGTGACTGTATATTATCTGTTGTGGTGGCCATTACTGAAAACTAAAGATGTCATCATTATATGTACACTTTATAGGCGATGCCATCACCAGAACTTGACCAAATAATATAAGTTTGTGGGACAGTACGACTTTTGACAGAACGATGTCTGTCGTGTCAGCTAGTACATCATACATTGTTGTCTTCTGAGAATATTAACAGCCATCAAAAGATGCAAAAATTTAAATTGAGAAGCAAAGTTCATTGGCATGTAGAAATAATTCAAGGAGTGAGAAACTTTTGGTTCACTCTGTAGTTTATCATCCACAGTATAAGCACTTAACTTTTGGATGTTGCTAATATTCTGAACACCTTTGAGATTTCAAAATTGAATAATAAGTTGGCATGTTTTCTTCAATTGTTAATACTAAAACATTTGAAATTTAAATAAATAATAGCAATTATTATTTATTTATGCCAACAAACTTACTGTTGGTGTTTTTAAACACACAAGCCGTGTGTGGGCAAAGTTGTGGTTTACCAGGAGAAATATGAACTGGTTTAAGAATTTAATGCCATTCTGGCAGTTTGTCACAATAGCTCAGTGGTAGAGCATCCGCCCGGTAAGCGGATGGTCTGTGGTTCAAATCCCAGTTGTGGCATTGAATTTTTAAGTTCCAGTTCTACCTCTCAAATAATAGTAAATTTATCTTGGATTGATTTAAACTCTGCCCTAGCCATGACTGCACCGTGTAGGTAGAAAAAGATCTCATTGCTCAAGTTAAAGAACCCAATGCAAGGTTTACGATGCAGTATGCAAGACTCAAAACTCTGGACACAGCTACGAGAGTTAAAGTTATATGCCTGAGATCTGAAGCGTAAGAATAAACTGCTTCAAAGTGGTGAGAAGAAAATAAGGTAACTTCCAACAGTTATTGTCACATCTAGCAGACAGTTACAGCTTTCATTAGTTGATGCCATAACACAAGAACATTTACAGCAATACTTTGTGGTAAGTTAAAACAATAAAAATGTACAATTTCTATGACTCTAAATCAAATATTGGTTATTAAATGTATATTATAATTATGACTGTTTAAAATTTATAATGGCTTTTTTAAAATCACCACTCCTTTATTTTGTGTTTTTATTGGCATATTTGCCTGCCTATTAATACAAGCCTATGAACATCCAGGCTCTAGCTATCCTATTGACATGTTTGCTGTGACGTACCTGACATTCCTGGTCAGCACATATGTTGCCAATGGCTAACAAACCAGAATTGCCAGTGGCACCACAGAATCTGCACACGCCAGATGTGACTCCTGCAGGCTTACTGCGTGTGCCTTCACGGAACTCCACCATGGCTTTGAGTGTACAAGAATCTGCTAGAGCCATTACCCAGAACAGCTTTGTTCGACCACAGCCCTCATGAAGATCCACTTTTATGGCTTCCTCCTCTTCTTTACACACCTATTTATGCAAATTATTTTAGCATTCTGATGTCAATATAAGTTGCAAATAATTACAAGAGTAGAATTAACAGCATTGTCACCTGTCTCTGGTGCATCCTTGTTCGGCGATGAAGATGAAGGAAGCGATCACAGTCTGCACACAAATTGCCACATACATTGCACTGAATTATTGCACCGGTCTCACCATCATCATGGTTGCTGCACGTTGGCTGAAAAACAAACAAATTCATACTCAAACATGACATTTTGTTTAAAGTGTCATCTGTTGCACCCCTAACCCTTCCTGAGAGAATAGAGCTGATAGGCTCTTAAAGCAATTTTGATATTCTAGTATTTTCTTTGCACTTAATGAGTGAAATATGCCTTACAGAAGTTCAGCAGAAATCTGTTTCATGAGGAAGAAACCATCCCACTTTCACTGTGTGAAACATCTAACTGTGGCTGTTTGATTCATATGCCTCGGGCTTATCTTGAGATTTGGAGCAAACGAACTGCTGCCAGGCAAGCCCATGATTTTATTATGGGACCTAGCAGTAAACTGAGTTTCTCCTGAATTTAACAAAGTTGTTAAAGCTAGTTTTGGAAAAATCAAAATTTTTGAAAACTTTTCCATGTAAAGGATAGTTTAGGGTGGAGGAATTATCTTCAAAATATTCATGTTGCATTCTTAAAAGATATTAAACTTAAATACCAACTTTGATTTTTAACCAACTTTTCGTTTTTGAGTTATGCTGTGCACAGACATACTAACACACACGTGAACCTTTTTCTAAAACATATATTTTTTTTTTTTTATTCAAGAGGCCTCAAAACGTATATTTCTGGTGAAATCTCAACATCAAAATTTTGGGTTGAATACAATATTTCCCCTATTTACTATATGAAGCAGTGAAAGTAAACAAGATTAGATTTAGACTCAATATGTAATTCTGTCACTCTCCTAGATTTTAAGATAAAAATTGCTATGAATAAAGATTATATGAAAACTAACAAACGAAAATAGTACGAATTATAAAACAGTCACCAGACTTAAAGAATAAGGAGGCAGATTTTATTTTTATTTCGTTGTTTAACGATGCTGTCAATTGCCAGGTTCATATCAGTGTTGCTGGTGTGCCGGAGTTTTGTCCCATAGGAGTTTTTTTTATCTAAGCACACTTAAAAACCATTGTTTTGGGCCAGATTTGAACCTGCAACCTTGGGATCAGTAGGCCATTGTCTAAGTGAGCCACTCAGTCCGCCATTTATATATATATATCTGTGTGTGTGTCTGCAGTTGGTTGTATTGTTATCTAGATACCTATTAGAAAACTCCACAATGTCATCTACTGGAGAAATTTTAAAATCCATTACTCTGAGTGTGTGCTTGGTGACAGACTCTGACTATGACAGACAGACTGTAAGTTATCTGGTGTTTTGGCATGTTTTAAAAACTTGATTTCCGACTTAATGTTATATCTGTAGCCCAAAAATGGTGAACTATGCCCGATTTACTTTAGGGGATCCCTTTCCAGACACCTGTGGACATACAGTTGATGAAGATGAACATCTTTGAAACATGTTCTGAGTGAAAACTTGGTAAGTAAAACTTATGTGTTACCAATCCACTAACAATTTCAATTATTTTGATATATAAGACAATCAATGATAATTACATTATGTTAGTATGTTACATGATGATAATTATGTTAAAAAGTTTAAGTTTATAATCACTTCTGCTAACTTAGGATTGTAACTGTTTTTTTACATGTAATTAACAGTGAGGATGGTTTTAGATGTCAAATGAGATTAAGTTGTCAAATTTGATGACTTTCAGGTTCAGAAATGGTACAAATTAAATTTGCTTCACATGGTTAACATTTTGAGCATTTTAGTGATTGCAAAAGTGAAATATTAATGAAAGCTCTGTTTTGATGTCTTTGAACACTTGACAGTAAAGCTTAAGAAAATTCTAGACAAAAACCTTTGATCTGCCAAATGACAAGAGAGCACATTACATATTCATTACAATGGTAGAAGTCAAATTTTGAACAGTGGATGAACATATAGATTCTACCTGTAACAAAATGAGTTCAGAATTATTTGAAATGAAAAAAAATGCCAAACTTGGTGGATGCTAAGACACTACAAATGTTATACTATGCATTAATTTATCCTCATTTATCATATGAGGTAATTGTGTGGGGAAATTGCACTAACAAATGTAGTGAGTATTCCTTCTCCAGAAAAGAGCATTAAGATTAATTCTAAAAATGAAACAATTAGATTCTTGCAAGTAAACCTTTCAAGACCTGAATATTTTCACAGTATATTCACTTGACATATATTAAGTAATACTACAGACAAAATGTGGGTAAAACAAACAACCAAACACATGAGCACTACACTAGAGGAAATGCAAACTTTCATATTCATGTTTTGCTTTCAGAAGTGAGTTATACAATAGAAAAAATCTGATGTGTTGCACTCACATGACTTTCTCTACTCTTGTGCTAACCATTCTTACAAACTCTTATTCCTATATCTTTTTCTTGTTAGCTGAGACAAACATTTGTACAAATTATCTTATTGCTTATTTCCTTGTTGGTGCAAAGGGAATGTTAGAATATAGTAGGCTTTGTGCGATAGTCAAATGTTTGAGATTCTGTTGTCTTAGCACACTTGACATAAAAAAAAATTAACAGCGATGATCCATTTCACGAAAGTTCTAAGTTTTCCGAAACTCACACACATAACAAGGAATATCTCCGAAATGGTTCACCCTACAAGAAAATGTATTGAGACATAAATTGTGTATTTTAGCAAGATCTACATTTTTTGTATATACTCAGGGGTCTCCGTCTAGGGGATATGTGAATAGCAACCACAAGGCACCCAAGCTGAGCAGAACATTACTTCCACTTACTGGTGTTTTGCTCCTCACTGTAACTTTTCTATCTGACCTTACCTTGGTCAACGCTTGTTTTCTTCCGACCCTGATGCTATTAGGGTTCCTGAGGGCTAGGGAGTCTTTATTTTTCCAACCTCTCCATTTCTCTAATTTCTCTATAAAACCTTAACCCCTAACATGCTGACCTGTCATGGCATGTATACGTCCTCTGATTGGTAATCAGAGGATATGGTCGGTGAATTTATTTTGATAACTCTCCCGGTCAGGTTGGTGAGACCCGTAAACCAACGACAGGTGTGGTCCTCCAGACATTCTGGGGGTTGTGAGAGAGCGATGTGACCGCCAAAACATAAAAATATGGTGTTCTCTAAAAAGCGGTTACATTTATTGCTAAGTCTCTTCAATATTTATGCAATATGACTCAAGGGGTAAAATGTTCCGGAGTTAAAATAGTCCCCCATTCGGATCTCCGGGCGGGGACTACTTCTAAAGAACCAAACATTATATTAATAGAAGTTCTAACATCAGACTTCTATAATGGAATGCGGGTGGTCTCACGCAAACAAAAAGAGTAGAACTGAATAACATTGTATTTGACTATAATATCGATATATTTTTCATACAGGAAGCAAATCTAACAAATGACCAACTTAAATACTTCAATTTTACTGGTTTTCTACTACACCTACTACCCAAAAATAGACAGATAAGTAGTGGAATATTAGTTGGAGTCAAAAAGGATATTAAATCCTCCTTTGAAATTGTTAAAGAAATGGATAACACAGATAAAAGTGAATTAATAAAGCTAAATTTTTGGGATAACAAAACACATCTACATTTATACAGTATTTACAATCCTCCCAGGAATGAACCAGATCTCTCTCTTATTGACCAATTAAATAAAACAATCGTAATTGGGGATTTCAATGCTCATTCCAAAAGATGGGGTTATGAAAAAGTGGATTCTACAGGGAAGATAGTGGAAGAATTTTTGAATACCACAACTTTTGAACTGATTTATAGTAAAGAAGATCCCACAACCTTCATACATTACTCTGGAGCAGGCAGTAACCCAGACCTCTTGTTAGCTATAACAGATATTGCCTCAAAAATTAAAAAACAAGTTATAGAAGATCCAAGTTCTGGTCACAGAGCAGTAATTGTTGATATAAAACTAGATAATACAAATAACAGTCAATGTCACATGAATCTCTATTGGAACTTCCAAAAAGCAGATTGGATCAAATATAAAACTGAACTGGAACATAAATTTAAAGAACAAACAAACTCACAGCTACATGACCAACCAGATCATTTGAACAAAAATTTCTGTAAAGTCATCCTAGAAACCGCAAGAAAACATATTCCTCGGGGAAGAATTAAAAATTTCAAACCCTTTTAGAACCCTCAGTTAGAAGAACTGAAAAAGCCAAGGGATATAGCTAGAAATACAGCTGAACAAACAAAAAACATATTGGATACACAAATATGGCGGAAGAAATGTGCCTCACTAAAAAAAGAAATTAATACTGCTAAAAAGAATTACTTTAATAATTTCGTAGAAAAGATGGATTATAGGACAGATGGTAACAAAGCTCATAAGTTCATAAAAAATGTCAAGGATAGGAAAGAAAACAACAGCACACCTATCATACACAACAACAAAATATTAACAAATGATGCAGCCATAGCCGAAACATTCAATAAATATTATGCTAATTCACATAAAGTAACAAGAAATAATAAATGCTAATGGCTTCATTGCCAGATGCAAGGCACTAGAAAACAACAACAAGAAATAATAAAAAGGGATGTAAAGAATTTAAGAAAGATTTGAAACAAGAAAGAGAATGCGATCCTAACACTCAGTGCAATATCTTTTTTCAAAATTTTAATATGCAAGAACTGAACATTGCAATAAATAATCTAAAAAACAAAAAGTCTCCTAGACCTGATCACATACATCCAGAGTTCATAAAAAAACTTGGAAAAACAGCAAAACAACAACTACTAAAACTCTACAATCTATCCTGGAAAACCACTGTACCTGCTGAATGGCAAAAGGCAATAATTGTCCCACTCTTGAAGAAAGACAAAACAGCGTCAGAAATAAAAAATTATAGACCAATAGCTCTTACTAGCATAATAGCAAAAGTGATGGAAAGAATGGTGTCAAACAGGTTAAATTGGTTTCTAGAATCAAACAATTTAATTTCCCCATGTCAAGCTGGATTTAGAGAGTTCCACTCTACAAATGAACAATACTTACTTCTCAGTCAAGAAATCAAAGACTCCTTCAATAGAAAAGAAGATAATTTATCAGTTTTTATTGATTTCCAAAGTGCATATGATTCTATATGCAGAACAAAACTACTAAAGAAAGTAAACAAAATAGGGATACAAGGTCCAATGTTTTCATGGCTATGTCATTTCCTAACACAACACTTTATTGCAACCAGATATGGAAGAAACATATCTAAATACAAACAAGTACACCGTGGCTTACCACAAGGTGCAGTGCTCAGCACAACACTTTTTAATATATTTATTAACGATTTGCCACAAGAATCAGGTGTGAAGTGTGCACTATTTGCTGATGACTTAGTAATGTGGACTTCAAAACCAAAAAGCAAAAGTACAGAACTAGAAAAAACCATGCAACAATCCTTAACCAAATTACAAAGGTGGACCAAAGAAAATTTAATGACTGTTAATACAACAAAATCAAACTACCAAATCTTTTCACTAAGAAAAAACCACTAAAAATAAAACTAAATTTTGAGGGTCAACAATTAGCAGAAACAAAGGAAGCAAAGTATTTAGGAGTTACATTTGATACTAAACTTACATGGACCAAACAAATAGAAAATGTAATACAAAGAGCTGTTCACTGTTAAAACGTCTAACAGGAATGAAGTGGGCATGTCCCAGAACAACTTTTAACACAACATACAATGTATATATAAAGCCATTATTTACTTACTGCAGCGAAGTTCTTGTAACAGCAAATACAAAGAAAAGATTCAAATTTTTCAAAACCAAAGTCTGAGATTAATTACAGGTGCTATCAAAACCACACCAATAGCAGCTATGGAAATACTAACCAACCAATACCCCATTGAATATGAAATAGAAAAAGCAGCTCTTATTCAACACGAAAAGTTGATCAGATTCCCATTCAATACATGACACAAGAGAAATTTTACACATACACTAAAGACTCAGGAGAGTTTTCTTTCCAAAATTCAAGACACCAGGAAGAATGTACACCTTCCTAATTCAAAGGAAAACTTCATATCTAAAGTCAATCCGACACATACATTAGACATCACATATTATTTACACCTGACAGAAGAAGTTAAGAAAAGTGATACTCCAACTAGTGTTCTAAAATTATTGGCATTAGAGACAATCCATACTAGATTTCCAGAACATGAATGGCTCCATATTTATACTGATGGATCATTGATATCAAACCAAGATGGAGCAGGTGCTGGAGTCACATGTCACCTCTTTTCCTATTACAAATCTTTAAGTTATGGAACTACAAACTTTGATGGAGAAATTGAAGCAATTCGAATGGCTCTACAAAATCTTTTGTACAGAATTTCACATTTTCAGCAAGCAGTTATTCTCTCAGATTCCAGGGCAGCAATTATAGCAATTACTTCCAAGTTAACTATGTTAAGTAGATTTTCCGGGCTTGTGGGCCATGGTCGAGTTGGACGCAGTTTTCAGCGAAACGTCGGAGGAAGGCAATCCAACTCGACCACGGCCCACAAGCCCGAAAAATCTACTTAACATAGTTGACAATGCCGGCCGTGAAAGCCTCAGCACTTATACTACTTCCAAGTTGTCACCAAAAAACCAAACAATTCTAGAATGTTGGAAAATCCTTACCCATCTAACAGCACTTCAAAAACATCTAGTCTTCCAATGGATACCAGCTCACTGTGGACTGAGTGGTAATGAGAAAGCTGATTTTCTGCAAAAAAGGGTACCGGCAATGTGCAGAAATCAATAGTTAATCTACCATTTTATGCAGCTAAAAGAGTAGTCAACTCTGAATTCAAAAAAATTATTGAAAAATATTACTATGAAAAATCAAAAAATAAAAGACGGGAACTACCAAAGATTAAAACAGTAATTCCTGAGTATCGTCGAAAAACAGCAGTTGCAACCTTCAGGTTGATTACAGGACATGATTGTCTGGCAAAAAATTTAAACAGAATTGGGATATATTCTTCACCAATCTGTCCTCTATGTGATCTGCAAGAGGAAATAGATCGAGACCACCTTCAAATATGCCCGACCACTTCTAATGCCCCATCCATCAGTGAAAAATATTGGAGAGCAAGAGGATTAATGACTTCATTGTCAGAAATCCAGCATTAGCTAACAACAACATATTCAGTAACATAGATTAGAAATGTAGAAACCTAAACCTACTGCTGCAGTTCATGAACTGTACAATAAGCTCCCTGTCTATTTGAAAAATGTTAGTACCTTTAATATACTCAAGAAAGAATTAAAGAAATTTTGTCTAGAAGGATGCTACCATTCACTAGATGAATATCTTGGTTAACTATTGCTTAAGTAAATAACATTTTATAACATAAATTGTAATAAAATAGCAAGTGATTCAATATTATGAATATGTCATTTTAAAATCTGTCGATGTATATATTAATTTGTGTAGTGAATATTAAAAATAGAAGCATAAGAGACTCAAAATAACCTCAAACAATTTGTGTAGTATTTATGCATATACCGCTGAATATGTGTACATTTGAGAGGTAGAACTGGAACTTAAAAATTCAATGCCACAACTGGGATTTGAACCACAGACCTTCCGCTTACCGGGCGGATGCTCTACCACTGAGCTATTGTGTGTTTAAAAACACCAACAGTAAGTTGGTTGGCATAAATAATGTGTACATTTGTTTAACCTGACGATGCTATGAATTGTTTGTATTCTAAGCAGAAAATAAATGAATGAATGAAAAGTATCTTAATTCAGTATCAATAAATATTTTAAGTACTTACAAACACTGCATACACAAAAATAAGTTCACTAAATAATTAATCATAAATTTATACTTATAGGTCAATGAAATATAAAAAACGGTTTACTTTAGAAAGGAGTTTGCCTACCCTTGGAGGTGGAGGTTGTCCATCAGCAGCACCGGTCCACTGTCCAGATGACAGTCTCTCAACATGCTCGCTGTCTAACACACATAACGATGCTAGTGCTAGCCATAAGGTTGGTGTTCTTAGGCAATCTGAGGGATTGCGCTGGGACTCGTCCAGCTTTGTTAGGTTTAATATATTCTCTGCCACTGCACCTTTGGTTACATTGGCCCAAGCTTCTGAAAGTTTGCCCTGCAAAACAAAATGGAATTAATCATTAAAACCCCACTTTTACATTTCCTAATGATTACACTCTTTCTAACTTTAATTGTATAACAATTGCCATGGAGCTTGTGCTCATTTTAGTTGGTGAGGCAACAACTCATAAAAATAACACTACATGGAATTTAGGTAGTGAATTTATGTCATAGCACTGCAAAAGTAGATCAGGACCGAAAAAGAATAAGTGTTTTCATGTTTCTTAAAAATACAGTCAAAAGTATTTTATGTACTGCTGTTCAATTTTTATTTTATGGAAAATATTCTTTCCTTGGGAAATTTTTTACTTTTAGTACTATTTCTTTTATGTTAGAATAATTTTTATTGGAAATTTCCTTTTGAATATTATATTGGTATTTTTGTTCTATACTAATTTTGATATTTTTTAGTTTCACATCTAATCCACAAGATTTTATAGGTTTTGAGTGTAACACTGCACGCTTTTAGGCCAGAAAGTCTGCAGTCTCATTACCAATCACTCCCACATGTGCTGGTATCCACTGTAATACTATCTGTTGAAATTTTGTTTGGAGTAATCTATAATATCTCATGTCCTTAATATTATAAGATTCACATCATTAGATACTTTTTGGTAGTTTTGTTTCTGTTTCATTCATCCTGGTGACTTAAAGGAAAAACTATATATAATAATAGTTTGCGGTACAAATGCTGCAAGTGCATCTTTGCAAAATGAGAAAGAAGTCTGGAAATATGAGAATTCAAGTATTTTCACTTCCAATTTGTCATTAGTTTTTAGTTTGCAGTTAAAAGTGGTAGCTGATATTTTGAAAGTGGTCTTGTTACATCACATCACTTCTGACACAGGATACTCAATTTGGTTCGATACAAAGAATGTGATGCTTTACTTGTATGACTAGCTGATTTACCTGATATAATTAAATATAGAACATATGCTTACCCTAAGATTAAGAGCAAGTATTTAATCCTAAAGTGCTAACGTGAATTTTATCGTGTTGTTAGTAACATCAGTTCCTCAGATCCTGCAAATTTTTATTTGTCTTTATTTGTACATTCTTCATTATATTATTGCATCTAATTCTTATATACAGTAGAGCCATGGTATCTAAGCCCAGACTACCCGAGTTCAGGTTAACTGAGGTCCCATTTTATGAAGTATGCTGCGCAAAGTTATTAAGCACCACAGAAAATCAAGAAACTTTGCCCACAGAGCATGGCGACCTTAGTCTTGCACAGCTAGCTAAAAGATTGGCAGATGAAACAATCACTGAAAATGATGTAGCCAAGTGGATCAATGCAGACGAACAACTGGAAGTGACTGATGAGATGATAGAGAGGCAGTGAATGTAGAGCCTGAAGAAAATGAAAGTGAAAGTAACAATAAAGACATTGAAATGGAGTATGAGAAAATTAGTCACAGTGCAGGATGTGAAGCAATAGAAAAGATCAACAAGCACCCAGAACAACAGAGACAACTTCCGATAGACCTTCTACTGCTACGATGGTTGTATGAAGCGAGCATGTTCCATTAAACAGAAAACACTTGTAACGATGTTTTGTTCTTCTTACTTACCACACGTTGTTGATGCGACGTTTGAGATAGTTATTTACGTATAATGCAGCTATGAGACTCTAAATACTTTTCATCAAATTTCTCGACGTATCTCAGGGCGTGGTATAGGTCTACGCCTTGCAAGGATGATTAAATTTCCTTTTTATATTTTTAATATACTTATTTATTATTCCTTTACGTCACAAACAATAATACAAATATTTGGATTGGCGTCCTTTGCCTCAAGCCCTGCGGGGTTCATACTACCCGAACACGGACTACGTAATTTTGCGAGTTCGTAATCTTCTTCTATTTTTTTATGTAGCCTTACTAATTATATATTAGTTCTCTGCATTGTTACTCCTGTTAACTTTTAAAACACAATGTTCTTCCAATAAACACTATATGCCGATAACTTTTCAAATTATTCGCGGACTTCGCAATTTCCACATGACGCCAATCCCGATAACACATGAACAAGCTAAAACAATTGAAGATCTATATCATTGCCCACTAGGACAATGATTCACAATTTTAGGGGGCTTTTTCTGCCACCACTATAAACACAAATTTTAACTATTTTAGGAGGCTTCTTCTAAACAATATCGCCTCACACTTAAGGACTTAACGAAATATTTTTTTTACTGGAACATGTCCATGTTGGAACGTGTGTATATATGTAATTTTTTCATTTGATAATACAGTGGATGCCTTTTTTTCACATCTTTGATGATGTTTTCATTCATTTCACCAGTTTACCACACATTTCCCTCTCGATTTTTGACAAAAGATCCATGTTATCTGAGGTTTTGATTATCTGATTATCCTTACCTTGGATAATCGTGGCTCTGTTTTAATATATAAATGTTTGAGAGCTTTGATGTAACATGATATTTTTAAACATTAAATTAAAATTTCAAAGCAGAAACTATGCTACAGAATTATGTTATTGTTTTCTATTGTGTAAAAATCCAGACTCCCAGGCTCATCACATTCACTATTTTTGCTCTTATTTTAATCAATTTCTGAGACAGTATCATCACTAGGATGTGATGGAACACCATTATCTGGAACATAATCATCAGAACCATAATCCTTATCACTAACATCTGCTTGTTGTAGGGCAAACTGGACATACTTGTATAAACTTGGACATACTTCCAACTTTGTCTTGACACACTTATATATTGATTTTCTTTCAACATTTTCTTCCAAAATGAAAAGAAAACATCAACAGCATAGCTGTAATTTTTTTCAAACAGATATAACTATAACTTATAATATACTTAGATAATGGCAATGATTTGTTTCATAATTGTAGCAATAATAACAACAGTATGTTTGCACATCAAAGGCAAATGGTGCATTCAAGGTTTCAATGTAATCACTGAAGCCAATATCACAAGAAAATAAATGCCTACGTCTAAGAGGCCCTCAGTGTACCTACTACAATTAAAAAATTACTTTAAAAATATCTTTTAAGGTCTAGGACTACCAAATACTTAAAAAGAACATCAATGTTGAACTATGAAACTCACAGCAGCCATATCCTTCATGAGCTGAATGATGACCTCGGCAAGCTTACGAGAAATGCATCCTCTCAGCCACCAGCGCGTGCCCACAAAGTCACGAGGATGAATGGATGTAGCTAGTGTCACTGTTGTTAAGCCTTTGCCTCCTGATGCATCCTTCCCTTTAACCTTCACTTGTACAGTCAAAGCTTTGGCAATGCAGCTAAGGAACACATCTAAAATGCCAACCCTGTAAAGTATAATGTGAAGATAAGTTCATAGAGTAATCAGTCAGACAGAATAAGCTCTCAATTATGGGTTTTGTTGAGAAAAAAAAAACAACTAAAACTAAACTGCAAAATATCTGTTGCGGTTATTTTCTAATGTCAGGCATTCGATAATAGTCATTTGTCCTCTTGCACTCCAATATTTTGTCATGGTTAAAATATTCTAACATATTAAAAAGCTTTTGGGTATAAAAATAAACTTTTATATACATAAGCCTTTCTACAGGTAACATAGCTAACTTTCTCTTCAATGTGCTCAGATATTTAGTAAATATTTCACATATTGGCTAAGTAACACAGAGTTCCCTTAGAGTGAATGAGTGAGTGTGTCGGGTTTAAGGGTCTGTCGACAACTTGGTCATTAGGGCACCAGTTCCCTTAGAAAACAACTCTTTAATTTTTGTTGCACTTAAATCTTCATTAACTTTACTGACTGAAACAATATCCTTCATCTGTGCTCTGAACAATATTGCTTTGCAAGTAAAAGTTTTAATACTGCAACACACCTTTCACGGGGATAGACCCAAGAGAGGACAAGAGGCACTTGAAAGAGGTTAGGGGAGGATTTGGCAGCCATCTAGGGTGAATAGATAATTCTAATTCTGGGTTGGTGGACTAGCCATTTATTACAATCAGCAGGTTCAGGTGGCTGATAACCTGGGCCAGAGTTTTACAACACACAGACTTACCTTGGTCAATGAAAGACTGCTTGATGTGCCGGCGTCTTATCAGGGGCAAAGCATCATCACTAGGCGCGTGTCATGGGTGGGATGAGATGACAAGAACAGACAGATGATGGTCTAAATGTTGTTGTTTTCTAGTGCCTTGCATCTGGCAATGAAGCCATTAGCATTCGTGCTTTCCAATACTTTTGAACTGTAGTTTCTTCTGATCTTAATGTTTGAGTTAATAAACCTCCTGCCTGCTTTGTCAGCTGTCTGAAGTTACGGATACTTGACCTGAATTAGGTTTCGCCATTTTACAATCACTGATGTAATCCTACCAATGGTGTCCGCAACCCGGTATGGCTGTTACAATATTGTGACAATGCCAAGCCTTCACTTTATGGATTGCAGGCATGCCCTTCAGCATTAACTGCCACGTGTTTGATTAGAGAGGGAGGGGTGCTACTCCCAGATCAGAAAGAGTCTGGAAGGCTAATTGAGAAGAATGGTAAAAATTTGAGAACTAACCTTGGCGTAAGAAGTTTCTTAAAGCTATTGTGGATAGTGAAAAATTCAAATCAATTTATTTATAAATAGGTTTACAATGTAAAAAACATCTTCCTGTGTCCAAAGTTCAAGGTTTTATCCCCTTCCTCCACTCTTCTCTGTCCTCCCAATCAAATTCCTTCAGACCTAATTCCCTCATTCCTATTTTAATATTTTCCATCCATTTAAGTCTAGGTCAACCATGTCTTCCTCTTCCAAGCGAGTTTTGGTAATTATTATTTATTTATGCCAACAAACTTACTGTTGGTGTTTTTAAACACACAAGCCGTGTGTGGTTTACCAGGAGAAATACGAACTGGCTTGAGAATTTAATGTCATTCTGGCAGTTTGTCACAATAGCTCAGTGGTAGAGCGTCCGCCCGGCAAGCGGAAGGTCTGTGGTTCAAATCCCAGTTGTGGCATTGAATTTTTAAGTTCCAGTTCTACCTCTTAAATCTTGAGTTTTGGTAATCTTATCTCACGCATTCTGCAGACATGCCCATACCATTCTAGCTGTTCATATCTAATAAAATCTAAAATTGAATTTTGGACTTTCATGGTTTGTCTTATCACTTTGTTACAGATTTTTTCTAATTTAAAGTGTCTATTGGATCTCCTGAAACAGTCTATTTTGGTAGATAATTTTAAATTTAAATTCCTATTCAGTGTCCAAGTTTCTGCTCCATAAGTTAACACACTTCTAATTATGTTGTTGTTGTTAGCTAATGCTGGATTTCTGACAATGAAGTCATTAATCCTCTTGCTCTCCAATATTTTTCACTGATGGATGGGGCACTAGAAGTGGCCGGGCATATTTGAAGGTGGTCTCGATTCATTTCCTCTTGCAGATCACATAGAGGACAGAGTGGTGAAGAATATATCCCAATTCTGTTTAAATGTTTTGCCAGACAATCATGTCCTGTAATCAACCTGAAGGTTGCAACTGCTGTTTTTCGAGGATACTCAGGAATTACTGTTTGAATGTTTGGTAGTTCCCATCTTTTATTCTTTGATTTTTCATAGTAATATTTTTCAATAATTTTTTTGAATTCAGAGTTGACTACTCTTTTAGCTGCATAAAATGGTAGATTAACTATAGATTTTTGTACACTGCTGGTACCCTTTTTTGCAAGAAAATCAGCTTTCTCATTACCACTCAGTCACAGTGAGCTGGTATCCATTGGAAGACTAGGTGTTTTTGAAGTGCTGTTAGATGGCTAAGCATTTTCCAACATTTTTGGTGACAACTTGGAAGTAATTGCTATAATTGCTGCCCTGGAATCTGAGAGAATAACTGCTTGCTGAAAATGTGAAATTTTGTACAAAAGATTTTGTAGGGCCATTCAAATTGCTTCAATTTCTCCATCAAAGTTAGTAGTTCCATAGCTTAAAGATTTGTAATAGGAAAAGAGGTGACATGTGACTCCAGCACCTGCTCCATCTATCAATGATCCATCAGTATAAATATGGAGCCATTCATGTTCTGGAAATCTAGTATGGATTGTCTCTAATGCCAATAATTTTAGAACACTAGTTGGAGTATCACTTTTCCTAACTTCTTCTGTCAGGTGTAAATAATATGTGATGTCTAATGTATGTGTCGGATTGACTTTAGATATGAAGTTTTCCTTTGAATTAGGAAGGTGTACATTCTTCCTGATGTCTTGAATTTTGGAAAGAAAACTCTCCTGAGTCTTTAGTGTATGTGTAAAATTTCTCTTGTGCCATGTATTGAATGAGAGTCTGATCAACTTTTCGTGTTGAATAAGAGCCGCTTTTTCTATTTCATATTCAATGGGGTATTGGTTGGTTAGTATTTCCATAGCTGCTATTGTTGTGGTTTTGATAGCACCTGTAATTAATCTCAGACTTTGGTTTTGAAAGATTTGAATTTTTTTTTTGTGTTTGCTGTTACAAGAACTTCACTGCAGTAAGTAAATAATGGCTTTATATATATATATATATATATATATTGTATGTTGTGTTAAGAGTTGCTCTGGAACATCCCCACTTCATTCCTGTTAGACGTTTTAACAGTGAACAGCTCTTTGTATTACATTTTCTATTTGTTTGGTCCATGTAAGTTTGGTATCAAATGTAACTCCTAAATACTTTGCTTCCTTTGTTTCTGGTAATTGTTGACCCTCAAAATTTAGTTTTATTTTTAGTGGTTTTTTTCTTAGTGAAAAGATTTGGTAGTTTGATTTTGCTGTATTAACAGTCATTAAATTTTCTTTGGTCCACCTTTGAAGTTGGTTAAGGATTGTTGCATGGTTTTTACTAGTTCTGTACTTTTGCTTTTTGGTTTTGAAGTCCACATTACTAAGTCATCAGCAAATAGTATCTGTAATTTGGTTTCTAAAGTTATATCCTTGTCCCATAAAACTCCATTTAACATGGATATTGCTGTTCTGCCTTTTTGAATTCTATATTTAATGTCCTCTTCTTGACTAAAGTTTGAATTTATCTTCACTCCTAAGTACTTACTCTCTTCACTTCTTTGGATGCATCCCATGCCATTCTCTAAAATTAGATCTTTTTCTTCATCTCCACATGACAGATTGTTTTCTTTAAATTAAACTTTAATCCTCCATCTATTATATTCTTCAATAAGGTTCCTACTCATATATTCTAAATCATCCTAGTCCTGAGCTATAACTATTTGGTCATCTGCATAACTTAGGATATAAATTGTAATACTGTCCATGCGAATTCCAATATATCTGCATTTAGTTTTCCAATTTTGTAAAGCTTGTTTTATAAATATGTTGAAAATGGTTGGTGATAAACTACAACCTGGACGTAAACCTTCTGTAACTGAGAATTTCTCTGATACATTTTTCCCAATCCTAATTCCAGATGATGCATTTAAATATAGTCTATATATGGCATTCAAAATAGTTTTATTTTCCATGGTTTGTTCTAAAACTTCCCATAATTTCTTCAAAGGTACTGAATCGTATGCCTTTTCTAAGTCTACCAACAAAAAATGTACTGGTTGATTTTTTGCATGTTTCTTTTTTATCAATTATTTCACCACAAAAATGTGACCTATCGCGAATCTTCCCACTCTACAGGTAGCTTGTTCTTTATCAATCATCGTTTCTTCCTGTTGGCAGGTTGTTACTACAGCTTAATGGTTAGAGCACCTGCCTGGTAAGCGGAGTGTCTATGGTTCACATCCCAGCTCCGATTCTACCTCTCAAGCATTGCCCACATATGGCTTGTGTGTTTAAAAACACTAACAGCAAATTTGTTTGCATAAATAAATAATAATTACCATCTAAAGGTTATTTAATCCCAGGACATAAAGTACTTACGATAGTAAGTCATCATTGGGGTAATTGTCTCTGATGTGAGACTGCCTTTGTGGTTTACTGGGAGAAATATGAATCGGTTGGAAGATTCAATGTCATTTTGGCAGGTTGTCACAGTAGCTTAATGGTTAGAGCACCTGCCTGGTAAGTGGAGGGTCTGTGGTTCAAATTCCAGCTGTGGCATTGAATTTTTCAGTTCCGATTCTACCTCTCAAAGATTATTATATTCTTAAGTAATATAGGAATGAAACATGATTGACCTACCTGTGGATATCAAAATGGGTCTCAGCTTCTGAAGGAGCTTTGTTTGCAGCAGAAACTATACTGAAATCTGCTGGAGGCAGTCTGTCAACACTCATGACATTACCCAAAACTGCAGGGGATATCTCTGGTAACATCCGTCGCAGCAGTGATGTTACCTGCACACAAAGTTTAGTGTTATTATTGGTTCAATAACATTCCAATTCAATGCCTTTAATGAAAATAATAAATTAATAAACTTCTATTTAATATTTAGATAAAAGCAATTATTGTATAATATGATCTTGGTACCCCCAGAGTATAACTGTTATATCTTACAAAGATTATTAAAGTAAAACTTCGACATTTTTCCACCATCATGAGGTAAGTCGAATCTGGCGATACTTGAGTGGTAGGTTCCATTTATAACCAATAACTTTTTCTCAAATATGTAGCCCTTATATGAATTGTGAAGGGTTATACCATGAAGCAATGCCTATTGCACAAGGTTACTGGGAGGTTGGTGCTGGCCAGTTGAAACTATAAACAAGATAAGCTGTGTGGTCACCCGGTGGAAACACAATAAACAATTCTACTGCCAGAGAACTAGAATCTCCTGGAAGTTTTGACATCTCACATGTTCTGGAAAGTTCCTATGGCTATATAAGTGGGTCTGGGGAAGTGAGTCTTGTGGTATTCGAGAGTGAATACATCAGTGGGTATGTGAGTGATTCAGTTAGCATGTGTAATGAAAGCATTCTTCGAGTGAGTTTATGATGACCATAGTGGAGTGCAGTGAGAGCTGTTACTGCATGGGATTGAAGATGTTGTGCGTTTGACTCTCCAGCGAGTGAACCATCTGAAAGAAGAGACCACGTTGGGTGTATTTTTCATGCTGTTACATCACAGAAGAAAGTGAAATGACAATGAGCAGTAGAACTAGTGATAGCTTTGAAATTCATGGCATAGCTAGGGATAAAAACGGATAGCCATTTCCCAGCTAAAAAGAGTATTATGTTTGAAAATTAAAACCGAAAACAAACAATACTTAGAAATGGTTACAACCATAAAATTATTTATTTGACATAAATTCTGTACTTTAATGAGTTATACATTTTTAGATAGTAAGACTTTATCTATCTATTGGGTTTACTGTTATACAAAAATAAAAATATGAACAATGATTTTTGAGTGGATGACTAGAGGTAGTAAAGGAGTTTGATCATTTAGGAGTAAGACTAAGTAATAATGGTGGATGAGAAGCACATGATAGGAATGTGATGGTAAAAGACAGAGCTTCCATGACAGGTCTAAGAATAGGTAATTACAAATTGGAAATCTCTGTCAAATGGTTGAAAAGGATGTACAAAGCAATGGTTGAATAAAACAATGTATGCTGTAGAAATATGGAGGACCTCATAATTAGGTAAGAAAGTGGATCAAATATACATTTATTTTGCAAACAACTTTTGGGATTAAACAGGTCAGCACCAAGGGGAGCAGCATTGGTTGAATTTGGAAAGAATCTTGAAATAGGTGCCTTCAAAGAAAAGGTCAAGACATATTGAAAATTTGGTAAATTAACGAAAGATAACTTTAGATAAATATGGCTGATGGGCAAGGATAGGAGGAGAGTAGGAGAAAATAGGAATGGGAGATATTTAGCAACTAGAGGGAAATAATGATAATAGGTTTTGGAAGGTAGTGAGAAATAGGATAGAAGATATTGAAAAACAAGAAATCAGGGGACGTCTGGAAAATAAAAGGACTCCAAGTTTATATAGAGCAAATAAAAGAGATTGGGAGAGAGAGGATTATGTTAACTTAGTAACAGGCAGAAAAGGGGATTAGCATGAGCGAAAACAGGGGCAATGTTCCTTAAAGGAATAAGAGGGAATGAATTGGGAACATGTGTCACATGGAGAGAAGGAGAATAAGATACATTACTTGGTAGAATGTAAAGAGTTAGAGAAGTGGAGATGGGGTGTTTGGGATCTAAAGTGGAACAAAATATGCAAGGAAATGGCTGCTATAAGAATATTAATTGTTAAGCCAGGGCTGGGCAATTGGTGCTCACTGAGCACAGTCTGCTCATGGCCTTGTACTGATAACTGTATGTTTAGCAGGTAAAAAAATGAAGACTGCCCAAAGTGTTCCATGAGTTGCCCATGCCTGAATTAAGGGAAGAAAAAGAATTAAAGATCAAGGGAGTTAACGAGGCTAATAAAGGAAAAATGGGTAAGGAAAGCACAAAAAGGGGAAAGGAGCAGGAAAGCCAAGAAAAAGGAGAGTAATGAGAAAGTAGCTATTAGGGAGGAGGAGGAGGAGGAGGAGGAGGAGGAAGAAGAAGAAGAAGGAGAAGAAGAACAACAACAAGAATGGCTGACTAAAAGTCAGGGTGCCAAGCGCAAGTCCTTAGTAAAAGGATTTTGTCTAGAATGTAAGCAAATTTTATAGATACTGTCTTATAAGCAATGTTGTTTTTTAAGAAAAACAATTATTTGAAATGTGTTCTGACAAGCCTGAGTTAAGGGAAGAAAAAGAATTAAAGATCGAGGGAGTTAACGAGGCTAATAAAGGAAAAATGGGTAAGGAAAGCACAAAAAGGGGAAAGGAGCAGGAAAGCCAAGAAAAAGGAGAGTAATGAGAAAGTAGCTATTAGGGAGGAGGAGGAGGAGGAGGAGGAGGAAGAAGAAGAAGAAGAAGAAGAAGAAGAAGAAGAAGAAGAAGAAGAAGGAGGAGGAGGAGGAGGAGGAGGAGAAGAACAACAACAACAAGAATGGCTGACTAAAAGTCAGGGTGCCAAGCGCAAGTCCTTAGTAAAAGGATTTTGTCTAGAATGTAAGCAAATTTTATAGATACTGTCTTATAAGCAATGTTGTTTTTTAAGAAAAACAATTATTTGAAATGTGTTCTGACAAGCCTGAGTTAAGGGAAGAAAAAGAATTAAAGATCGAGGGAGTTAACGAGGCTAATAAAGGAAAAATGGGTAAGGAAAGCACAAAAAGGGGAAAGGAGCAGGAAAGCCAAGAAAAAGGAGAGTAATGAGAAAGTAGCTATTAGGGAGGAGGAGGAGGAGGAGGAGGAGGAGGAGGAGGAGGAGGAGGAGGAGGAGGAGGAAGAAGAAGAAGAAGAAGAAGGAGAAGGAGGAGAAGAACAACAACAACAACAAGAATGGCTGACTAAAAGTCAGGGTGCCAAGCGCAAGTCCTTAGTAAAAGGATTTTGTCTAGAATGTAAGCAAATTTTATAGATACTGTCTTATAAGCAATGTTGTTTTTTAAGAAAAACAATTATTTGAAATGTGTTCTGACAAGCAATCAACTAATCTTTAAAGTACAGACCATTAGATTCTATGGTCTTGAGCCATCTTTCAGCGAGGTTTATTATCCCACAATGGTACCAGCCTCTGGTTTGTGATGTGAAGAATTTGGTGAGACACACTTGCACTGCTTCAATGTTGTCAAAATTTCTTCCATGTAGAAAATGGGCCATGGATAGAAAAAGATGATAATCTGATGGTGTGAGATCAGGACTGTATGTTGGGTGTGGTAGCAGTTCAATTCCTCCCATTTCCTGAATTTTTGTTCGTGCAGTATGGGGTCTTGCATTGTTCTGTTGCAATAGAACTCTATTTTGGTTAACTAATGCAGGGTATCTCTGTCTCAAAATTTCATGAACTCGTTCCAGTTGTTGAGAATAAAGATCTGCATCAATTGCCCGCCCGTTTGGAATAAACTCCTAGTGAATCACACCTTCAAAATTCCACCAGACACACAACACTACTGTGGGACTGAACCAATTTTTTTTAATGATGACTTTGGCAGGTTGGCAGGGATCAAGTCACTGTTTCGAGGCATCAGGGTTTCGGTAATATACCCATTTTTCATCACAAGTGACAATTCTCCTGACAAATCTATCATCCATGGGATTATGGATATGCTGATGATAGATATCCACTCTATGTTGAGCCTTTTGAGGTATCAGTTCATGAAGTACAGATCCACAGCTTCTGTATGATTTTCTAAGTGTCTTAATGTGGTGATGTATGGTATCTTTCGATGCACCAAGTTCTTCTGAAAGCCTACGGGTACTTTCTTGCGGATTTTCTCGCAAAACTTGGTGTGTATCCTCAATATTCCATACTTTAGGTCTTCCAGAATATGGTAAATCTTTAGTGTTTTCGTCTCCATTGTTGAAATGTTGGAACCATCGTTGTGCCACATGCTCACTAATGACACTTTCTCCTTCCACTTCAAACATTCTTTGAGCTGCAGCAGCAGCTTTATAATCTTGTTTCCACTAGTGCTTTAGAAGGACTCTAAGTTCAAACTTTGCTATTTCCATTTGATGATTGTTTATTAACAACTGAAGACTGATACATGCTCGCAATGTGCACAACACTAGCCAAGGCAACCTGTAAATAGCATAGCCAAACCAAAGAAACCCAATAAATTTTCCAAAACACCAAAATTCTATGTTCTATATGATGGCCACCAGTTGTCAAAACAATTGTCCAGAGTAACATAACCTAGTAACTGAAACTTAAGTTTATCCATCTTACTCTCAATTTTAACTAATAACAAATAACTTTAATGTAAACTATTAATAAATGAATAATGCTTGGTAGGATGTGTTTGCCAGAGGAATCAGAATAGTAATGATTCTGTGTTTATAAAATGTTAGTCTATCAAATTTTGAAGCTAACCTGAAACAGGTGAGAAATACTACTCATCACTTACAAATAAATGACATTTCAATGTGCATAATGTACTTTTCACTTTGCTACTGACATGCATTCTGATTCTTGTTCCAGTGTATTGTGTACCGGCTTCTAGGTGAGTGAATGTTTCACAAACCTGTCTTTGCACGCGAGCTGAGCCAGTATGCAGTAGACTGAGCAGATCCCTGAGCAAGCCATATTGATGTGACAGATATGCACGCCCAACACTACTGCCACTAAGTGCCAGCACCATGGACAGCATCTCAAAGCAATATGTATCTGCTGACTTAGGAACTTCACCGCTATGTCCGCTGCTGGAGCTGCCTCCAGATGGTGCAGTTTGTGCTGAGCATAGCATGGACTCCCATTCTTCCCTTACTCTGGTTGCCTCCTTGCGGATAGCCTGGACTATATGCATGCACACCTACAGAAAAAGGTAATTATTATTTTCATAGCAAAGCAGTAAATACAGACATTCTTATTGCTTGTTGAGTTAGAGCACCTGTTTCTGAAGATGAGTCAGTTTGCTGCGACTAAACAAGATGCCAACCATGTGCTCCTTTAGATCGTTACTCTCCTCTCCTTCTGTTTTACCTGCACCAGCCTCTGCATCAGCAGCCTGCTCTCCCAAAATCAGTTTTCCAAACACCTGCAACAAAAATGTCGTTTACTGTGATTATCTAAAAAAATTCTCAACCATCCCAGCCAATAATTTTTCTACTGCCAAGGGTACTTAAGTTAGAGGCTATGCAGCATTTTCAGAGCTTGGGGGCTGTCAGGGGGAAGTTTGAGATATTCTGTCAATGTTTCACATCCTTCTTTGTCAGTATTTGGGGATTTTTCACCTATTATTAGGCATAAACCAGAGCTGTGCATAATTATAATTATAAGGCATAAAGGAGAGGATTCACCATAAAAATCTTCTAGATCATTGTATAATAATTTCATAATAAATGGGATGAGATAAATTAAATTAATTAAATCATCATTTGAGTAGGCTACCCATTCAACTGGTTATTTATACTTCTAAAGGTTTTAACAAATCTTAGACACTATAAGCTTCACTAATCGTAATATCTGCTGAAAGTTCTTGAATTCCAACGCAGACTAAATAGTTTCACATTAACTCTAATACATCATCAGTGCGAAATCTCTAAGATTTGTTCAGATATTTAGAAATGTACTGCTTCATTGTTCAATTTTTCAGGTTCAGTTTTTCTATAAATAATTTGTAAAAATCTCTCTACATGTGCGATCATCCCCACTCAGTAAAAAAGGTATTAGAGAGATCTGCAAAAAGACAAAACATATTGTGACAAAGATGATAAAATCCATCCTGTTACTTTTCTGTCATTTTATTGTCTTCTAAAATCTTACCACAAACAGTTTTCTTCTCATCCTTAACACAGTCTCAGTCTTTCAGGCTATCACAACTTACAACATTGACTTCTGTAACCTTGCACAGTCCTTTCATGTGTCTTTCTTCACTTTCTCTGTCTCTCATACAACCACTACAATGATGCAATCACTCGACACTCGTTAGAATCTTCTTACGATGCATGCAACACACCACACACACAGATGTCTTGTACTCAGACACACTGATCGACTTATGACTGTAAACTCTAAAACTCCTCATTCCGTCATCCTTATATACTGGGGATGACGTCACATGGACCTTTCTTGATCTCCACAAATATGCCGCTGGTGACACCCAGATTTTCTTGAAGGCTCCAGAGAAAATCCCTTTTTGTGTAGCCACTTCATTGTTGTAGTCAAATGTACACTCCTGTCAGTGGTGTGAGGAAGCTTGACCTTACACCTTTGTTTGCTCACCGGCCTGGCATGTGATGTGAAGCAGCTTAACCCCAACAGTCCTTTGTTTTGTACCGACGAGCCTGATGTCACAATACACATTTTGCTTTCTCTACTGCATATAGTAAGTAGAGTAAGTATTGTATTCCACCCAAAAAATGTTATATCAAGATTTCACAGGAAATATGTTTTGAGGCCTCCTGAATCCAAAACGAAAGCATTTTTAGAAAAAGGTCCACGTGTGTCTGTCAGTCTGTGGGCAGCATAGCTCAAAAACGAAAAGTTGGTTAAAAACCAAATTGGTATTTAAGTTCAATATCTTTTCCAAATGAACCAGAAGTTTTCAGATGGAAGGCCATTAGAGAAAGAGGAGGAAGAGGAGGAGGAGGAAGAGGGGGAGGAAGAGGAAGAAGGAGAAGAAGAACACGAAGGAGGAAAAGGAGGAGGAGGAGAAGGAGGAGAAGAAGGAGAAGGATGAGAAGAAGAAGGAGAGGAAGAGGAAGAAGAAGAGGAGGAAGAGGAAGAGGAGGAAGAGGAAGAGGAAGAGGAAGAGGAAGAGGAAGAAGAAGAAGAAGAAGAAGAAGAAGAAGAAGAAGAAGAAGAAGAAGAAGAAGAAGAAGAAGAAGAAGAAGAAGTTTAATATCATTTAAGGATGTGGCACGAAGATTTTAAAGAAAATTCTTCCACCCAAAATTACCCTTTACATGGAACATTTTTCAAATATTTGGATTTTCTCAAAAATGTCTTCAACCATTTTAATTAAAATGACACATGTTTAATATATTTTTATGACAAATGAAATGTATATTTTGAATTTTCTGGCTATAGCCTATGTGGTCCTGTTTACTAGGATGACTTTTGCATAACTGGTAAACCATAAGAGACAGACCAAATCTTACTATACAAAAAATATAGATCTTGCTAAAACAAATGATTTATGTCCAAACAAATTTCTTTGTAGAGTGAACCATTTCAGAGATATTGCTTGTTATTTATGTGAGTTTTGGAAAAAAACTTTTGTCAAATGGAAGATCGTGATTCATTTTTTTACATCTTCACTGTGCAAAGAGAACAGAATCTCAAAGTTTCGAAAGATTTGATAATTACGCAAAGCCTACTGTATTCTCATATTCCCCTTGCACCCACAAAAAAATAAATAACATAATTTCTGCAAATGTTTATCTCAATTAATACGAAGAAGCTAAAGAATAGGAGTTTGTAAGAATGGTTAGTACCAAAGTAGAGAAAGTCATGTGAGTGCAACACATCAGAGTTTTTAAAAATTGTGTTACGTGATTTTGTGTGCTATTACATAAATTTACGTTAATTTGTAATCAAAAGTGCACTTTTTTGGGGTTGTATGAATAATTATAAGGAAATAAAGAAAAATATTGAACAAATTACAATTTCCATAATTGCATTTTGCAAATTTTATGAATCTCTAATAATTGGCCAGCAATTCATTCATACAGTTAACACCATGGTAACACTATTAATCTCATACAAAAACTTCTATCCCAAAGCAACTTTCAAGAACAAATCTGTAATATCCTGTTGTAATGTGCATTTTGTCCAAAGAATTTTTTGCCATTTTGTGAAACCTAATGTCTAGTTTCACATTTTCATTGATGAGAGTACTTCTAATTTCTATTGAATGAAAAAGACAAAAATCTGATGTGTTTCACTCACATGACTTTCTCTAATTTTGTACTAACTTTTCTTACAAATTCTTATTCCTATATCTTCTTCCTGTTAATAAAGATAAACATTTGTACAAATTATCTTATTGCTTATTTCCGTGCAGGTGCAAGGGGAATATTAGAATACAATAGGCGATTGTCAAATCTTTTAAAGCTTTGAGATTCAGTTCTCTTTGCACACTTAACATATAAAAAATGAACAGTGTTCCATTTCACGAAAGTTTTTAAGTTTTCTGAAACTCACACACATAACAAGGAATATCTCCAAAATGGTTCACCCAACAAGAAAATTTATTTGGACATAAATTGTGTATTTTAGCAAGATCTACATTTTTTGTACAGTATGATTTGGTCTTTCTCTAACGGTTTACCAGTTATGCAAAAGTCGTCCAGAGTAAACACAACTACAGGGGCTATAGCCAGAAAATTCAAGATATACATTTCATTTGTCATAAAGATATCTCAAACATATGACATTTTAATCAAAATCGTTAGAGCCAATTTCAAGAAAATATAAACGTTCGAAACATTTTCCATGTAAAGGGTAGTTTAGGGTGGGGCTATTTTCTTCAAAATCTTCGTGTTGCGTCCTTGAAAGACAGCAAACTTAAATACCAATTTTGGTTTCTAACTGACTTTTCGTTTTTGAGTTATGCTGTCCACAGACCGACCAGACCGACAGAGACACAGACACACACACGCACACACACACACTTACACACACACACATACATACACACAGACCTTTTTCTAAAAATGCTTTTCTTTTGGATTCAGGGGGTCTCAAAATATATATTTCTGGTGAAATCTTGACATCAAATTTTTGGGTGGAATACAATACTTCCACTACTTACCAGTAGAGAAAGTAAAAAAGCATGCTTGGTGTTTCACTGATGACATTCAAGCCAAACATCTATCACTCATTTAGGAATGCCTAATTATATAGGATATGGAACAATTACTTTGGGCTTCTTCCCTGGCATTTTGGAGCTTATATCCAGTTTCTTACGCTGGACAATATATGTAAAGCATGGTTATGACAGCCTGGCAGAAATTAAGAGTGAGAATAAGACCTTGACCCTCAACTATTCTAGCTTAATTCCCATGATCAGCATGGACCAATTTTAGTGAGGTAGTATTTTATGTAAGTCCTCCGAAATAATTCAAAATGTAAATATAGAGGCAACAGAAAGCCCCCTGAAATAACTTGTTAAAATATAGGAAGTGCAGGCTGACTTCTTCTGTTCATGTTTGATACAAAGAAGGAGGAAGAAGTTATTCTGATAGACATTATAACAACAAGAAATACTAATTATACATTGTAAAGTAAACAATTAATTGTTATTTATTTATGCCAACAAACTTACTGTTGGTGTTTTTAAACACACAAGCCGTGTGTGGGCAAAGTTTGAGAGGTAGAACTGAAACTTAAAAATTCAATGCCACAACTGGGATTTGAACCACCAGGAGAAATACGAACTGGTTTGAGAATTTAATGCCATTCTGGCAGTTTGTCACAATAGCTCAATGGTTAGAGCAGCCACCTGGTAAGCGGAAGGTCTGTGGTTCAAATCCCAGTTGTGGCACTGAATTTTTAAGTAACAGTTCTACCTCTCAAAATTAATTGTTAATTTCTGTGATGCTCATAAAAGGAAAGATATCGTCAGTGATATTAATTGGGATCAATTAAGTGCAGTGAGCTTACAAAAGAATATTGACTTTCCAAAATTTTTGGCTGTGCCTAGCCATTTTGATCTTTAGCGGCGAAGTCCGCCATGTTTAGCGAGAAAATTGTAAAAGCGTTTCATGAGAAGGCTGACGATTTCTTAGTGTTAATAAATTGTTTAAGACATTCGTAAAAATATTGATTCTTTCATAAATATAATACATCCGTACTACCCCTGTGATAACAGTAACACAATCTTATAGCCCTCCAACTGAAGCTAGACTGTGAGAAATAATCTTTGTTAAGACTTTCACTCCAATAAAGTTTATTAAAATAATAAATAATCCTTCCAATGTCAGCATTTGACTATCTTGTCGGAACATTCTTTAAATACTGTTCCATTATGAGTCATGGTAGATCTGGGAATTGAACAGAGACTTCAGGAATGGTACACAGACTTGCTGACCATCAAGCTATGGTGCCAGTCCTGACCAAATATTTGTTCATGTGAACTCTATTTTCAGATTCTCAGTATCATGACATTAATCCAAAACTGTTAAAACACATATGAGGCCCATAGAATAGCAAGGGTGTATGCGCCAAAAGCTAGTTTTGAGAAAAATGTGATTGAAAGTTTTACTATGCAGTAAATCATTTACAGAGAGATCAAAAATTGCTCAGATGTGAATCTAATGGATTAATACTGTTAATTAGGAAGGTAAAATGTTATTTGGAAGATATTTAAGATTTCAGAAGGTTAATTTGATCAACAATATAATTTAGATAACGTATGCTTTCATGCACGTTATAACCAAAACATTTACTTGTAAAGTTAGCATTTTGCAAGCAATACTTTAACTAATATTGGTAAATATTTGTTCTAATGCTAACAAACAACACTTCTAAAGTGAATATAAAGAAGTAAGTTAACAAAAAGTATGTTTAGGTCACCGAAGATGTGTAAGCGCTGGTCCAAGTTGTTTTTTACCGAGAGGAACTGGAGTATGTTAGTAATGTTAAGTATCCTCATCCATTGCTGCCTCTTCTTCTACCTCTAGTGTGTGCCTTTACTACATGGTGTTTTAGCTTACGTATTCTTCACCTGTATTTCTCTTCTTCTTGGCCATATGCATTTTCCATTGGTTTTTCTGCATGCAGCGTTTTCTGGGACGACTTATGTGATGAGAAATAGAATCACTGTCTGTGTCACTCATAGTGCTTAATAAAAGTAAATCACTACCCTAAATGCACTAAAGGTTTGTTCAATGGTATTGTTAGTAAACAACACAACTCTAGAAACATAATGCTAAACAGAAGTTAAACCAAGAGCTGCAAGCCACTAAAACATGTTACAGCTTTCTTTAAAAGCAACAGACTAAACTAAAGAAATACCCCGTACATCTAGGCAAAAACTATTTACAAAACCGCAAAAATGTTTGAAAGGTTAAGGAATAACCATTTATGAGGACCAAAGGTCTGAAAATAAACAGTACACTCTCTTAAGTGATCTATTGCTACATTCTCTTCAAGAGCGACTATCACAGCGTAGCGGCCGGCAGGTTGGTTTATGCACCTTTGCTATTCTCGAGATTCTGCTGAAGCACGTTAGGTCTAACACCATGCTGTATTCAAATGGAGAATTCGTTCATATCCAGGGCGTATTAACCATTCACACTTAAAAGGTGTTAAAGAGTAGGCTTCATACTGTATGTTGCAAGAAAAACAAAAAATTTGTACTTTGGCACTTACGCCCTTGCTATTCTAAGCACCTCATATTATGAAACCAAGAATTGTCAACATGGGAACAAAGTATCTTCATTTGGCAGAACAACAACAGAGTTTTCTATTTTGATATCTCACAGAGTGACCCATTGCACAAGTTCTTAGAATAACCAGGGCAGTCTGTGAAAGGACCAGCCTCTAAAAGATGTTCTGGGTAATTTAATAAGTGAGTGTTGTCAAATGTTATTAATCGACTCATTTTCTATTTTAATTTGATTCCAACAATACTGTCATTACATCCAGTATTTATTAATAATTACCTTTGAGTTTTAACAACAGATCCTTGCTCCACTTACCTAGCTTTCACTTGTATATGTTTTGCATGCTGTTGCCTACACTGTTACACATCCATTCAGGTCCAAGAGCTGAGCTAGCTCTGGTGCTACTTTTAAGAACTTGAAGGCTGGAATATCTTTTAAAATGTCAAAATTCATGAGTTGGTTCTCGTATTTACTTATGTAAATTTGCTTTCAAATGTTCAACTGATTCATATTATTTATTTTTTTAATCAAATATCCTTTTTGTCACGTTCTTTCCAAAAATGGTAAGTGATGGGTCAAACAACCAGGAATGGAAGTGGGTGATGCTCATGGCAGTGGACTTTGTTATGAAAAACTGTACATCTTGCCATTCAGTGGGGTTCATGTCAGCATCGGGATGTAATATCTGGAGACGTTAGAGACCCTGCCTATATTTAACCTCTTTGGATCCTATGTGTCATATACAACACTTGTTTTAAGGTTCTCTATGTGTTAGGGGGATATATGTAAACTTTGACTTAAAGTAGTACTGAACTCAGGACTGATAGGGCCTGTTTTTGCTTGAAGACCATACCTTAACTGTAAGGCAGTACTTTGTGTAAGCCCTCTGAAATTATTCCACTTGTAAAAAATAGAGGCAGCAAAAAGCCTCCTGAAATGATGAGAACAGAGGCAGCGTAAGCTAACTTCTTTTGTTTTAAGATTAAACGACCAAGAGAAAGAATGGACACAGATCAATAGTTTAATTACAGATGTTAAATGTCCATTATGTTGTGAAAGGAATTGTGATTTATATGTGATGCTCATAAATGAAACTGTTCTACAAGTGATGTTAATTTAATTCAACTATTTGCTGTGAATTAAAGGAAGTGAAACAGATATTATACAACCGTTAGCTGTGCTTAGCCATTCCTTAGCTACAATGAAATCTGCCATTGTTTAGCGAGACATTTTATAAAAAGAATGATATATAGACTGGCAATTTCTAAGTATAAATAAAGTGTTCTAGACATTCTCAGAAGTGATCTTAATTCATTAGTAATTACATTATATCTGCACTACCTCCAAGATTAAAATTTAAGAACTCTCAAGCTCTCTGACTGTTCCTAAGCCATAAGGAGCTAAAGTTAGCTAAGGCTTCCATAAACAAATACCCCATTTATTCTGGCACACTAAAGACAAATTCAATATATAAAAATCATGTTTCAACTGTCACCTTTAAAAGCAAGTGAAATTGGATCTGAAGAGGCTACGCAGCATGCACAAATGATTACTACTTACCTGAGAAGTAATTAATCGGAAAACTCTTAATGTTTCTGTCTCACAATTACGTTGCTGTATTGTCATTGCACTGTGTTGTTTTCCCTGCTTCAGGCTCTCGCCTTCAACCTCTCCCAGAACTCTGATCTGACGTAGACGGAGGGAATTGTCTGGTCCTTTTAGCTCCAAGCGTACCACCGAATGCCGAGCATCTGTAACAAAAACACCTCAATAATTACTCACTGCTTGAGTTTGAAGGGAAGGAAAAGAAGGAAGAAATTTAAGTGATCAAGAAAATGGATTATCTTGATGATGTGCTTTCAAGGAAAGGAAGATGGAGTGATGCACCAGATGAATCAAGACTGCTATTAAATGCTCATTTCAAATACATTCACATTTTGTGTCTTACATTCCAGAATGGACAGTGGACATTTTGAAAGATAATCTTAACCAATAGATAATTACATTCACATGATTTTATCTCTATACTATTACTTATTTTTATATAGCTTCTATAAACTATTCTTACAAAAGCTTCCTTTTCTACCTACTTCATGTTAGTCGGGATAAACCTTGCCAGTAGTTTCATTACCCATTTCATTGTAGGTACAAGGGGGTTAGAGGAAACCAAATTGATAGATATTTCAAAGTGTTTCGGTATATGCTGACTTTGAAATTCTGTACGCCTTCTAAGACATTGCAAGATACATTTGAATAATGACAGCACTTAAAAAAGTGAGAAAGTGTTGAAAAATTCAAAGTAACAATAATAAATATCTGGAAATGACCTGATTCCACAAAAAAGTTATCTGAAATAAATTGTATGTTTTACAAAGAACTATACACACACACACACGCAACATGTGCATGCTCACACACACATTTTTTTGTGTAGTAAGTTTTGTCTATCTCTTATGGATCACCAATTATACAAAATTATTTCAAAATGAGCAGGCCTTCAAAACTATTCCCAGAAAATTTGAGATATACATTTTATTACTTTCTATACTGATAAGTAGGGAAAGATTGTATTCCACCCAAAAAATTGATGTCCAGAGTTTCACCGGAAATATATGTTTTGAGACCCCCTTAATCCAAAAAAGTGTGTGTGTGCGTGCATGCATGTGTAATATTTTTATGACAAATGAAATGTATATCTTGAATTTTCTGGCTATAGCCTATGTAGTCCTGTTCACTTTGGATGACTTTTGAATAACTCGTGAACTGTAAGAAATAGATAAAATCTTACTATAAAAAAATGTAGATATCACTAAAACACACAATTTATGTCTAAATTAATTTTTTTGCAGAGTGAAGCATTTCGGAGATATTCCCAATTTATTGGTGTGAGTTTCGGAGAACTTGAACTTTCGTGAAATGGAACATCATTGTTCATTTTTGTATATGTTAGCCGTGCAAAGGGACTGGAATTTGAAAGTTTTAAAAGATTTGACTATCGCTCAAAGCCTACTGTATTCCCATATTCCCATTGCACATACAAGGAAATAAGTAATAAGATAATTTGAGCAAATGTTTATCTCAACTAACATGAAGATATAGGAATAAGAGTTTGTAAGAATCGTTAGTACAAGAGTAAAGAAAGTCATGTGAGTGGAAAACATCAGATTTTTTTTTTCATGTAAATATCTTAACTATATAGAATTATAATCTAAATAATTAGGGCCATTATTATTTATTTATGCCAACAAACTTACTGTTGGTGTTTTTAAACACACAAGCCGTGTGTGGGCAAAGTTTAAGAGGTAGAACTGGAACTTAAGCGGAAGGTCTGTGGTTCAAATCCCAGTTGTGGCATTGAATTTTTAAGTTCCAGTTCTACCTCTTAATTAGGGCCATTTTTGAGAAATCAAAAATATTGAATATTTTTCTGTGTAAAATATGGGGTAACAGATTTTTATTTTTTTTTTCAAAATCATGTTGTATCTTTGGAAGATGCTGAACTTACATATCAAGTTTTGCTTACCAAAAATTTTGATTTAGAATTATATAAACACATGCATTTGCGAACATTTACACACATGAATCTTTCCCTAAAAATACCTTTTTTTGATTCAGAGGAGCTCAAACATATATTTCTGATGAAATCTTGACATACATCTAGCAGGTAGAGGAATCAAGATTTTGATGCCCTCTGAATTTACAATTTAATTTTTAGAGAAAAAGTTTGTGTGTATGTCAACAACTCAAAAATGAAATGTTGTTGTTGTTTTCTAGTGCCTTGCATCTGGCAATGAAGCCATTAGCATTCGTGCTTTCCAATACTTTTGAACTGTAGTTTCTTCTGATCTTAATGCTTCACAGGTCTTCAAGTGGTCTTCGTTCATTTCTGCTGGATCGTTACACAGGACACATATTGGTGAGGCTGAGATATCCATTCTGTAGAGATGACTTGCTAAGCAGTTGTGATTTGTCAATAGTCGGAAGGCTGCAACCGCTGTTTTCCTTGGTCTCTGGGGGATTATATCTGGGCTGGAAAGTAGTGTAATCCATTTTTTATCTTTGGCATTTGTTTCTATTTCTTGAAGGTATGAATGAGAAAATTTTTTAATGATCAAGCGTTTTATTGAGGAATATGAGAAATTGAATTTAGACTTTTGTTTTATTGTTGTGCCTTTCTTTGCAAGTGAGTCTGCAGCTTCGTTCCCCATGACTCCACAGTGTGCTGGAATCCATTGGAGATGAGCAGTCTTATTAACTTTTTGGAGTTGTGTTAACATTTTGTAGCATTCTCTAATTTTTGTTGACTTCTTTGTAGTATTTGAACATATTCCCTGAATTGCAGCTTTAGAATCTGAAAGAATTACTGCCTTGTTAAATTTATTTAAGGGAAGATTTAATAATTGTCGGAGAGCAATGTGTATAGCCTCTATTTCTCCATCATAATTTGTTGTGTCTCTGCCAACAGAATGATAAAAGGAAAAATGTGAACATGTAACTCCAGCTCCAGTAAGGTTTTCCTTGGAGGATCCATCAGTATATATGTGCAGCCATTCTTCTGTGGGATACCTAGTATTGATTGTTTCCAGAGCTAGAAGTTTTTGTATTTCTTTTGGTGTGTCTGATTTACTTATTTCCTCTATTAATTCCAAATTGAAGGTAGGTTGCAATAATTCCAATGGATTTTCTCTTATAAGTAGATTTTCTCTGGTGTTAGGAATGTTCAATTTGGATTTAATCTGTGTTACCTTTTCTAGGAAACTACTATGAGTTTTAAGGATTGAAGGCTGGAGGTTCTCTTCTGTCCATTTAGAGTTTGGCAGTCGTAACATTTTCTCGTGTTGGAGCAATGCTTGTTCTTCTATTTATGTTGTTATTGATGGGGTCCGTGTTAAGGCAAGCATGGCATCAATAGGTGCGGATTTAACTGCTCCAGTGATCAGGCGAAGAGCCTGATTTTATATTTGTTCAAGTTTATTGATGTTAGCATTTGCTGCTGTTATTAAAGCTTCAGAACAGTACAAGAGGTTTGGTTTAACATACATTTTGTATGCTGTGTTAAGGACTCTCCTTGAGCAGCCCCATTTAGCACCAGCTAACCTTTTCAGGATTTGCAGTTTCTTTTCAACTTTTTCTGAGATGTAAAATGAAATGTTGGATAAATATATTTACATGACAAAATATTTATCTTGAATTTTTTGGGAATAGCCTGTGAAGTCTTCCTTATTTGGAAAGACTGTATGAGTAAGCATATAAGACAAACAAAAGTGAACTGCACAAAGAATGTAGATTTATTTAAAACATAATTTATTTCAAATAACTTTTTTGTAGCACCTGCTATTTGTGAAATATCTGTTACTATTGGTTGGAATTTATGAAGCTTGTCATTTCTTTAATGTGCTCTAGCTATTCAGTTTGTTTTTGCAATATCATGGAAAAGTGGAAATTAATTGTTGTTCCACATTAGCTGTGTGTAGAACAAGGCTGGAAAGGGGTAGAATGAGACTGAAAAATTCACTGCTGGGATTTTTCAGTCTCATTCTACTCCTTTCCAATCACGGAAATAGTAAGGGATTTCAAAGTCATATATGTTGTTGTTAGCTAATGCTGGATTTCTGACAATGAAGTCATTAATCCTCTTGCTCTCTAATATTTTTCACTGATGGATGGGGCATTGAAGAGACTTAGCAATAAATGTAACTGCTTTTTTAGAGAGCACCATATTTTTATGTTTTGGCAGTCACATCGCTCTCTCACAACCCCCAGAATGTCTGGAGGACCACAACTGTCATTGGTTTACGGGTCTCACCGACCTGACCGGGAGAATTATCAAAATAAATTCACCGACCATATCCTCTGATTAGCAATCAGGGGACGTATACATGCCATGTATACAAAGCATGTCAAAGTCATATATAGGCAACAAGATTTTAAGCATTTGACTATTCCTGCTCCTTTTGTACAGAGGTATTTTTTAGAGGTGGCGTGTGTCGTAATGTTGCGCAGTAGTTCATGGCCGAGTCCACTTGTCTATTGCAAGATAAAAGGGGTGTCTGGTTAGTATCTCTTCGACTTCCAGCCTACTAGCCAGCTGGCTGCTGGTGGAAACTTACCCCCACCATCGCTTTGCGTGATGCTCGGATATGCGCGAGTGACAAGGTCACGCGCCACCTCTAAAAAATATCACTGTACCTATAAAGTAATGTGTGATGAAACTATTCATATAAATTATTTATGTATGCCAACAAACTTACTGTTGGTGTTTTTAAACACACAAGCTGTGTGTGGGTAATGTTTGAGAGGTAGAACTGGAACTTAAAAATTCAATGCCACAGCTGGGATTTGAACTACAGACCCTCCGCATACCAGGCGGGTGCTCTAACCATTAAGCTACTGTGACAACCTGCCAGAATGACATTGAATTCCCAAACCAGTTCATATTTTTCCTGGTAAACCACAAAGGCAATCTCACATCAGAGACAATTACCCCAATGGTGACTTACTATTGCAAGTACTTTATGTCCCAGGATTAAATAACCTTCAGATGGTAATTATTATTTATTTATGCCAACAAACTTACTGTTGGTGTTTTTAAACACACAAGCCATGTGTGGGTAATGTCTGAGAGGTAGAACTAGAACTTAAACATTCAATGCCACAGCTGGGATTTGAACCACAGACCCTGCCTTTACCAGTCATTCTGGCAGGTTGTCACAGTAGCTTAATGGTTAGAGCACCTGCCAGTTCTACCCCTCAAACATTGCCCACACATGGCTTGTGTGTTTAAAAACACCAACAGTAAGTTTGTTGGCATAAATAAATAATAATTGCCACATATTGTTGCTGCATGAGTGGGAAGCAATGTAATACAGACTTTTGTTTTGCGACTTTTAAAGTGCTCAAAATTTCCGGTATATTGATGCCATCTTTGAGATATGCCCAAACTACTTGTAAATACATATCCAAAAAAACATCATTCCATAAATATCTCAACATTCATATACTTAACACAGATTTGAGAGGTAGAATTTTTCAGTTCCAATTCTACCTCTCAAACATTGCCCACACATGGCTTATGTTTAGAAATGCCAAGAGTAAGTTTGTTGGCATTAATAAATAATAATGTAACAAAGATGTTTTTTTCACATTTATGCTTCAATTTACTTTGCATTCATTCACAAATGCAGAAGGGTTTTCATAAGCACCCTCAAAAAGGACAATCAAAATATCTGCACAGTAGAAGAGAAACCAAAATAATTAATTACTTATTACTTTTAATTACAAACTCTGAGAATGTGATTGTAATAGCTTTAAACTGGAGCAAAAAACATCTGATAAAAGTGGATGGACTTACCGAGAATGGGACAGCTAACCCAACCTGTAGATCTGTTCTCTACTTCAACCTGTCGCAGTTTATACAGTTCATCTGCATTGGGTCCTGATTGAAATGTGACGCTAGACACCTTGTTCTGGAATAAATCACTATTATGTACTATCAAATTTAAATGTGTAAATGTACAAATGTGTAGCAAAATCTGTAAAATGCATTACTTACTGCTAGGTCTCGGCAGTTGTCAATGTGAATAAATACCATTCTAGGAAATGCCTGAGGTGCACACATAATTGTTATTGTTTTTGTCTTATTTCTGGAAAAAAAAGAAAGGAAGCTTAGTATTTTAGGAACTCAGTATTTTGTAAAAAGGTCAACTTAGTGTTTCTATATTTTAACCTTTTAGGTGTGGGCTGATTTCATGTGAGCATGAGAATGGGATTGTAGACAATTAGCAATTATCTGTATTCAAACTCTTTTTCTACATAACTTCCCTAATTTTTATTTATTCCTCATGTTCTGAATAAATTGTGTTACTCCGCTTTGCATTCCAAACTATGCATCAAAGATCCTTTGTTTTCTAAGATAATTGTGCTTTGAGCATTTCAATACTTTTTTAATACTAAAGTATTCAAATACACATAACAGAGTGAAGGACATTCACAAGCACAATGTGTAAAATTGTTACAAAACTTTATTATTAGATAAATTTTAGATTACTGATTACAATGGTAGCAATCTTTCAAATAAAAAATGTTTAATTCAAGCCATCACCAGGATTTGAACCACGGTTAAGGTATGTTATCTCACTTAAATTGAGATCTCCTTGTGTGGTATATTGGAAAAAATGCGAGTGAGTTGGAGAATTTAATGTCATGTCAGCATGTTGGCCATGATAGCTTAGTGGTTAGAGCAGTCAGACAGTAACCGATAGATCCGTGGTTCAAATCCCAGTCATGGCATTGAATTTTTAGTCTCACTCTATGCTTTACAATCCTGTCCTGTCTTCCTATTGTGTGGAAGAACATTAACTGCATGTTAATTTTTACTTCTGTGCCACTTACTTATAGTAAGTAAAGAAATCATTGTATTCTACAGAAAAATTTGATATTGAGATTTCACTGGAAATATTTGTTTTGAGGTACTCTAAATAATAAAAAATAAAAGAGCATCTTTTAAAAGAAGGTTCATGTGTCTGTCTTTCTTTGACTCAAAAACAAAAAGTCAGTTAAATACCAAACTTAATTTAAGTTCAGCATCTTCCAAAGATGCAACATGAAGATTTCCAACTACCCTATTCATGAAAAAAATGCCGTTAGTTTTGATTTTCGTAAAAATTATTCTCATGATTCTAGTTAAAATAACATGTTTAAGATGTTTACATCACAAGTAAATTGTATAGCTTGAATTTTCTGCAAAAACCATGCAAAAACATCTTTTGTTCTAAAGGCTTTTGAATAATTGCTAAACTGTAAAACAGACAAAATCTTACTGCACAAAAAATTTAGATCTTGTTAAAGCACACAATTTATGTCAAATACTTTTGTGATGTGAACTGTTTCTGAGACATTCTTTACTGTTTTGAATTTTCAAATACTTTTTTCAAGTGGTAAGTCTCTATTTGATTTTCTAATGGTCATACACAGAGCCCAGAATTCCAAGTCCATCCTCTAGAATCCCACTGGCCTTAGAAGGGAACATGATGTAAACAAAAGCATATAGCAAGCTCTGTGCAGCCGTGGACTACAACAATGTACTTCAATGTTGGATTATGTAAATTAATTTTGTTTTATATTATTCAAAAGTTTATTTTGTTGAAAAGCATTGTTAGAATATTACATTTTAATCCCCACTGCATTTAAAAACATATACGTGTAATTAATAAAAACTTAATGAATGGAGAAATGGTTTATTTCTGTGAGGTTATAGGTGGTTAAGGTTAACTGGTAATCAAAATGTATATGTGAAACATCCCGAAGGAAAAATTTGAAAAGTGGTGAGAACACTATTGTATTGAATGTATTCATAAATTTTTGTGAGGAGTATTTAGATTTAGCTATTAAAGGCATTATTAATTTAACGTCCGAGTTTACTGGTGTTACAGTAAAAAGTGTTAACTCTATTCATATGTAAAAGCACAAAACTGGAAAACTGTTATCATCTTCAAAGAAAAAGAAATGTGGAAAAAGTGTGTTTGGCACAAAATTCGATGCTTGTAAGAGATACTGTGTCATAAGATGCATACGTTTTACTTGGACAATGAACCACTAACTATTGGGAAAGTACTAGCAGTTGTTAATAGTGATACAACCTTACTTGACTTCAGAAGAAGTTTTAGTATCCTACTGAAGGAAATTGGATTTGAGTATGTAAATAATCGTTCAGGAATAAAACCTGTTTATGTGCATTTATGCCAGTAAGTTGGTTCAGATTTGAAGTACGCATCTTCAGATAATGCATAAGCTCTACCAGGGCATAGTAATAGAGCTCATAGACCAGTAGTTTGCACACTTTTTTGTTTACATCAGGTTCCTCTCTAAGGCTGGCAGAAGATATGGACATGCTTTTTAAAAATGTGACTCGCTTTGCTTGCCTGCTGTAATGTGTGATGAAAGCTTGTCTTAATTAAGGAAAATTGAAGCTACTACCAGTGAAGCAACAGAACCTAAAATAAGAACAAATTAGAACCTAAAAGCTTTGAAAATAAGTTGGATACAACTTGAAACTAGTCAGCACTGGAACAACTTGCAATATTAATAAGATGAGTGAAGATTTTAGTTGCTAATTTTTTCTTCTTTTAGTTTTAAAGCTTGTCTTAATTAACAAGAAGTAGACAGAAGAATTAGATTTTGTTAGAATAGCTTGTAGGACAGTGAGTATAGGAAGTCATGCAACTGTAACACATTGTAATTTTTAAAAGCATTATGATACTAGGTGAATTTTTTGCTCACCTGTCTTCATCTCCAGATTCCCAAAATGTCTCTGTTGAACTATCTGTTAGACTGCCTACCATTGCTTGCCTGCTTGAAGCCTTGATTTCAATGTTTGGTGTGAGATCTTTGAGTGTCTCCACACAGCTGGTAATCTGTCAAGTAATTGCATTAATACATACATTCATAACAAAACATTTATCATTATATTCTTAAATATAGCATTCTAACTGCTCAATTATGATTATATATGTAAACATTTTTATATATAATTTACAATTAAAAACATTAACATAAATGGATGACAAAAGCACAACATAGTCTTATTAATATAATATTAATGTACTAATGAAGTTTCAACATGTTATAGAGGTTTTACATGAATTACGAAATAGGATTTATTTTTCTTATGGTTGGTAATGCTAGAGCCCAGTACAGTACGGTCATATGCAATACGGGTTAGTTAGACATGAAGAATGAATGATGTAACCAGTATCGCACAGTTGTTGTACATGCACACGTATCAGTGGACGACCGCAACTGTGTACTTATGTAACAACAGCAGAATCCATGTGCACTAAACTACCTTATGGTCTCTAGTAATTACTATGCTACAACATGCATTACATAATTAAAACCTAAATATTGTGATGCAGCGACTATGGATAGAGTGCTATCATGTGGATGGTGCTCAACAACTGGTTGATTCGAAAAATAAAGAGCAGTAGACCACTCTCATGGATGTAAATTCCAGAAGCACTTGTAATGCAACAAGATAATTTTGAACTTTCTTTCTCCCTACCTTTTGAACACTCTAGGGTTCTCCAGTGGCTGTATAAGTGAGAGAGTTGGAGAGTGCATCTCTGTGGTCTTACAATGGAGCTTGTGACAACATACTGTTGTGACATACAGTGCAGGCTGCTACTATGAGAGATTAGAGACAACTTGTGTTCAATTCCCCACCAAGTAAGTAATCAAAAGAGGCTACTTCAGGTGTATTTCATTAGGAGGCTTGGGTGTTCCTTGTCCGGAGAAAATGTGCTCCTGAGTAAGGAGCACTTGCTGCACTGCAGGTGACTGGATCCTGAGAAAAAGGATAGGAAGGACTACCGGGACTATTGGGAAGCAAGAGGGCTAATGGTGTAAACCAAGCTCCAGCCTGAAAAATTCAATGCTACAACTGGGATTTGAACCACGGACCTTTTGCTTCATGCGCAGCTGCTCTAACCACTGAGCACTGAGCTACCATGGCAACATGCCAGTATGGCAATCAATTCCCCGACCGATTTATACTTTCCTGGTAGGCTACAAAAGGTGGTCATAAGGACATGCAAGATGATATTGTGTTTTTAGGGTGTCATTTTAAAACATCCTATACAATTTTAACACAATTACTTAAACTTCTTTCATTGTGATTCATGTTCTATACAGCTGGTGCAAATGGCTCTTCGTGCTGTAATAAATCACACCATTAATTCAAGTACTCATTATGAATAGTGCAATTCTCTATTGAAAGTATCCCTCGTGTATAAGACCAGATAAATTTAAAGTGAAATACTGGCCCAATTAAATGATGGCACTTTGACAGAAGAATGCTAAACATATGATTAATGCCAATGTAAAATAATCTAGGTTAGTGGAAGATGTGCATGATGCTCTGAAGGAGAAAAATTAATAATCTGGTGATTTGCTACTTTTATCCCTAGAACAAAAGCTAGAGAAAGTATAAAAGGTTACCTGTGAGTATGTAGATTGGTGGCTTTCCTGCATACTTATACTTATATCATCCTGCTCTTCTTCAGATCGAGAAAGGATCTTACTGATGTTGCTGAAAACTTGACTCCTGAAAGCCACACAAAATTAGCTGAATCACTGCATCTTTCTTATGGCTAAGTTAATATTTATTCATTTACTAGTGGAACCTACAGCCCAGCTTGTGTTGTTAACAACAAAACTTCTTCTCCCCCTCTCCCATTGGTCTACCAATCTCCATTTTCACTCTCTTACTTCCTCTCCCTCTCTATCCCCCTCACCCTCTTTTCCCCTTTCTTTCACTATGCTACTCTTTCTTGTTCCCTCTCCATCTCTCTAACCTTTCTCTCCCTCTTTCTACTCCTCTCTCATTCTCTTCCACCCACTGTCCCTGTCTCTTCTACTGTACCTCATACAGTATTTTGAAAATGGATAGTAAAAATGTTTTTTCTAGGATGATGATAATAATTAAAAGATAAATTTTGAACTATACTGCTTCCTGTGGTAATTGGTTTATGTACCCAAACCATCCTGGCCAACAATTTTAATAACTTCTTAAAATATTCATGCTAGCCAAATGTTGCATATCAAACAAATTGTCAGAATTCATCACGTTTATGTACTTTTGTTATATAAATTTATATATTTTTGCTTGCAAATTTAAAACGAGTAACTTCACAAAATTTTGTTCTAATGGCTTATTTGTCATTTTTTCACAGTGTTTTTAGACATGGACTTGTATTATGGGGTAGTAATCCAAGGATAGCTGACATTTTAAACATTCAAAAAAAGATTATTATTTATTTATGCCAACAAACTTACTGTTGGTGTTTTTAAACACACAAGCCGTGTGTGGGCAAAGTCTGAGAGGTAGAACTGGAACTGTTGTGGTTTACCATGAGAAATACGAACTGGTTTGAGAATTTAATGCCATTCTGGCAGTTTGTCACAATAGCTCAGTGGTAGAGCAGCCGCCCGATAAGCGGAGGGTCTGTGGTTCAAATCCCAGTTGTGGCATTGAATTTTAAGTTCCAGTTCTACCTCTCAAACTTTGCCCACACACAGCTTGTGTGTTTAAAAACACCAACAATAAGTTTGTTGGCATAAATAAATAATAATTACCATCTGAAGGTTATTTAATCCTGGGACATATAGTACTTACAATAGTAAGTCACCATTGGGGTAATTTGTCTCTGATGTGAGACTGCCTTTGTGGTTTACCAGGAGAAATACGAACTGGCTTAAGAATTTAATGCCATTCTGGCAGTTTGTCACAATCGCTCAGTGGTAGAGCAGCCGCCTGGTAAGCGGAGAGTCTGTGGTTCAAATCCCAGTTGTGGCATTGAATTTTTAAGTTCCAGTTCTACCTCTCAAAAAAAGATTATTAGAATATTGACAAACTCAAACAATGTAGAACATTATTTGTTGCATTGGGAATTCCAACAGTAGTAAATGTATATATGTATGACGTTTTGATCAGTATTAAAGAAAATTTGCATAATTTTAACTTAAGGAATTAAGTACATGAACATGGGACACAAAATAGGAATAGAATTGATATGCCATATCATAGATTACACAGAACATCTAAATACTATAAAGTAATAGGAATAAAGCTTTTCAGTACACTCCCACAAGAAACAAGAAATCTGAATACTCAAACGTTTAAGAACAGAATATAGATTTTGGAAAATACCTTTTAAAGTATGCAAGAATTTTATGAACAGAATAAGACTCGATTGTAAACTTATATAAATCTTAGTTTGTAAATATGTTAAGTGTATATCTTAAGTTAGCAAGGTTTGTATGTATGTATTTATAGAATGAGTATAGTAAGTTGTTTTTGAAGAAGTCCATGGTAATTATTGTAATTACTAAATGACTAATAATAATAATGATGATGACGATAACAACAGCACTGCTACTGCTACTATTAAAAATTCAACTCATGTACATTCACCATTAAGGCAAACATATAGCATGGCTTCACGTGGTAGTACGTGATGACACAATGCAGTTGCTACTTGACAACATTTGGAGAGCCTTGTGAAAAGAAACTGTAAAAGTATTTTTTCCTTGTTTCAAAAGAGCATAACATCACAGTGCAGTATTCATTTCGTTACTTGAGAATGAACTTTTTAATTAAAAATATTTTTAGTACTCTGCTTGTTTCTAATTGTCTTCATACATAAAAACCTTTGGCAGTTAAGAAACAGATGTTTTTAAATTAAAATATATGTATTTTTCTTTCATATAGCTGTTTTCTTTCCTTTATGGCTGATTGCAGTGTTAATTTTCTATGATGTTTAATATTTGATGCTGACTAGTCCAGTCAAAATAGTTATTTTTTAATATGCTATGTTGTAATTAAGTGCTCACCTATGGAGGAACATATGATCAGCTTGTGTGAAGCGCAGGCCCCAGCATCTGATAGCCATCTGCTGCAATGCTGATCCCATAGGAAGTAGCAACATGAGGTCTGCGATGGTCTGAAGCAACGTGTGGAACGTGGAAGGTAAAGGATGCACAGCCTCACCAGCAATACTGATGTCACTCAGTGGATGTTCACACACTCCTCTGATGTCCTGCAGTACAAGTTTTGTTTGGCAAGTTTATGTGCAAAATGTTGAAACAAAAATTAATCCTTAGCTCACATTAGCAATAATAAACACTTTTTAGAAAAAGCTTTTTACTCAAATGTAATGATTAATAGAACTAGATTTTATAAAACATGAAATAATATATAAACTAATAGCAGAGGCCAGCATTTCCCATTTGAAAGTACCTTGTAAATTAAAAATTGGTGCCTTCAAATATGAAAATTGAAGTAGGATGGAATGGTCAAGAACATTAACGCGTGATTTATTTCATTGCATAATCATTGCCATCACATAATGGTTGCACCTTGATTTATAGATAAGCAATTAGGATTTAAGCATTTCATCACATGATCACTACATTAATATTCTAGGTGCTTGCTATTGAGAGATATTGAAAAATAACATGCTGCAACTGCAACCTGTTACATTCAGGGAGAGAGTACAGAATACAGAGGTATTTTTTAGAGGTGGCGTGTGAAGTAATATTGCGCAGTAGTTCATGGTCTAGTCCACTTGTCTATTGCTAGATAAAAGGGGTGTCTGGTTAGTATCTCTTCGAGTTCTAACCCACTAGCCAGCAGGCTGCTGGTGGAAACTTACCTCCACCGTCACTTTGCGTGATGTCACTCACGCACATCCGAGCAAGGTCACGTGCCACCTCTAAAAAATACCTTTGTAAGTAGTATATTGTAATATATTTCTCACTGTTGATGCCATCAGTTTGATCACTGCCAAGGTGGTGGCTAGTCCATCTGTGAATCTGATTGGTTCAAGTACTTAAACAGCAGGAATTAGCTGACATAACCAAGCGATAAGCAAATGAAGCGACAGGGCATATGAACCATTTGTTTGGCATACACCAAGTTAACAATGTTATTCTTCAATTGTGTAGGGCTGTTTGTTTCTATAGTTATTCTAATGAGTACTTATTTAGTGAAACATCAGTATGGAGAAATACAGAACTTATACAGCAGGTTTTAAAGTAAGAGTGATTGCATTTGTGGAACAGAATGATGATTGAGCTGCAGAAAGGAAGTTAATCAAATTACGGACTTGTTCAGTAGTCCATTAATAACGGCTCAAGTTAAAAAGTACATGCAATTCAACAGTATTGTAAATGCTGAGGTATTTCTTTCTTTTAAATAATTTTTTTTTATTATTTACTGGAGTAGGTATTTGCACTGCAGTGTCAGCATTACTTTTGTCTCCCCTCCTTCTCCTCTGCATTCTTTTCAACTATGAACAGCGTAAGATGGCCACACTTCAATATATTCAGACTTGCTCTTACTACCATTAATGCACACTAGTCCCTGAAAGTTAACAAGGCTCGTCTTAAATAATTTATTCTTCACGTAATGGTCACACTGTATATTTTTACTTTATGAAGAAAGCAGAAAAAGTGCAATGATTATGGAATGAAATACAGCATTTAACTGTTTAATGTTAAAGAATATAATTGAATTACATCAAACTTTGTGGGCATATGCATACATTTCAGAAATATTTACTGTAACAAAACATTTCATAGAAGCCGATTTCTACTACTACTACTATCAAACTGAATATTCTTGTCTTTGAAGTACACTTCTTGGGATAGACAGAAATTATTCTCATCACAACTCTCATTAATTCTGCTGTATTTAACGTAAAATTCTATATTTATTTCTTGTTTATTAATGTATTTACGTATTTTCATAAATATCCAGAGCAACATCTAAAATTAAAAGAATATCAGAAAACATATTACCTACATTAAGGAAAAATTGAAGCTAATAAAAGTGAGCCAACAGAATCTAAGTTAAGAACAAATTAGAAACTAAAAGTTCCACTTATCTTATTAATACTCCAAGGTGGTATAATGCTAACTAGAATAAGTTGGATGCAACTTGAAACTAGTCAGCATTATACCACCTTGCAATATTAATAAGATAAGTGGAGCTTTTAGTTTCTAATTTGTTCTTAATTTATATTACCTACATGTTCACCATTAAATTTTCTTTGTCAAATGTCAAAGAGAAACATATAGCCAAGTACATTTTGTTACCCATCAACATGCTGATAGTAACTACTAGGTGACAAATCCAAGCGCATTGGAAACAATATGAAACTGCCAAGTTGTTTATGTCAGCTTATCGCACATACACGGGAAGACAATATATGTATGCACTGTTCAGGTCATTTATATCTTCAGGACAACAACATCTCATATATCGGCAGGTGTGAGAGATCATCCATTTGCGTTGCATTACTGACTGTACACCAAGTTACTATTGTACGTCCAGTGGATCTCCAGCTTTAACACTTCAAGGCCTCGTGATGTGGTGTTGCCAGTTCTTTAGCAGGAATTTCAAAGAGGGTATTTGAAACATTTCATACAGCTGCAGATTGCATCGCTACTTTGTAAATTTACATGGACAGTATGCATATAAATGATCAAAGAATAGCAGAATATGGAGACAATTGTTATACCAGGAAAAAAGCTGCACTAAAGCAATTGAAACCACATGGTCCTTGTAAACCAGAGTTGGCAACACAGTGCTACATTTGGAAGCAACGCCTAGCAGTAAGACTGCCGATTGCTGCTAGCAAAAAGTTTTAACAACCGGTGTGTTACTCATTTCCAGTATTGCCAAAAGTAACAGCTGTTGCCCATAACAGGTAATATTCAAACAGAACAGTGGTGTAACAAAGAGACTGCATAAAAATAAAACCGAACCCTGTATTTCAATGTTTTAAACTTAATATCATATACTTTCATTCTTAAGATAATTTTGAAAATACATTTTCCAAAACTCATTGCTATACGTTGGCAACGCTAACCTCCCCCCTCCAATTCACTACAGCTGAGAAATGTCAAGGCCGGAGATCCATTGGCTGTACAATAGTATTTAGCTGTTCTAGTAAACAAGGTAACAAGCTATTGCAGCGCTCGACAACCACCGTCAATACGCCTCATCCCTTTGCCGGGTGTATGTAAAGAAAAATACTATAGTTTCTAGTCCTAACCTCAGTCAGACAGAACACATCAATAGCTTCTCTGAGCGTATCAAATTATAAAACAGTTCTGGATATATAAAATTATTTAAATCATAATCGTAGATGGCAAATTCATTTATGTTTATCTTCCATCAATTGAAATAAATATGACATTTTCTTAAAACTTGGATTATTTATTAAAAAAGAATCTTGTCTTTTGAAAACCACACAACCCTGCAAATACGAGAGCTCATTACAAGAAATAACTGACACAGGCATTAACCATTTATTCAGTTTCCATGACAATTTAATATTATTTTATGTTTAATTACTCACCACATCTTCTTTACGTTCAGTCTTATTGTTATCCTCTTCACCCTCAATCTCAGGGTCAGGAGGGGTTGGCGTGAGGGCTGCCACAAACCACCACAACAGGTCATGAAGACAGATGGGTTGTGTCACACTCCTTAACAACCAGTTCAAAGCCTGTCAAATATATTAAAATAACTAAATTAATGAAACAATTTCATACTACTTCTCAATTTGTGCAGAAAGGGCTAGAAAAGAGAATCGTGGCTGAAAATGTGTTATATAGAATATTTGTTTCAATGTATGACTGTATTACAGGAAATTGCTTGCTCTGTACTGCGCTGTTTCTAGCTGGTAGAGAGCTCCCTCTCCATATGCCAGCAGGTTAGTTGAAATGAAGTCTTTGTACAGAGGTTGATATATTGTTTTACTCAAAGTAAAATGTCGACTTCTTATGGAGGAACACCTTTACATCATAGAAAAGTTAGAATAAAGTCCAAAGAAATCTCTGAGAATTCAATGAAAAAATGAAGCTGTTAACAGTGAAGCAATACAATGTTTATTTTTCTGCTGTCAGCATATTATAAAAATACATATAAAATTATAAATAAATACATATTATAAAACATACATACATATCTAATAAAAATACAGTTGTAAGTGGTCACTTATTCATCTAATTGTTCTTTATGTAATTCTATCCTTGAATACATACTCCTACTTAATTTGTATTTAAATGACTTATAACTAATCTTTACATCATCTTTCATCTAAAATAATATTCACTAATTTTAATAATATAAGAAATTACCTTCTATTTAAAAGTTTGTCAATTGAGTAGAAGCTCTCTTGAATACAGTATTTTTAGCTCTTTTTTTAAATCTGTTTCTATAGCTTATTGAATTTATATTTTTAGGCAATTTATTGTACAATATTCATCCAGCTACTAATGGTTTATTCTTATAAATTTACAATTATGAGATTTGACATGAAAATTTTTACCCCCCACCCCTTGTGTTATATCCATGTATCTGATTGTTACATAATCATTTCCCAATCCTTTTACAAGCATAATTACCTCAAATATATATAAAGAATATAGTGTTAAAATACTTAATTTTCTGAAGTATTCTTTACATGATTCCTGTCTGTTTAGCCCTAAAATAATTCTGATGGCTCTTTTTTGCTGTCTAAATAAACAGTAAGTTTGTTGGCATAAATAAATAATAATTACCATCTGAAGGTTAATTAATCCTGGGACATAAAGTACTTACAATAGTAAGTCACCATTGGGGTAATTGTCTCTGATGTGAGACTGCCTTTGTGGTTTACCAGGAGAAATACGAACTGGTTTGAGAATTCGGTGCCATTCTGGCAGTTTGTCGCAGTAGCTCAATGGTTAGATCACCTGCCTGGTAAGCGGAAGGTCTGTGGTTCAAATCCTAGCTGTGGCATTGAATTTTTAAGTTCCAGTTCTACCTCTCAAACATTGCCCACACACAGCTTGTGTGTTTAAAAACACCAACAGTAAGTTTGTTGGCATAAATAAATAATAATTACCATCTGAAGGTTAATTAATCCTGGGACATAAAGTACTTACAACAGTAAGTACAACACTACTAAGATAAGTGAAGTTTTTAGTTTCTAATTTGTTCTTACTTAAGAATCTTGTTGCTTCACTGTTAATAGCTTCAATTTTCCTTATTTAAGATGAGCATTTTTTAAGTAGCGTGGTAGTGTTTAGCACTGAGTTTTCATTATAAAATTAATAAAAAAGAAAACAACCCGAAAGTCATATTAGATGCAAAAGAGATAAAATACTCAAATAAAACAAAATTTCTTGAACTCTGGGTTGATCATAATCTAAAATGGAATATGTTGTTAGCTAATGCTGGATTTCTGACAATGAAGTCATTAATCCTCTTGCTCTCCAATATTTTTCACTGATGGATGGGGCACTGGAAGTGGCCAGGTATATTTGAAGGTGGTCTTGATCCATTTCCTCTTGCAGATCACATAGAGGACAGAGTGGTGAAGAATATATCCCAATTCTGTTTAAATGTTTTGCCAGGCAAACATGTCCTGTAATCAACCTGAAGGTTGCAAATGTACACATGCAAAAACTAATGAAAAGACACACATAATATCAATTATCCACACTAAAAAACTTAATTGGTATTCAGACATTAGGAATGGTTTACTTTGCAAAAGTTCATTCACTTATAGTCTATGGAATAGTTTTTTGGGGAAATAGTAATGAAATGATAAAAATATTCTAGGTGCAGAAGAAAATCCTGAGAATTATGCTTAATCTACCTAACACCACTAGCTGTATGCCACATATATAATGTTCTTGTTTAATGTAAAGACCTTAAGACTATTATTATTGTTGTTTATATTTGTAAATACTATTATATGATTGACTGATACTGCATTTATTAAGTAATACATATGTATATACAAATTTTGACAATTCCATGTTATGTAATCATAATCAAAGGATGCAATAAATGAATTGAATTGAAAGCACTTCTCATGGCCTTTAAAAGGTACTAATACCAAGGTCTGATATTGCATATTATGCTGGCTAAGTAACCGAAAACTGCATGATTTAGATTAAGCATCACAAACTGACCATGAAGCTACTATAAAGCTTTTCCAAATTGTGAAAATAACAATACTTCAAACACATGTTGCAAAATATTAAGTGATCAAATATCACCCAAGTTAACAGGATATACTACAAGGTTTTCTGACCTGCATGGCATAAACACGGCAAGTGGCTTTTCGCAGAGCTTGTCTCATGGCCAACTGAAGTGCCTCGAGGTTGTGCTGCTGAAGAATAAAACTCATGACAGGCCGGTTCAATATGTCTAGGGAACAACCTTTGAACTGTTCCGACACTATTGCAGACTGATCAATACAAGGTACCAACTTCTGGAGAGCTGCTGATGGATAACACAGCAGTGATGAACCTCCATCTGGAAAACAATACAAGTGTACAGTCTTTTATATTGCTCAACTTGATACCCTTGGCTCTATTAAGAATTATTTAGCAATCCATAAATATTATGTGGAGTAACCTTTTAGATACTGTGGTTTCTTATAAACCTACTCCCAGTTTAGACCAGCGATTAGGCCTTCTAATTAATAAAATCACTATCAAATCATATTTGTCACTGATATTAATGTTTTTACAAATTTCTTTTTGGTATATGGGTGTTTCAAAAGTAAGTTCAAACATTAAATCACTATAAATATTATAATATTTGAGATAAAAAAATCACAGTGTTGGGCAAATAATGTGGTTTGATTTTCATTTTTGGGTTTTCATTTGCTCCTTTTTGCATTTCACAGTTCTGTTAATTTTAACATTAATGATTTTCTTATTGCTACAGGAATTTTTAAGTTTCAAACTTGATGGAGTTAACATGTGTAATTGCTGACTTTGATCAGAAAATGACCCTAAAACTTTACTTTAACAGTGTCTTCATAATTTAAAAGTTATTTATTGTGAAAAACATAATCTTCATGGAAGATAGCATTCCACCCCACATCTACACTCCTGCAAAACAATTGATTACACAGATGGTAATTATTATTTATTTATGCCAACAAACTTACTGTTGGTGTTTTTAAACACACAAGCCGTGTTTATAAATAATAATTACCATCTGAAGGTTATTTAATCCTGGGATATAAAGTACTTACAATAGTAAGTCACCATTGGGGTAATTTGTCTCTGATGTGAGACTGCCTTTGTGGTTTACCAGGAGAAATACGAACTGGTTTGAGAATTTAATGCCATTCTGGCAGTTTGTCACAATAGCTGAGTGGTAGAGCAGCCGCCTGGTAAGCGGAAGGTCTGTGGTTCAAATCCCAGTTGTGGCATTGAATTTTTAAGTTCCAGTTCTACTTCTCAAACTTTGCCCACACACGGCTTGTGTGTTTAAAAACACCAACAGTAAGTTTGTTGGCATAAATAAATAATAATTACCATCTGAAGGTTATTTAATCCTGGGATATAAAGTACTTACAATAGTAAGTCATCATTGGGGTAATTTGTCTCTGATGTGAGACTGCCTTTGTGGTTTACCAGGAGAAATACGAACTGGTTTGAGAATTTAATGCCATTCTGGCAGTTTGTCACAATAGCTCAGTGGTTAGAGCGTCCGCCCGGCAAGCGGAAGGTCTGTGGTTCAAATCCCAGTTGTGGCATTGAATTTTTAAGTTCTACCTCTCAAAGATTACACAGATGTTTGGCGATTATGTCATCAGTAGACACTTCCCAACAATATGTTCTTCGCAATCTCCAGATCTCAACCCAGCTGACTTTTGGTTGTGGGATTACCTTAAAGAACAAATTTTTCTGACACATCCAACAATCCCAGTGAAACTGAAAAATGACATCTCACAACAAATTGTCAATATTCCAAGACATTTGCAAAACGCTGTGCATGGTCTCTCAAACAGAATGCTAAGATGAACAAGAGGACAGCAGACATGTTTCCAGTGTTTTGTTAACTCTATTGTTTGCCCAACACTGTAATGTTTTTGTAATTCGATTATTGATACAATAATTTCCAGGAGTTTGTAGGAGAAATATTTGGAATATTCTGATGAATACAGACTCAATAACATTGTTTTTAATGAGAATGTTACTTAGTAGAAATTCTTTTCAAGGAGAATAAGTTGTGCAAAAAGAACGTGCAACATTACTAAGATAAGTGAAGTTTTTAGTTTCTAATTTGTTCTTACTAGAATCTTGTTGCTTCACTGTTAATAGCTTCAATTTTCCTTATTTAGAATAAGTAATTTAAAAATCTAATGTGTTACTATCATAGGACTTTCTATGGTCACTATCATTTGATTTTCCCCTCTCTTTTCTAAAACTCTTCCCAGAAAACTTATTTTGCTCTCTGCTTCATATTCAGTGTGATAAATGTTCAGAAAAATTATTTCAGTACACATTTATTTTGCAGTTCCAGGGGGAATCTAATTCTTTACTCTTTCCATGATATTGCAAGAAACAACTGAATGGTAAGCATTTTAAAGCTGGCAAAGTATTGAAAAATTTAAACCAATAATAATTCAGATATAATGCTAATGGCTTCATTGCCAGATGCAAGGCACTAGAAAACAACAACAACAACAATTCAGATATATCTAAAAAATTGTGAATTATACAAAAAGAAATTATTTGAAATGAATTATATGTTTTAAAGAGAATTACTTCTTTTTTGATATACTTAGTTTCTGTTTATTTCTTATAGTTTACCAATTATACAAAATTATGTACTTATTCCAAACAAAGTGGGTTTCACAAGCTGTTCTCATAAAATTCAACATATACATTTTATTTGTCATGTAAATCAATCAATCAAAACTGTTAGTGCCATTTTTGGAAAATAAATGAGCAACAAACATTTTTCTATGCAAATGGTAGCTTAGTATGGGGAATTTTCTTGAAAATCTTTAAGTTGCATCCTTTTTAAGATTATGAGCTTAAATATGAAGATTAGCATTTATCTGACTTGTTGGTTTTGAGTTATGCTGTTCAACAACACACATTTTTTTAACTTCCCTTTATTTGGGTTCAATATACCTCAAAAGATGTACTTCTGGGAAATCATTTAACTGTGCCATATACTAACAAAAACTTTGGTTTTTGTTGTTGTTTTTTTTATTAACCTTTTTATGTATTCATTGCAAACACATGAAAGCTATTCTGTGTCACATGGCAAACCTTTATATAAGGTCAGATTTAATAATAAAATAATAAATGGGGGATTTTCTTGAAAATCTTTAACTTGCATCCTTTTTTAAGATTATGAGCTTAAAAATGAAGATTGGCATTTATCTGACTTGTTGGTTTTGAGTTATGCTGTTCAACAACACACATTTTTTTAAACTTCCCTTTATTTGGGTTCAACATACCTCAAAAGATGTACTTCTGGGAAATCTCAGTATCAAAATTTTGGCTGGAATGCAATACTTCCTCTAACTGTAATAAAGTTAAGTGCTAAAGAAACTAAACATGTTGGTATGTATTTCATTTGAAGAATGATTTATGCAATAAAATAAATTTAAAAAAGGAATAGGAAAACAAATCCAATTGCATTTTGACAGGTTAATGAGCTTCCTGATTAATGTAGTCCTTATTACTTTTTGAACCCAATACCATCTATTGTCAGTGACCTTTCATGGTTCTCCCTCAGAACTGAAGGCATGGCACAGATGAGGGTGAAGATCCCAGTGGAAACCTTAAGCCTAAAGGGGCTTGACCTAGACTGACCATGGTCAATCCAGGATATAAGCTCTGTGGATGGAATTCAGACATGCAGACCAACAAGCCATGGGCTATCCACTACCCTTATTTCAAATGTCTTTGTTACAGTGTGTCATGCACCATTATATTCATCAATGTTTGCATGCAGATTAATTTTAACTTAATAGGAGTTAATTTGGAACCAAGAATGATAATTACACTTTGAACTTTATTTATTCCAGTTATTAGAAGAAAAACAATAATCAGACAGATGTTCCTGAACTTCTTAATAGCATAGTTGAAACAGTGATGATACTTTTCTGCAATAGAACTGTTATACTTCGTGAATCAACAACTACATAGCATGTATCACTCAGCATTGAGATATCAAATATTTTTGTTCATGATCAGCATTTATAAACTTAAGGTTCGGGCAACTCCCAGAGCAGGGGGGGGGGGGGGGGGGACTGTATACAACTGTTTCTGATTTAACTGGGAATGATAAAATCTTTGTTGATTTAAAACGGAAAAGCAATCAATCTATTTAGTTTTTATTTCACCTTTTATTCAAAGTAAAATATGCTCTGAATTTACATATGTACGTTGAATAACACATAATGCACTAAATAACACGTAATGCACTTAATTAGATTCTTATGCAACACTTCTTTTAAAGTAGATATTTATTTTAAAAAACAGAAAACAAAACAAAAGCAGCTTTGAGAATGAGTTGGAGTCAAATTGAAACTCGAGTGAGTGTTTGAAAAATAACTTGCAACATTACTAAGATAAGTGAAGTTTTTAGTTTCTAATTTGTTCTTACTTTAGAATCTTGTTGCTTCACTGTTAATAGCTTCAATTTCCTTTATTAAAAAACAAAAGTATTTTATGTTTAGGACATGCTGTATATGCTACTCAACTATTTATGCTCAATATGGGCCCTATACCTAAATCCTACAATATATTTTCATTTTGATTTTGCAAAACTTTGTACTGTGACTTTTTGTTTCATTTATAAATTGTAAAATTGTGTAGCTTATGATTAAAATCTTTTCACTCATAAAAGAATGCAGACTTCTGCTAAAGGTTGTTTTCTTCTTAATAGCTTCTATTATAAATAAAAGTAAAATTAATGGTAGTGTTTACTTCTGACTTTTTTTCTTTCTATTTAAATTTTACTCAAAAATGTTTTACTTTTTCTCACAGAATTTCAAGAACATAAATTTTTTGGGACTCTAATGATAATAGTCCTACTAAAGAGTAAAAATACATTTTAAAATATTTAACTTCTAAAACTCTTTACCCAGGTAAGAAATTAATAATTTAAAAAAAAAAAGAAGTAAAACAACAAGAACAATAACAACAACAATAATAATAATGATAATGATAAGGGTAGTGGTAGTGGCAGTGATAGTGATAGTGATAGTGATAGTGACCAATGACCAATGGCAACGGCGATGATGATGATGATGATGATGGCGGTGGTGGTGGCGGTGGCGGTGGCGGTGGCGGTGATGATGATGATGATGATGATGATGATGATGATGATGATGATGATGATGATGATGATGATGATAATAATAATAATAATAATAATAATAATAATAATAATAATAATAATAATAAAGTAAAACCTGATGTGTTACAGTCACATGAGTTTTTGTTCCATTCTTCAACAAACTATTTTATGAAAGCTCATTTTTCTATCTACTTCATATTAATTAATATGAACAGTTGTGAAAATGATTTCATTACTTAATTTCTTGGTGGAATACAATAAGTAGCAGTCACAACTTTAAGAGAGGGTTACCATGTGATGCCTTTGAAATTCTGTTCTCTTTGCATGATCATGAGAAAAGACAATGATTTCCCAGTTCAGAAAAGTGTATTTGAAAATTCATACCACTAAGAATAAATATCTCGGAAATGATTAACTATAAAAATAAAATATATATATAAAATAAAAAAGAAGTTTTAAATGGTGTGCTTCAATGAGCCCTATACTTTTTGTGTAATACAACTTTGTCTCTTATATTTGCCAGTTATGCAAAAGTCATTTAGAATGTAGAGGACTTCAGAGCCTATTCCTAGAAAATTTAAGATATACATTTCATTTGTCATGAAAATGTCTTTTAACAATACATGATATTTTAATCAAAATCAATGGAGCTATTTTTAAGAAAATAAAAATGTTTCACTTAAAGGATTGTTTGGGGTTATGCACGCATATATACATGCACATGCACACACAATCACCCACACCACAACCTACAACCCACACCCACAATGACAGATTTGGAGGATTTGGAGGCCTCAAAACATGTATTTCCAAGGAAACATTGGCATCCAATTTTTGGGTGGAATACAATACTTTCTCTACTTACTGCAAATACTGCATTAGAAAATGTAAAAATACAATACAAATCTCTGTACTCTAGAGACAAACTGTAAAATGGAAAAAGTAGAATTTTTATTTGAAATAATCCAATAATCTTTGGACTAGCTGGAAATGGATTATTTACAAAACTTTCTAATATATACTGGGCTTGGATTAAAACAGAGAAAGGGAGTTTAACTTAGCTCAGATATAGTGACAATTTGAGTGGGATATCAAATAGGTCCACTGAAAAGAAACATCTGATGTACAGAGAATCTGATAATATATTTCAGCACTGTGCCTTAGAACCAGAAAAATCTAAATTTTATATACAACAGTTTCTTTCTCAAAAAGAAGGGACGTTATTAACAAGCATGATGTACTGGAATTTTAAATTTAAAACTATTTAAAAATTTAGAAAAATCTAAGTATGAGAGGTAGAACTGAAACTTAAAAATTCAATGCCACAGCTGGGATTTGAACCACAGACCCTCCGCTTACCAGGCGGGTGCTCTAGCCATTAAGCTACTGTGACAACCTGCCAGAATGACATTGAATTCTCAAACCAGTTCGTATTTCTCCCGGGAAACTACAACCATCTGAAGGTTATTTAATCTTGGTGCATAAAGAACTTACAATAGTAAGTCACCATTGGGGTAATTGTCTCTGATGTGAGACTGCCTTTGTGGTTTACTGGGAGAAATACAAACTAGTTTGAGAATTCAATGTCATTCTGGCAGGTTGTCACAGTAGCTTAATGGTTAGAGCACCCGCCTGGTAAGTGGAGGGTCTGAGGTTCAAATCCCAGCTGTGGCATTGAATTTTTTTAAGTTCCAGGTCTACCTCTCAAACATTGCCCACACAAGGCTTGTGTGTTTAAAAACACCAACAGTAAGTTTGTTGGCATAAATTAATAAATCTAAGTATATTTAAAAAGTCATAATTTTGCATATTTTTTCCCTGCAACTCATCCATGCCAAATGCATAAAAAAGAAAAAAAAGTAGTAATATGAAACAGTTCTAAGTAAATTTTTATCAGTTGTAACCACAGTCAAATGGAGTACATTTCAAGCTGTATAGTGAAATTAGGACATTTATATGTTTATGTAAATGAAACAATAATTTTGTTCAGCGAGCATAAATGGACAAAGCAATAATGAAATAAGGTAAAATTAGTAAATATTGTATAATTTGTTATGCACTGTCACAGTGAGTGAGTTGTGTTTAAGGGCCCGTTGACAACTAGGTCATTAGGGCCCTGTTATGCATTGTCACATGATTTTTTAAATGTGGAAGAGCTTTTATTATTATGGACCATGTTTGATATTAGTGAACTTATTGAATTTCAAGATTTTTGCACTCCATATTTATAAAGTCAGTGAATTTCTTCAACTAACATTGTAGGTATTATTTGTTAATTATGTGTTAAATATCGTAAGATTATTACTGGCATTATAGGGGAGTTATTTATAATGTCTCTCATATTAACCCAGTTAATGAATGGTACGTTTCATTTTCCTGGTCACATGTGGCATAAGGGAGAAAAGTAAAAAAAGTAATATATGTTAGTGATGGCCATAAAATTGTGTTCTCTGACTGCCTTTGGTGCACACCAAATGAGTGAGGAGATGGTCCAGACTAACATGAACTCTATGAATACAACCTTTAATGTGCTTCATAGACCATTATCCTGAAAGTAAGATAATAGTAGCTTCTCTCTTCTTTCAAATTCATGCTTCCAAAGCTCCATTACAAATTTAAAATCTGCACTTGTTTCTCCTCTCTAATCAACTGTTTTCAAACATGACAAGATGTCAAAAGCACTCCATTGTTACACCATTCCTGAGTTGTTAGTGGTCATGCTGAACGACTGTCACCTGGAAAGTAAATACCTTCAGTTGTTTCAGAGTGGAGTGGCTTACCACTGGCCATCTCCCCGCTGCTGTTGTTCCTCTTGCGCATCATTATGATTCGCCCATCTCCCTCACGCCTGCTCCAGGGAGCTCCATTTGTACCCATTGAAATGGAGCGATGGAAAGTGCGACCTTTGCTTCCCTCACTTTCATTGTCACTTAGAGGGCCCTCTGACATTGGCTAGAAATGCAAATATGTGCTTATTTTGAATACAATGGTAAAAATATACCTCTAATCTATCCAATATGATCTATCTTCTTAAATGACACAATTAAAAAAGAAATTTCTGTTTCTTTAAATTATATAATATTTATTTATTCATCTATAGTTGAAATTTCCCAGCAACATACTTTTATGTCATTTTGCTTTCACCTCCTCAAAACTATATTTTGAAACCTTTTTGGAGTTACTTTTCATTTGTATAACATTTGATTATGATTGATAAATTATCAGTGGATTCACTTGTTATTTCACTAAGTAAAAAAGAGACAAAATAGTTGTCTGGCTTGGGTAATGTCCAACTCACTAGTTACTCAAATATTCTCTCTCCCATTCTACAATATGTCAAATACTCAACTACACATAATAAAATTAAAGTTCATTGACTCATCAACAGGGCTCTGAAGTCTGCACAAAGCATCTTTGCATCTTGAATGGATCATCTAACAAACACTTTGATGAAATTTGAAAGCATTAATAAGTAAGATATGAAATATTTTATAAGCAATGTTTTCAAATGGAACATTTTATTTATCACGTGCAAGACACAGAAACAATGGTAATCTGCTTTACATCATAATATGATTGTTACTAACTAGGAAGAAAGAAAATAATCATACCTTTTAATACACTAACTTCAAAGGAAATTCTATGTGGAAAAACTTAAACATACAACAGTGAATATTTTGGGAATGATTAGCATTAGAACACAGTTTTGTGACATAAATTATATCTAGTAATAAATTCTACATGTTTTTATAGTAACTTATACCTCTTGTGGCTGCCAGTTAAACAAGATTAAAAGATCAAGAAAACATAGGTTTTGACAGAACTCAGATAGAAACTCCAACTATGATAGCACTACCAAATATAAATCCACTAGCTACAACATCATGACAAGCATCCCCACCCCCACCATTGCCACTGAAAAGGAAGGAAGGAAATTAATAATGGAGGGAATCTCAAGCTGGCAACCAGACTATTATGGATCTATATTGGACATCTAGATGAGGCTACCACCAGGAAAAACATACTAACCTACATAACAGGGAATGGCTTCAACACCACCCTTCACACCAGAGGAACAAGGCATTCAAATTGGCAGTCCCAGATGAAGACAAACAAAAAGTTCTGACCTGAGATTGCTATATGGAAAGGCTTGAAATCAGCAATACAATTACTGTTACAAAGCTAGGATATACTAAATCATGATGCATTAATTTTCTGTAAAACATTTCTACAGGGACCATCCGAGATTGAAGGTTTCTATTCAACACAAGCATTACCCAAAATGGCAAAAGAGGGAAGACCATCAGGAGGAATTTCTTGCTACCATAGATTGACCATGGGACAATTCATGACCATGGAAGAAGACATGGTCATCATTCACCTATAAACTCAAAATTGCTGTTATGTACCTCAGACACAAGTGACATTAAAGGAAGTTACTGAGATAATGAGCAATTAAATATACTGACCAGAAAATTCTTATAATTTCGGGGAACCTAAACTGTCATATATTCTACTGAACCCCAAAAGCACCTCCCACCACCAAACAATCCTAAATGTGCTCATCAGTCTATACAAACATCTACTGGTCTTTACCATATTTGAGATAGAGAAGGATAGCAATCGTTCAACAAATAGAAGCAACAATAACAAAAATCAACACAAGACTACTAGAATGATCCCTCAACTGGGAAGAGATAGTAAATCTCTTCAATGAGGGCAGCATAAATGGTGCCTTAAGATTTATGTAATAGCAGACCAGAAACAACCAAAGAGATGCAACATATGCTGGTTCAAGTACCACAATCATATCAGCATCACTGATGCACCTGAATTTTGTCCTGCAAGAGCTCTTTTACCAGTAAATCTATAGACATGGAGCTATCACTTAAAAATCATCTATTCCAATTGCAAAATGGCACCTGTATGCAGCCTTCTTTGACTTTACCAAAGCACTCTACTGTGTCAACAGGAACTTAGTTATACAGAAGCTACAGTCATTCCTAGGCAGACACATCATGGAGATCCATGTGTGTTGTAGTGTTTAACGCCCGCTTTTATTACTACGGCACCGCAGGCGGTGACACTGATGATACATGAAGATGGAGCACCGGTGGAATGAGATGGCGGGGGAAACCGGAGCACCCGGAGAAAACCCGTCCTGACGCCGCTTCGTCCACCACGAATACCACATGCGGGTCCCTGGGATCGAACCCGGGCCGCCTAGGTGGTCATGGAGATCCTAGTCAATATGCTGTGCACATGTTAGGAAATGTATAATTTATGGTGCAAACAGCTTTAGACAATTTGGTAAAGTGGACTCAAAGCAACACTATTCAATATTAACTTTCTGAAGCTTTGGAATAGTGAAGGCAACATTCAGTACCTAAGCATAAATGACAGAGCGAGTGAACTAAATGTGTCCTACATTTACTTTTTTACTCTTAATCCTAAGCACTATTTAGTATGCTTACATGAGGAGTAAGCTTAACACAATCTTAGAGTAATCCGAGTTTAATTAGCGGAATAAGTTAGATGTAGCAGTTGAAAATATTTTATTCTTCTTTCTTCTGAATAAAAGAACCAGTGTACAGCAGAGCTTTCTATGTACTAAAGTGATAATCCTCAGTCATGATCTGACATGCACTTATTCAATTATCACATAGTAAAACAAGCAAATGTGTAAAAGTCTAATCTTGGCCAAAATAACATTTATTTAAAGTAAATCTTGCTAAGGATTTTCCTTCTCCACTTACACGCACTCCAAGGGAGCCAGAGAGATGCGAGTTCCCATTGAGGCCAGCCTCTAACAGGCTCTGTTGCACACTCTGTCTTCTGTAAGTCTCCTCCAGGAACTGCTGATCTTCAGGCATCTGTTGGGATGGATGAACTCCCAGTGCTTGCAGACACTGGAAAGGACCTGCAGGGGAGAAAGGACCTGGAGGATCAGGAGGGCTGTAGTTCTCAGCTACAGATGGCATATTGTTGATGGAACTGCGACGCTGCTGGTGTGTTGGAAACCCTGAACCTGCAGCACTGGCAAGATCTAATAGGAACATGGCATTGTTCTTCATGATGATGTGTGTCTCAAGTGGGGAGGAACTTGCAGTTGGAGAGAGTATCTTAGAGACAGATGCAGCAGATACCTTTTTCTTGCTGAGTGTGCTCTTTTTACTACTATTAGATTTGTCTTTGCCACCACCAAGTTGTTTCTTACTACGGAGATACTTCTCACGACAAGTATCACAGACAAGGTACCAGGAACTACCTCCAACACCACCGTCTCCACAGTTTCCTGCCCAGCCCACACAGAAGTTACCACCACTATTGTATCCCTTGCCCCCTGCATGTCCACCACAGCCTGGGTGAGCCTGGCGCATGTGATATGTGACAGGATGTGGGTACATATTGCCACATAGTTCACATGCCGTCTCACGTTCTATACCACCCCCCAACATAGCAGCTGCTGCCCCAGCAAGTCCACCTGCAACCTCCCCAAACAAATTAGCTCGACCCATTGGTTTCCATTCTTTCTTCTTGCGGCCTATCTTCTTATTACCAGAAGGTTCTCTATCTGCCCCAGCACGTGGTTCCTTCCCATCAGACATGCTCTTGCCTCCCAAACCACCCACAATTTTATCCACACTTAGTAGCTTCTTCGCAGGCCTGACCGGCATTGTGGGGCTTGGTAGAACCACCTGTTGCATGATCGCTTGCAGGCAGTTGGTGCTCAGCTCTTCCCACAAGAAAACTAGAGACTTGAGAGCAGGTGGTAGCACTGTTACAGTGTGGAAAGATCCTTCTGGAAGAGATGATAATTTTGCCACTGCTTCTCCAGTTGCTGCAGATGTACCACTGCCGGCGCCCATTTCTTCCTTGATGGTAGATTCTGCATGTGATTGCTGCTGTTGTTTCTTTGCTCTGTTGCGGTTGGCATTAGCATTTGCTGCAGATCTTGTGAGAGTTTCAAGTGTTGAAGGCTGGATGTGTAAATAGTTCCCTGCTGTACTCACTTCAACTGAGTGTCTCTGTCTTGCCCTTTGCTCTTTGGTGAGTTCAGACTTCCTTCTGTCCGACCCAGTACCTCCAGAACCACCCGCAGGTTGACGAGTTACAACAAGAGCACCTTGTTTCGGAAGACTAGGGTGGAACTTGAGAAAAGAGGCACAAGCCATAGCATCATGTACCACACCTTCATGCCAGAGAAATGCTGCAAAGATGGCTCTTAAGCTCTCTGCTACTGATGGACTAATGGCCTCTTTAACAGGCTCCTTGGTGAGGGTGAGACTGCGGTCTCGTGTGACAGGTTGCTGGCTGGGTGCAGGAGACATGGCTCGTTTGCTACTCCTGGTCTTGCTTCCTGTCCCGCTGCGATCTTTGCGGCTTAGTTTGGGAGAGAGCCTCTCCTCTTTGTTACCACTTGCACCAATGCTAAAGTGGCCCTTCATACTTGTTGCTGCACTCTCTGGGCTCGTCTGTGTTCCAGTCTGTGTCACAGCTTTAGGGCTGTAACCAAGTGGGTCCTGTGTAAACACAAACAATATCAACAAAATTATGCTACTCATTTCATTTTTAGTTTTCTGTAACACAAGAGATAGAACACATCTGGGAAATATAGTAGGCTAATGGAAAACCCATTAGCATGGAATGTGAAAATCAGGTGTCCGCGGAAAGGTCAACTAATGCAATGAGTGAAAGTGAAAGGTAGGTAGATTTGGCAGGGTTACTTAGACAGTTAAGAGACAGCATTAATGGGCTTAAAGGGGAAATGCACGCAAATTTAAAGGAAGAAATATCAGAACTGCAAGGGAAAATAAATTGTAGTAACAAAGAGCTAAGAGAAGGGATCAATAAGGAAGTTAGGGAAGAAATATCGAAGCGCAATAGGGAATTGAACGAAAAGTTAGAACATCAATTAGCATGGCAGCAGGAAGTGCTGGAAGACATTAGAGTAGGCCAGAACCAGATGCAGGGGGACTTTCTATTAATCAGGGCAGAATTAAAGGGAACACAAGCAGAAATAGAAAATCTAATGGGGAAAGTGGAAGCTTTTCAATTGGAGAATATACGTGAGCAAAGGGCTGAGGAGGAATTGCGTCACAATAGAGAGTAAAATTAATAAATATTTAGAATTAATAAGAAATGACATGGCTAGAGACATAGAATTGGTAAAAAGCAATATAGCGGAAACGCTGATGCAATTAACCGAAGCTCAGAGCTCCCATGGTGACAGAATAGCCGAAACTGTGCATGAAATGGCTGATGTAAGAGCGCAAGTACAACGGACCTCTACAGCTGACGAATCCGCTAATAACAGTGTACACATGGCCATCTCATGTGCAGAATCCAGTACAAGTAATAGCAATGTAAGAGAGACACCGCTAACAGTAACACTTGAGAGTGATGCAAATATTCCACATGAAAATGCAAATTACATGCAAAGCATGTGGTTTCAGTTCCTAAATGAGATAGCTATCTCATCTTTTGACATTGCCCATGACAATGCCCAACAATACATCCTGGACTTAGAAGCATATTTCAAAATAAAGTCTGTCCCTGATCAATTCAAATTAATGGTAATAAAAAAAGGTTTAGTGGGGAGGTGCCTGAATTGGTTTAGGCTCACACTGGGCGACTAGGTCTCCTACGAACAGTTTAAAATGGCATTCCTCGCCAGATACTGGAGTACCCAAAAACAATGCAGTATAAGGATAAGGGTGAACAATGGCAGGTATGACAGCCGTGATAGGGACAGCATGGTGGACTACTTAAACTCGCACAAGAGGCCAAGTTACTAGAACACCCAATCAGAGAGGAGGAATTTATAACCCTCATGGCTTCTCACTTCCCAGAACATATCAGAAACCATTTGATTATTGCAAAACTCTGCCACCTCAATGATGCAATTGAATTATTAACGGCATTCCAAGGGGAAAGAGCAGAACACAAACCGAACAATCAGGGACATCTCAGTGGGAACAGGGCACGACCGGCCCACAGTTACCAAAATAGGCAACACAAGCCCTACAACACAGACGATCGGCATAATGATGAAAGACCCCGATATCCGTCCGGCGAAAGAAATCGACACTATGACGGTCCGAAGCGCAATGCCCCGATAAATTGAACATACAATTCAGGAAACAATTATGGGAAATTGCATTTCATGCAGTATCAGTGGAACCGAAATAACGATGACAACTGACAAGATGGCAGAACAGACAGAAAGAAGGGCATCCAGATGCAGGCAACGCATACCAACCGGACAGGCAGTATGAAAGGGAAAGGCCAATGACCCAGGATGTGAGCTTTCAGGCACCAGCAAAACCTAATCAAGAAAATGAAACGGGGTTTTTAAACTAATAAACAGGGACATAAATTCTCCGCTATGTGCTCCGAACAATGACAGACTAAAAGGAAACAAAAGGGAGAAAGCAATGGGTCAACCAAGTATTAATAAGGACAGCATTGAGTATCCCAAGGTTGAGAGAAATATGAAGGGAGATAGAATGTGTGACATCGTGGAAGCACCTAGGATCGCAGTTGCGATTGGGGGAATGAATTGTTACGTAATAGTGGATACCGGGTCGAATATGACAGTATGTAGTCAAGAACTGTTCAACAATTTAAAATCAAGTGGACTAAAACTGCAGACCTTACCCGTATCTAATGTATATTGTGTATTGGACATTGGAAGAAGCAAAACAAGGATAAGTCAGCAAGTATTGATAAAGACCAAAATTCAAGGGATAGAAATAGACATTATAGCGCTAATTGTACCTAGATTGTCGGCGGAACTAATCATTGGGTCAGATTTCCAACGGCCATGTGGGCAACCATTGACTTTGAATATCAGAGGGTGAAGATCACCACACTGGAAATAAGCATGTAAGCCCTCTTCATCCGAGTGACTGAAGAAAGTAAAGAGAGTTTCGGAAATGGAGAAGAGCTACAAAATGCAGAATTTTTTGTGGAGAGAATATATGTGAATAAAAACAATTCCAATGGGTACAATGAATACGGAAAGGAAAATAAGGAGAGTTGGGTAAGTGGTGATGATAAGGATAATAATGATGTTCATGATAAGAGTGATGAGAATAGTAATGCTGATGACCTAGAAAATGAAACTTGTTGTCGCGAAAACCTGTTCAGCAACCAGGTAAACTTAAACGATGAGGAACAGGTGTTTAAACAATACAGTATACAAGTGAAGGAAATACAAGTTCGAGATGAATGGACAGACAGTAATAGGCAGGCAATTAGCTGACAGCCGGAATATGAGGCTTTTGACCTGGAAACCAGTTCATTGGGAAGGATATGCCGAGTAGCCAGAAATGTCCATGCGTTGAATGAAAAGAAAAAGTGTTAGTAAGGCGACACATATATTTTCCGCACTGAATAAAATAAATGCAAAGGTTTCCAACTCTGGAGATCATAAGTCAATTCGGGGCCGTTGCATTTGAAATAAGAGAAATAAAAAGTCAAAAAGAACTTGGGCAGGTATCATCTATCACTATTAAGACCCTTCAGAGAGTAGAAAGTAGTAGGAGCTAGATCACATGTGGAGCAAAGAAATGCAATAAATAGACTTTAAAAAAAATAACTCACTGATAAGGTGGGAGAAGCTTGCATTAATATTAGTAATTAGAAAAGTGTACATATCAGGTTACAAAGATAAGATGCAATCATGTGACACTGGAAAGCGAGGTTGCTCAGATAGGTTGTATGACGAATTCTATTTTTGTCAGGACAGATGTATTAAGTATTGTAAGTGATAAGGGTGACTTGATGACATTCCTAGTGGATATCCTAGTGGTAACTGTGTTAATATGTTATTCCCATAATTTTATCACACAGACGTTAGTTTCTGAAATCTTAATAAAATACTGAATATGTGTAATCAATGTCGTGTGAAAAGACCAAAAGACATGAATCGATATAACCATATCAAGGAAGTGACAGTGTAAAATGAGATCCAAAAGGTTACTTGTGTGTGTATAGATAATGTATATCATTCCAAGGATAATTTATGTGAAACGTGTACAAATCCAAAGGGCTATTTATGTATCTGTATATATGTATTCAAAATGTAGAGCATTCAAAGGGTAATATGTGTAACATGTAAAATATGTAAAAGAATATTCAATAATCAAACCATATACCCATTGCACTGTAATGATATAAGAAACACTGACTCGCCGATGACCCGGAAAGAGCAACCAAAATTATTTAAGTACAGTAGGAAAAGCCCAGTTACACACCATGTGTGTCCTTGGTTTCTTCATAGCGGGGCATTTGTGATAGGATAAATCGAATTGATTGTCAAGGGAAATTAATAAATAAAATATTTGAGTAGACCATATACCTTATTTATCTAAAAGGGCTACATATATAAACTTTGTGAAGACTACGGAAAAAATAGTCATTAGAGTAAGGTCGCCAGACAATGGGGAACAAAGGATATGAAACTCCTTTAGAAATCTTTGTAAAGTTAATAGTGACGCTGTGTGCAGTGAAGCATAAACTCCTCAAAAAGCACCCGCCAAGACAGGGCATGCTTATTGGTGGAAAGTCGAATGTCACAGACATAATATGGATTTCCCAATGAGGGCAACCACATGGTCATGAAGAAGTGGTAATGTGAGGGGAAGATTAAAATAATAAAACCAGCGAACAAGCTATGTCGATACATGCACTTACACATACACACACGCACCTACAGACTCACACATTCACACTTACGAACTTACTCACGTGCGTGTATCCTGCTGTCGACCGCGTGGATATCAGTGCCGGGAAACATATAGCTGCATCGGGTATATGGTTGTGAGGAAGAAAGTTGTAAATAAATGAGGACTGGAATAAATGTTTCACGATAAATGTATTTATTTCAACACCCACGTGATAGAGTCTCAGCCGTGGCAATACAGTGAGACCAAAGAAGAATATCTGCAAATTGGCATTACATTACATTACCCATTAATAGTAATAAATTAATTATAAAAATTTGAACATATATGTTCAAAAATACTTTTTGGTGTCTGACTGATTTTTATTTGATTATTCAACATGCTTTAATTTTTGTTTAAATTGAAGAAGAATATATAGCTGTATTCTGTTAGCAAAGAAGTAGATAAGCATTTCAGATACATAAAACTTTTGTTAATGACATAATTGTATTATATTGGTATATTTTTAGATTTATTTGAAGTATTTGATTTCTGAACCAAACACTTTATAGAAAAATCTAGTGTTACGGCATACATGAAAAAGCAAATAATTGACTCAATGCACATCTATGAAGATGTGAGCAACTAGCTGAAATAACACAAAAAAATTAAGAGACTTGTACTTCTAAAGAATCTCAGTCACATAATGGAGTACAAGACTCAGTTCTTGGTGTTTATTGTTTCTTGTTTAAATAAATCACTTACCAACTTACTTGTACTCCTATGCTATCGTGCTATTTGCTGATGACAAAGCAATAATTAAAAGTAACCATGAAGAACATTAAGTAGTAGCCCTTTCCTCCCCCCCCCCCCACCCCTAAAAAAAAAAAGTGTTCATAAAACATAAAAATTTGCAGTTTTTTCCTTTGTTCACAAATAACTATCAATTCATGCAAGAAGCAGATAATATTAGATAATGAAATCATTCAGTACAAACCTTCTAGAAAGTTAGTTTGTATATTCCCTGGTGAGTATGGGAAGAATGGGAGACATAGAACATTTGACTACTACATTAAATAAAATAATGTTCTCCTCCAGGATTATTAGCAAGACAATAAATGTTAAGTAAAACACAGGCTTCTTGTTATATTAATTTCATGGTTTAATCACATCTGATATAATATTCTGGAGACAATCTGATACAGGAAATGCAAATTGTTAAATTACAGAAAAAGATGATAATAATGACTTAAAACAAACAGAAACAGGTAAATAATTAGGTATACCACTGTTTTCAAGTATACATGTGCTAGAGGTACTATTACATGTAAGAAGGCACTTGAAGGATTCTGAAAAAAATGTGACAATAAGCATGTTTATAACACAAGGTTGTTAAACATTTCATTATTTATTTTGAAATTCAGTTGTATAACATATCCATTCAATATAAAAATACTGCATTAGAAGCTATTTTCAAGCATTAAGTTAAAACTGATTAATGAAGTACTGCTCTTACTCAGTAAATGAAGTAATGGAATATTACACAGATTTCTATCTAAGCTTAGTTTAACCTGAAGGGAAACATCTAAACAAATGTATAAATGAGAGAACATAAAATTGACTGACATTGTTCTTTCACACAAGGTTGTGTATAGGATGAGGGTTGAAAGGTAGAATAAGACTGTTAATTCAAAGCCATAGCCAGGATTTGAATCGTGAACCTTCTGGTTTCTGCACAATTGTTCTAACCAATGAGCTGCAATGGCAACATGCTGGTATGAGAATAAATTCACCAAATGACTTGCCTTTTCCTGATAAACCAACAAGGAGACCTCAAATGGTTATCGAGATAATACACTCCAATGTCACCTTACAATGTCATAAGTAGAGCCCGGATTTTTATGTAATTACATATTTTAAATTCTGCATAATATTTCAATGAGAAGTAAAAATGTTGGCAAATTATGTCATTTGAGACTCCCTTAGAAGTTTTTATTTTACATTTTTTTTACATGTTTTGCACATTTCTACATATTTTAACGATGTTACATAAAACGGACATATTTTCTGCATTTTGTTACAATTTTATTATTTTTTAAAAAATATTGTAGTCACATTATAAACTACGGTTTTCACAAGCTTTGCTGAAAGCAACAAAAATCAATCTGCGAAATAGGATGCAAGTTAAATTAAGAATGCGATAGTAACTGCCTCGCCTCATTCTGATTGTTGTCCGTTTATATCAAAGCTGGTGCTGCTCGACAATGTTGATCTCCAGTGTCACGTTTCTCATAGCACTTTGGGCATTTACAAGGACTGGAGAAATTGATGTTACCATTGTTACCATTGTTGCGGTAGTCGACATCTTGTAATATAGCTGCGAGAGAGCCCCTGGACAACCATCAAAATTCAAAGCTGTGCTAAACAGGAATCCAGGGTACTCTACGCTTGTATATGTATCTGAAGTGCTAAATGATGACAATGTCAATTTTCCAAAACATTTCTCTGAAAATCAGATTCCTATGCTAAAATATGCTCCTGTTTCTTCATGTAACGTGGAGAGAAGCTTCTCTGCTTATAAGAACATTTTATCCGATAGGAGACAAACAATGACCCTTGAAAATATGGAAAAGTATATGGTTATTCACTGTACGTTGAAAGAAAGAAAAGACTCAAAATGAAAATGCCCGGTTGTTCATTGTACGTCAAGATATAAAATGTATCCTCATTATAAAATTTAATTATTTTTATTTGATTGTTTCACTCAATGGTAAATTTGTTCAGTATTTCAACATTATTTTACCGTCTAAAATTTAAGTAAAATAATTTTGTGAAATGAGTAATTTTAATAAATATAATCCAAAACACATTTTTATTTCGTAATTACCAACTTGAAAATAAATTTTAGGTAAATTCTGCATAAAACAAAACATTTTCCCTATAATTAATTCCATATTTAGTAAATTTTAACTCAATTTAGTTAATTTACGTACTTACAGACCCATCAAATTACAAAATTCTGGATAATTTGCAGTCTGCATTTAGATTTGAGATGGTAATCTTAACGTTTAGATCATTACATAATTTTACACATTTTGTTGAAATTACATATTTCATTACATATTTTGATGTTTTCATTACATAAATATGTACATATTTCGCACCTTGATATTACATAAAAATCCGGGCTCTAATCATAAGTACTTTAAGTTCTGGACCTTTAGTGACCTCTGTTAGGTCAATCAATGATAAATAATTGCTCTTTTACAAAAGGCCGTGGAACAAACTATTTCATTAATATTATTACTCAAATTAACCATACATTATTCAGTATAAGAAATAAATGAAACAAACACATACATAATAAATACAAATTGTGACACCAGCCCATGCAAGTGGCACCACAACAACGGACGATCAGGGCTGGGCTGCCCCACCCCACTGGCGTGGCGCATAACAAAGTTGCTCGAGGTCAAGCTCCCCCCATGGCCAAATAATGAGTGTGGTACGCAACAAAGGATTGGATTCGAGAAGTGTCCAGCAGCCATCATGTTTGTAGAAGTTCAAGAAAGGACCATGTGACAACATCCCCACTATATAAGGAGGCAATGCAGAGAGACAACAGGCTGACAGGAGTCAGTCAGTTTCTAGTTTGAGTATGCGTGTGTGTGTTAGCTGCATGTGCAGTTGCATCATGAAGCAAGATAGCGAAGCAGTAATGAGTAAGTGATTGTATTGTCAGAGGTAGTGTTTGGGAGAAGAAGAAAGTGAAAAAAGATAATGAAAGGACTGAATCAAGGTTACAAGAAGAAAATAGTTATGAGATGTAATATCACGGAAGACTAGAATGTGTTAATGTGAGTAAAAGAGAACTGTGTATCTGTGCAAACATTTTGGAAGAAAATAAAGTGAAGAAAAGAAGTAATTGAATTGGACTTTTGTCAATTTTGTCAAAATATGCTATTTAGAGTACTTATATGCATGCCAGTACTGTTATTCATAATTCTAACTAAAGAAAAAAAATCCAGAGTACTGGTGATTTATGTTTACACGGTTTAGAAAGATATAAGTTTTTCTTTGCTTCCTTTATGTTTCCACTTTGTTTATACACTAGTCGATTATATTAGTCACAGAAACTCTATAAATTAAGACTGTAATGATAGACTGTTTAATTTAGAGCTGGGCACTTTCATTATTAGATCTACTTATTCATCACTATCATCATTAGTATCATCAGTTACAACCTGAGAAAAATGATCTCGCAAACCTATTGTTTACATGTGTGCAGCAGTAATGCTTTCTGAAAATATTGATGCCACACCCAATATGCATCTGCTTTGTGCTGTAACAGCATGGATACAAAAGTATGCATAATATATCTTAATATAGCATAAATATAATGGATAAATGAGAGAGTAAGGGAATATAAGGGGCCAGAAAATGTAACATATTAAAACACATAACTGAAAAACAGTAACTGAATTAAATATTAATGGGCAAAGTTTGGTGCATGAACATTTAAAGTATGTCTGCAAAAAAGCATAGAAATAAATAACATATAAATGATGTTCAATTGTATTTGTAAATTCTCTATTTAAGTACATATTTAAGTGAAAGTTTTAGAAGTGTGTTTGCACATATATAAGTTTCACTAAATTAAGTATTTGCCTCAGAATTAGTTTTGTGGAAAGCCTTCCTCATGCTGTCAGCTGATGATGAGTAAGGGATTCCTTGAAACTAGTTCTGAAGTTAATTTGGTAAAATTTATATACAGGATGAGGCATAAGTAGCTTGACATTTGTTATGTCCTTATTTACAGGCACTAAACAGCTTTGATGGGTATTTACAGTATGGATTCTAGAGGAGTACTGGAAGTGTGGAATCACAGCGACAGTGCTGGTTTGCTGGAAAGAAAAGTGAACAGACCTGTTCCCAGTCATCAGACTGGTGCTGTTTTTATAAAATAATATAGCTTCGGATTGAGCAATGAGACTATTTTTTCTCTCAGGGCGTGGTACTAGATGGAATGAATAAACACTTGATGTTACTTCACTATAATATATTATTTTATTAACACTTTTTCTCGTCTTTACAATTATCTTTCGTTGCACCAATTTATATTATATTGATAGTCTTTCCAGTTTTTCGACAACTTTAGAACAAAAGCTTCATGAAAGTTTAGTCAATTTTCTACTCACATCCATATGCGTTATAAAAACACTTCTTCTCATCTCAAACACACAGACGCTATTAACAACTCCAGTGCCACTTCACATGATGCTACCTTTCTTTTGTGTACATCCGCGTATGCGTTCATCAAATAGTTCCCGTATTAGGGAAGCGATCTTTAGCTATTCTCCCTTCGCTTTTAATATTGAACACATATAATTCTAAGAGGTAGAATTGGAACTTAAAAATTCAATGCCACAACTGGGATTTGAACCACAGACCTTCCGCTTGCCGGGCGGACGCTCTAACCACTGAGCTATTGTGACAAACTGCCAGAATGGCATTAAATTCTCAAGCCAGTTCGTATTTCTCCTGGTAAACCACAAAGGCAGTCTCACATCAGAAACAACAACACCAACAGTAAGTTTGTTGGCATAAATAAATAACATATAATTCTTTTATTTATACATATATATTAAATTTAAATATGGAACTTAACATTTATGACGTCTTTAAACAAACTTAATTTTTTGTAACAATGAACAATAGCAACACGTTTTCGTTACTCAACTAACTCGTATCAACACCAAAAATAAATTACATTTTCAATAAATATTTACATAAATGATTTTCTTTTGGGGTCTTACAATATTCTGTCTCAAGACCATCTACTCAATTCGCAATAAGTTCAATGAAACAAGAGCCATTTTTCTGTCCAGTGCGCACAGAAGAAAGTGAGATGGTTGCATATGCATTTGTATCAAGTAGACCTGCAGTATTTTCCTTTGAGTTGAGTTAGGAATTTAGGCTCTGTACAGGATGTTGAACACACTTCACATGAAGCCATATCACCCATGACCTACTGGAGGATGATCCCGACATAAGCCTGTAGTTGTGTGAAGTACAAGTGTCTCTGAACATCAAGCTACTTATGCCGCACCTTGTATATGTGATCACTTCTTAAACTTTGGTGTAGTCATTTCACTGTGTCTTCCGAGATGTAATTATTTGTAAGCTTTGTATTTTAAGCATTTTGCACATATGTACAGAACATTTGCATACTTTCTCTTATAGACTTTTCTTCTATAATCATTACAATTGATATTTTCAAAAGTGTCAACATTTTGTTTACCTGCTCATTCTTTCTTGGCGTTTCAGGTGTGCTGTTTGGGCTGCCCTCAGAGCGCATCTGCAGAGAGCTACAGCTAGGACTGGGTGAAAGATCCCTGGTGTTAGCAGTTGTGGTGCAGCCGCTAGGGGACTGAGACAGATCACGTGTGAGGCTGCTGACCAGTGCACTTGTGTCACTCTGAGTAGAACCACGACGATGTGATCCAGCTGCGCTGTGCTGAGAGTCCACCAATGCACCTGATACTACAGTCACAATGTATCATTAATTTCTATAGTTACATCCTACAGCACACCATTCAGAATGTTCCATTTTTATTTACACACTATTATGAAAGGTGATACAAACCAGTACAATTTATTAATTTCATAAGTAGATACAGTAGAAATTGAGTCAGACATGAAATATTAATTGTTTCAACCAGGTTTTGAATCATGGACCTTCAGTTTTCCTTGGCTGATATTTTTCTGCTTCCTGTGGATGTTATTCATACACAAGCACAGAACCCTTCTTATATATTCCTCTGGCAAACCTCTAATGTAAGCTCACAGAAGAATCACTATTGCAACTACATTACTATCAGACCTGTAGCCAAATGCAGGCTAACATAGAAATTGTTCTTACTCACTGACTGATTGCAGACTTTAAGACAGAAGTTGAATCAAACAAAGCAGTAAGGTGCTGGCATACAGTGCCACTTATGATGGTTCAAACTAAGACTGTAAAATTCAGTATTTACTTTGTCTACTACTAACCTACAATAAGTAGAGAAAATATTGCACTGCATACAAAAGTTTGATATCAAGATTTCACAAAACATACATCCAAACTTTTCAATTTTTTCTCATGTGCCAAGTACAGTATGTCTACTAATTTTATGGTTTTTGTGTTGAAAGTGTGCTGCTACAATCAATTTATTAGGTTGTTTCTGTGGAATACTTACAAAATATTCCTCAAGCTGGATTCATAATTTCTTTTGGTCTTCCCAAACAGGGTTGTCCAATAGGAAGACAATTTGGATATGTGCCCAGGAATTTAGGGGGAGACAGAGAGGCCTTTATCATTAAGTATCAGAAAAGCAGATATGTCAGTTTTGCATGCTGTATCATTTTGCACCATACTTCCCTACTCACATTAACTAGCTACTTTCCTGTTATTGTGTAACTTACATAGGAATTTATGACTAATTGGGGACCAGCTTGGGTTTAATGATACTGAATGTGGGGCCCAGCACAGTGACTTGTCGAGGGAGAGCTTTCAAGTTTTTGGGCAGCATAGTTCCCAGTGCATATTTTTTACAAACCAAATATTGATTTTTGTGTATATCAGACTTCTTTGAGGTCATGAGGTATGAGGCTTTGTAGCAGAAGGGGACACCTTGCCCACTGTGACATGGCACAGATCTAGTGCAGGCTGCCACTCCCTAGGAGGGAGAGCTGAGATGAAGGGAAGCCATAAACAGTGTCACAGAGACATGCAAAAGTCCCGAAACTTGACTGAGGGCCATTGGACACACCACTGCTCCACTCAAGAATTTAATGATTAGATGTCTTATGATATTACTTGTGTTAATTAAACCCCCTGGATGTGTTGTATATTTTTCTGCAATGAAGGGGTTTATTTCTTTTATGACCTTTTCTTCTTTTACTTTATTTCTCTTTTTGTATATAAGACTTTTGCTGCATGCATTCTCTTTTACAATGTGGATTATGGTTTTAAATTCTTTGTTATATTCAGTTTGGATCAGGGATATATTAAATAGCATGTATATAAGGCTGTTTTAATTGCATGTTTATGGGATATTGTGTTACAGCTTCACTTTTAATGTTATTTTCAGATTTTATTTGGCTTCTGTAAATTCCAAAATTTATCTTTTTGTCATTTCAGATCTAGAAAAGGAAACTACATTGGTTTCTCAAATAGCTTTTCATGATTATCAATTCTCTATCAGGAGCACAACATTGCAAAAGCAATACCAGCAGCCAAAAAAGGACCGATGATGCCTACATAGTTCATCTCCTTAGTAGAAGACCTGAGTTCAATGCCTGGTATGGGCATGGGGATTTTCTCCTGCA